>OY804608.1:18162612-18762533 GCA_963680895.1 Fragum sueziense | reverse complement strand
GACCTGTCATTTAAGACCATGAGCTTTGACTCAGTGAACTTGACCTTGGAATTTGACCTACTTTTAAAAAACTTTAACTTGGCCTACATCTCATGCACTATTACTCATAGAGCATTAATATTTCACACATGGATACCTCCTGTCAAGACCTTTCATTTGGGACCATGACCTTTGACCTTGTGACCTTGACCTTGGAATTTGACATACTTTAAAAAAGTTGAGCTGTTTTGTGACAAGCTCCCGTATAGGCGAGCTACGTTGTCCGCGGCCAACTCTTGTTATTTTCTGATTATACTGCTCATTGTTCCTGGATGATTTAGCGTAGGTTCTATTAAGAAATTATTCGACTATTTTCAGGCACAAATATCATATACAGCGAAGACAAAGTGGTTGACAGAAATTATGGATATACTAGAGCAGATGGGTCAGAAATACACCCAATGAAAGCAATGAACTGCATATATTGCGGGAAAGTGTTTTTGTACAAATCAAAGTTAGACACGCATTTGCGAACTCATACCAAAGAACAGCCATTCGCTTGTAATCTCTGTGGACGTGGGTTCAATCGTAAATCTAATTTGCAACGCCATATGTATGTAGTACATGCCCAAGAGATGTCCCAAAGTTGGAGGGACCTGAATGACTTTCCCAGTTTTAAATAGTATCATGGCATTGTCTCCGTCATGCCTGTGTCTGTCGGTGCGTAATCTGCCCATGTGTCCGTCGGCATACTATCTCTTTAAAAATATTTTTAGAAATTACTGGATATAATTCTTCCTTATTTCACAGGAATGATCAAACTTGTCGTCGGTTGCAGCTTTCAAACATTGGCAGGTTAATTTTTGTCGTTTGAAAAAGTTTATTTCTAAACGTGATGTTGATTTTGTGCTGATTGGGAAAGATTATTACTTATAATGGTACTCATGGATTTCCATCTGTTTGTTTCAGTTGACTCCTCCCAGTTTGCTAGTCAAGATGGAACAAACAGATGTGAAATCTGTGGAAAAGCCTTCCGATACGCCTCGGGACTTAAAGTGCATAGTTTCATACATAGTGGTGAAAAGCCTTACGAATGTGACATTTGTGGAAAACGTTTTAGACAGAAAGGAAACATGCGTTCTCATAGAATTGTGCACATGAAATTATCGGATACGAACCCTATATTCTCCCCACCTCAATAAGCTGTGTAAAGTTACACTCCTATGTCTTCAAATCAATACATGATGGGATATGCTTTTAAGTTTAACATTCTCCGAAAGCTGAGTGTATGAAAAGGACCTCTATGGATAAAGTGAGAAATCTCCCTAAAGGATCAGATCGAAAGGTAAATTTTGAAAATATGCAAAGTGGAAAACAAAATCAAACCTTATGGTTAGGTAGATACATGAATCAAATGAATACCGATTTTATGTCATTTAAAAAACTCTACAGGGACAGATAACTCTCAGTTTACGTACCCACCTCAATACTTACATTGCCCCACAGGCTACTGGCAGGTTTTTATAGAACTAAAATGAAGTTTATTATAGCTGTATTTGCAATATACATAAATAGTTTCTATAACGAAAAGGACAAATGATGTTTACATGATATAGTAGTTGTTTCCGTAATGCGCATACACGTGCATCATTAAAACAACTTAAAAGGCGTATTATCCCGCCAAAAACAGAAATAGACATATACCTTCACTTGGCTGGCGCACCCCCCCCTTTGACCCAGCTTCCAATTAACATGTTGTCTAACTTGCCCTTACGCTTCTTTTGTTAAAAGGATTTTCTGGGTCACGGAGGTATAATTTTAAACTAGTACTAAAGTAGTACTGATACACAAATTTCCTTTGTTAGCGGGAATTTTTCCTTTTAACTCTTTACAATGATGCACATGCGCATTAAGAACAAAAGCATAACTCTTACATGTATATGATTTTACACCATTTCTCGCTGCATTTATAGAAAATTCTTGCTTGTGAAACAACAGAAAATATTGTTATGGATAAATGAATACCATTGGTGTAACAAAATGTAGTTTTGTGGGTACGTCGAATCTTTTTAAATGTATAAATTCGGTTTTCATATGATATAGGTATACATCTTACCATAAAGCTAAAATATCAATTTTCCTGTCTGCAAATGTAAATTGGCATTTAAGGAGATTCCTCGCCTTATCCATATATCTCCTTAGGCATTGGTACCTAATAGTGACTTTGAAACTTTATCTTCAGTTGTAAAAGAACATTTGTGTATGAAAAAATACTAATTTTGAGCAATTTCTTCTTTAGTTATAATGCTTTCATACATAATTATATTGGTAAATTTTACACTATCGCTGATGTTGATATATAAAAGTTAAAAGCTTAATAGTTAAAATACTGGAAATTTAGTCCCCTTTAGCGATACAGACGATCTTGTGACTTCTTTAATTCCCAAATAAGATGACCTAAGGAAGAAGTTGTCGCAAAAAGACTTGCTGATCAGTCTTTGTTCCAATCTTTGTAAAGATATTTTCTATACTTTAATTGTTATGCACAACTGGCATCTTTTTAATATAATTGATTTTGTCATCTACTGTAGCTTTCTGTTTAGACTTGTACAAACATATTGTTAATTTGGAAATCGGAACCGATCTTGAAAAGGAATAATAAAGCACATCCTTTTCAAATATTTGTCTTTATCAGATTTTTTCCTGATTGATACAGTGTAGCTTGATTATCAATATCATATGATTGTAAAATATGCTTAAATGCCAATTAACCCTTTCCCAAACGACAATTTTTTAGGATGGCCAAATATGAAAGGTGCTGCAGACGATGAAATAAATGTTAATAAAGATGAGATTTGTGCAACATACAGCTTAAAAATATTGAGGCAAAAAGAGAAAATTCTGGTTATCTTCATTTTCTTCTTTTGTCTCGATGTTTTCCAAGATTTATTCTTTCGTAGTCTACAAAACCAGTTCTTGCTTTGGAAAGGTTTAAAACATAACTGGTAGTTGTTCAAACGTAATATTACATGTACTTGTAACCTGTGTCCACCACAAGTCAACAGCTTCAGTGATGCCATTACACCAGTGTTTTCCTCCGCTCTCCCTAGATCGATAAGCTGTACCTATGCCTTTACACGAGTGTTCTCTCCGCGATATCGGTGTTCTCTTCAGCTCAATAAGCTGTAGTGATGCCTCTACACTGTTGTCCTCTACACCGTTGTTTATCGTAAATTTACCAAACTAAACTTTGTTATGGCCCATCAGATTTGATGCGGATTACGTGCCTTGTTTTGGAACGGATAAGATTGTACATGTAAATGTGTTCACTTTGCATGCTCAGGTACACGGATGTATTTACTTGGAGACTTCATAATTACACAAACATGTAGTTGTAATACAAGTTTAATAAGACATTCATGTAATTTCCCGTGTTTGTTACAAGATGTAACAAATCAGTAGATCTTTTTCCTGTCTTGTTGATATCGTCTACTTTACCATCATTAGCTGACCTGCGCACGAAGTGCTCAATGCGAACCTTTGTGGTCAGGTAGATTTCCGTCTGTCGACGTGCGTCGTCCGTTGTTAACATGTACCTAATATGCACTATAGAAGCTCCGTTTTGTGCCCGCTCTAGCTGATTTGGTCAGGATGGTTATTTTGAAAAGTTTTGGACGAGTTTGAAATTAGGTCAACTGCGGTTAACAACTAGATCACGAGCTCAAACCTTGTTATTGTATACATTCTAACCTGAATATTGGTCAGAATGATTGTCATTATAAAATCGCGGACGAGTTTGAAATTGGGTCAACTGGGGTCAAAACCCATGTCATGGGCTAAAACCTTAGAAGACAGTCAACTCAGGTGAGCGATTTAGGGTCATATGGCCCTCTTGTGAGTGGTATTTTTCAAACTCTGAGAGCTTGTATATTTGCCGTTTTGGAAAGGATTAATTTCTAAATATAATTTCATTGATTTCCATCTGTTTGTTTCAGCTGAATCCTCCCAGTTAACCAGTGAAGATGGAACAAACAGATGTGAAATCTGCGGGAAGGTCTTCCAGTATATATCGCTACTCAAAATGCATAGTCTTATACATAGTGGAGAAAAGCCGTTTGAATGTGACATTTGTGGAAAACGTTTTAATCGGAAAGGAAACATGCGATCTCATAAAATTGTGCACCTAAAACGCCTCAATCCTGATCAATTTTAACTCTTTAACAAGGGCTTGTTTTGACATTCCTTTTAGAAAAAAATGAGTTATAGACAGTTCGAGTTACACGTTTAAATTTAAATACTACCTTCGATATATTTGGTTGATTATGAGTTATTATCAACAGAGTTTTAAAACAGATACTTGTTGTTGTTTTAATTATGTCATTTTCCAATTTTTTGACACCCCATAGAGAAAAGGCCTGAAAGAAGTTGTTCGTGTATGATTGAGTCGCTCAAAATCGGGCTTATCTGACTTCAAGAAATTCTGAAATAATTCTTTACATGAGCTGCACAGGTAGTTGTGTGGTTCAGTTTAATATAAGGGACCACTATAGGCATATGTATTCACCAACCAAACAGTCAAACTCACAGTATACATTTGAATTTGGACAACAATTATTCCGATAAACCGACACAACTCTTCCATTATGATTCAGAAGGCTGGTATAATGTAATATGATTTGGATTTATACGTTCAGTTTAGAAGTGGGGTAAATACAGCCCCTTGTGCCTAGACTTTATAACACTTTAGAATTAGTTTTCTAAAAAAAAAGTACTTCCACTATTTTCAGGCACAAATGACATTTACAGAGAAGACAGAATGGCCTCCATAAATGCCGGACTTACAACCACAGATCAGTCAGAAATACTAGTCCAGCCCATTAAAGCAATTAATTGCAAATATTGCGCTAAAGTGTTTTTGTACAAGTCGCAGTTGGACATGCATTTACTGACCCATACTCAAGAGAAGCCGTTCGCTTGTGAGATATGTGGCCGAGGGTTTAATCGTAAAGCACATGTGCAACGCCATATGATTTTAGTACATGCTGATGGGCTGTCATAAAGCGGCATATCATCACTTTTCAACGAAAACCTCGCAACTGCAGCTTAAAACAAGCTGCAGTTACGAAGTGTTCGTTGAAAGCGACGACAAGCTGACAAGCTGTCCTAAAAAGGCGTGTATCTCATTCACAACTTCCAAAACAGTCAGGTTTTACAAAATGTCCGTGACATTAAGATTTAAAATGAGGTTGATTTTAAGCAGGGATTATGTAACCTTGAATGGCACCAAATCTTCTTTTCCGGTTTTTGTAAACTATCCAACACATAACATGTCCAAGGTCAAACATTTATGGTTCGACATAAATTGTCCCCGAAAATCCGTTCTTGTTGTCTTATCATTGTAAATGAAAATTTCGTAGGTGTTACTGAAAACCCTCGTAATCCCAACTGTAATCAAGCAAAGAACAAGACACGTACTTTTCAAACATTGTCATAATTAGTTGATTTAGCTGACAAATATTAATGATACTTAATTTTGAATGTCTGACTGATATCATTGTTACTTGATTTTGAATGTCTGACTGATATTAGTGTTACTTGATTTTGAATGTCTGACTGATGTTAGTGTTACTTGATTTTGAATGTCTGACTGATGTTAGTGTTACTTGATTTTGAATGTCTGACTGATGTTAGTGTTACTTGATTTTAAATGTCTGACTGATATTAGTGTTACTTGATTTTGAATGTCTGACTGATGTTAGTGTTACTTGATTTTGAATGTCTGACTGATATTAGTGTTACTTGATTTTGAATGTCTGACTGATGTTAGTGTTACTTGATTTTGAATGTCTGACTGATGTTAGTGTTACTTGATTTTGAATGTCTGACTGATATTAGTGTTACTTGATTTTAAATGTCTGACTGATATTAGTGTTAATGATTTTGAATGTCTGACTGATATTAGTGTTAATGATTTTGAATGTCTGACTGATATTAGTGTTAATGATTTTGAATGTCTGACTGATATTAGTGTTAATGATTTTGAATGTCTGACTGTTATTAGTGTTGCTTGATTTTGAATGTCTGACTGATATTAGTGTTAATGATTTTGAATGTCTGACTGATATTAGTGTTAATGATTTTGAATGTCTGACTGATATTAGTGTTAATGATTTTGAATGTCTGACTGATATTAGTGTTAATGATTTTGAATGTCTGACTGATATTAGTGTAACTTGATTTTGAATGTCTGGCTGATATTAGTGTTACTTGATTTTGAATGTCTGACTGATATTAGTGTTACTTGATTTTGAATGTCTGACTGATATTAGTGTTACTTGATTTTGAATGTCTGACTGATATTAGTGTTACTTGATTTTGAATGTGACTGATATTAGTGTTACTTGATTTTGAATGTCTGACTGATATTAGTGTTACTTGATTTTGAATGTCTGGCTGATATTAGTGTTACTTGATTTTGAATGTGACTGATATTAGTGTTACTTGATTTTGAATGTGACTGATATTAGTGTTACTTGATTTTGAATGTGACTGATATTAGTGTTACTTGATTTTGAATGTGACTGATATTAGTGTTACTTGATTTTGAATGTCTGACTGATATTAGTGTTACTTGATTTTGAATGTCTGACTGATATTAGTGTTACTTGATTTTGAATGTGACTGATATTAGTGTTACTTGATTTTGAATGTGACTGATATTAGTGTTACTTGATTTTGAATGTGACTGATATTAGTGTTACTTGATTTTGAATGTGACTGATATTAGTGTTACTTGATTTTGAATGTCTGACTGATATTAGTGTTACTTGATTTTGAATGTGACTGATATTAGTGTTACTTGATTTTGAATGTGACTGATATTAGTGTTACTTGATTTTGAATGTGACTGATATTAGTGTTACTTGATTTTGAATGTCTGGCTGATATTTGTGTTACTTGAATGTGAATGTAAGACTGATATTACTGTTACTTGATTTTGAATGTGACTGATATTAGTGTTACTTGATTTTGAATGTGACTGATATTAGTGTTACTTGATTTTGAATGTGACTGATATTAGTGTTACTTGATTTTGAATGTGACTGATATTAGTGTTACTTGATTTTGAATGTCTGACTGATATTAGTGTTACTTGATTTTGAATGTCTGACTGATATTAGTGTTACTTGATTTTGAATGTGACTGATATTAGTGTTACTTGATTTTGAATGTGACTGATATTAGTGTTACTTGATTTTGAATGTCTGGCTGATATTTGTGTTACTTGAATGTGAATGTAAGACTGATATTACTGTTACTTGATTTTGAATGTGACTGATATTAGTGTTACTTGATTTTGAATGTGACTGATATTAGTGTTACTTGATTTTGAATGTGACTGATATTAGTGTTACTTGATTTTGAATGTCTGGCTGATATTTGTGTTACTTGAATTTGAATGTAAGACTGATATTACTGTTACTTGATTTTGAATGTGACTGATATTAGTGTTACTTGATTTTTATTTTATATGATTGTTAAACGTGCAAGGAGATGTCATTAAATGTCAAATAAACATAACTGGTAGTTGTTCAATCGAAATATTTACCATTGTTCTTCCCACCTTAGCAAGCCCAAAGACAATGAATTCTGTGCTAAAATAGACTTGGTTTATCGTTATGTTTTGATAAACCATCGGTGCTGTTATAAAATCTCGCAACTAATGCTAGAATCAAGCCATAATTACGAGATTTTATGACAACACCTACCAAATACTGTTGCTTGTCCGAAATTACCGCAATACGGCACGTTTGACAAGATAATATCGTTCCTTATAAGATGTAATGACACAAAGATCTACGTCAGTGTTCTAACCAGCTGCTCGATACATTAAGAATGAACTCGTGTTGGAACTTAATGTCCGGGGAACTAATGTCACACCCCTAGTGTCTTTTTAAAAACTTAATCCGGATCAATATCTCGTGCACCATTGTGTATACAGCGGTTATATTTCAAACATAGATAGAGATAGAGCCATTACGATAACCATTTGGATACCTCCAGTCCTGGCAGGTCGATTTATTTGGGACCATCATATTTGACTTTTCGACCTAGACCATGGAATTGACCTGCCATATAGGCGAGCTACATGTATGTTGTCAATGGACAACTCTTTAATATTGTCTATATCAAGATTTGATTTTGTCGACGGTTGCAGCTTTCAAACGTGGACATGTATATATTTTTATGCCCCCGATAGGGAGGCATCATAAATTTGACTTGTCCGTCCGTCCGTCCGTCTGTCTGTCCGTCTGTCCGTCATTCCGTCCAAAAACTTTAACATTGGCCATAACTTCCTTATTACTTAAACATATTCGCTTCATACTTTACCACAACATTCCTTGGTACATTACCTTTCTGTAGGCACATACTTTGGTGACCTTGACCCCTGGATGACCTTGACCTTGAACATAGATTGGCCATAATTTAAAATCAAAGCGGTGTCGGGGGCATTGTCATCTTACAGTGACAGCTCTTGTTCCTTTAGGAAAAGGTTAATTTATAGATCAGGTTTTCATAGATTTCCATCTGTTTGTTTCAGTTGACTCCTCCCAGTTTGCCAGTCAAGACGGAACAAACAGATGTGAAATCTGCGGGAAGGTCTTTCGATTCGCTTCGGGACTTAGAGTGCATAGTCTTATACATAGTGGTGAAAAGCCTTATGAATGTGACATTTGTGGAAAACGCTTCAGACAGAAAGGAACCATGCGTTCACACAGAATTGTGCACATGAAACTGTCGAAAACAAACCCAGTTCAATAGATTGTGCAAAGTTACACTTGTAGAGTTACTGATAAGAGGTGGCTTTTCGAAATGCAACATTTTTTTTTTATTTTAGCTTCACTGGCCGTCAGACCAGCGGGCTATTGTCATGGAGCTGCTGTCGTTGTTGGGTCCGTGATCAGAATGATCTTTCGGATCTCGGATGAGTTCGAAATTGGGTCAACTGGGGTCGAAAACTAGGCCATTGGAAAAATCTTAGAAAAACCTTGTATGCACTCTAGATCCCCTATTTCTTTGTCCGATACACTTGACAATGGGTCAGAATGATTGCTCTTGTCATTTCGTGGATAAATGAGAAATAGGGTCAACTGGGGTCAATACCTAGATCACGGGATCAAATTTTAGGAAAACTTGGTATGCACTCTCGGTTCCATACTTTGGACGAGTCAGAAATTGAGTCATTTGGGGTCACTAACTAGGTCATGGGGTCAAATCTTAGAAAGACCTTGTGTGTACTCGTAGAGGCTATATTTTTTATCCGATTAACCTGAAAATTAGTCAGATTGATTGCCTTAATTAAGTCTTGGACGAGTGTAAAATTGGGTCAACTAGCGTAAAAAGTTAAGGTTCAAATCTCAGATAAACCTTGTAGCTACTATACATGTTACATCTTTTGTCCTCTCAACCTGAAATTTAGTCAGAATGATTGTCAGAGACAAACCATGGACTACTTTGAAATTGGGTGAGGTAAAAAACTATGCCACATGGCGAAGTCTTAGAAAAACATTGTATGCACTCTAGATGCCACATCCCCCATCAACCTGAAATTTTGTCAAAATGATTGTCCTTGAGAGTGCACACAATGTTTCTCTAAGCTCTTATCCAGTGACCTAGTTATTACCCAGATGACCAATTTCTGATTCGTTCTTGAACGTGTCAGAAATTGGTCATCTGGGTCGATAACTAGGTTACAGGATAAGATCCTGGAGAAACATTGTGTGCACTCTAGAGGCCACGTTTTTGCCCATCAACCAAAAATAGATCAGATTGATTGTCTGAATGCCAATGATGGAATCGCGGATGAATTCGAAAATCGGTCAACTTGGGTCCAAAATAGGATATGGGGTAAAATGAAAGAAATACCTTTAATGCACTGTAAAGGCCCCATTTTTGCCCGATTAAGCTGAAATTTGATAAGATGATTGTCTTGATGTCAATTAATTTAAATACAGTCAGTGGAGCGATACATGCCCTCTTGGGCGTTTTGTTGTCAAGTCTTATGTTGTGGGTTGTGGAGACGATTTGACTGATTACCCACAACAGTCGGTTTGGAATTGAATTAACAAAAGTAAGAATGCCATCACCCCACTTATCTGTAGTTTCCAACTTTATCTTCTAATTAGTGGATTATGTCGCACACCTGTAAGTGTATAGCCATGTTATTCGGTACGCAGTAATTTCCTGCTGGCCATTCTAAATGAAAATTGCTAGAAAAATTTGGTAATTCAAAAAATCTTGAAAATTGTGAAAAGATAAGCAATTGGAAAACGGCTCGTAGGATAATTTCCTTCTTTATACCCCCGCAAACGAAGTTTGGAGGGGGTATACTGGAATCAACCTGTCGGTCCAGTGGTTGGATGGTTGGTTGGTTGATTGGTTGGTTGGTTGGTCTGTCTCCAAAACTTTGTCCGGACAATTCCTCCTACACTTGTTGACCGATTTACTTCATACTTGGCACAAGTGTTCATTGTGACCTGTAGATGTGCAAGACGCAAATTTCACGAAAATCGGACCGATACTTTCTGAGTTATGGCCCCTGATTTGACCAAAAAATGCTTGTCCGGATAACTCCTCCTACACTTGTGGACCGATTTAGTTCATACTTGGCACAAGTGTACATTGTGACCTGTAGATGTGTAAGACGCAAATTTCACGGAAATCGGACCGATACTTTGTGAGTTATGGCCCCTGATTTGACAAAAAATGCTTGTCCGGCCAACTCCTCCTGCAGTTACTGTCCGATTTGCTTCATACTTGGCACAGGTGTGCATTAGGACCTGTAGATGTGCAAGACGCAAATTTCACGAAAATCGCACCGATACTTTCTGAGATATGGCCCCTGATTTGACCAAAAAATGCTTGTCCGGATAACTCCTCCTACACTTGTGGACCGATTTAGTTCATACTTGGCACAAGTGTTCATTGTGACCTGTAGATGTGCAAGACGCAAATTTCACGGAAATCGGACCGATACTTTTTGAGTTATGGCCCCTGATTTGACCCAAAAATGCTTGTCCGACCAACTCCTCCTACAGTTACTGTCCAATTTGCTTCATACTTGGCACAGGTATGCATTAGGACCTGTAGATGTGCAAGACGCAAATTTCATGAAAATCGCACTGATAATTTTTGAGTTATGCTCCTTGATTTTACCAAAAAATGCTTGTCCGGACAAGTCCTCCTTTAGTTACTATCTGATTTGCTTCATACTTGGCATACGTGTGCATTAACTTCTGTACATGTGCAAGATGCTTATTTCATGAAAATCAGACCGACACTTTCTGAGTTATGGCCCCTGATTTGACAAAAATGCTTGTCCGGACAATTCCTCCTACAGTTAATGAACGATTTGCTTCATACTTGGCACAGGTATGTATTAGGACCTGTATATATGCAAGATGCAAAATTCATGGAAATCAGACCGATACTTGCTGATAATGGCCCCTGATTGAACCAAATTTCAATAAAATCGGATTGACAATTTCTGAGTATGGCTCCTAAATCAACAAAAACGCTTGTCCGAACAAAGGTGGTGGCGGGGGTATTTTTATCACCTTCAGTGATAGATTTCTAGTTTGTTGTTCCGCCAAATCTTTGTCAAACTAGCTGAAGTTTGTTTTGGAAAAAAAAAAAAACAATTAAAATTAGCTTGTTGGACAAAATTCCATTTTTGCTGCTTTACAAGTCAAAATGGTTTAAAAAGATAATTAAGACATGGGTAATGCACTTCCCGTATAATCGTTATATTTCGTTATATATCAGACAGATATTAGTGTAACTTGATTTTGAATGTCTGACTGATATTAATGTTACTTGATTATAAATTTCTGACTGAAATTAGTGTTACTTTATTTTGAATGTTATGTGATTGTGAAACATGCAGGTAGATGTCATTAAATGTCTATTAAACCTAACTGGTAGTTGTTCAATCGAAATATTAACCATTGTTCTCCCCACCTGAGCCAGCTCAATGGCAATGAAATCTGCGCTAAAAATAGACTTGGTTTATCCTTATGTTTTGATATACTGTCGGTAATGTAATAAAATCTCGTAAATATGGCTTGAATCAAGCCGTAGTTATGATATTTTATGACAACACCTACCAAATACTATTTTTGTCCGAAATTGCGTCACGGTTAACGGTTAACAAGACAAAATAGTTCCCCATGAGTCTTGAAGGCGTATAGATCTACACCAGTGTTCTAATCAGCTGCTCAATTGATAATAAACCTAATATCGGTCTGGAACTTTACGTACTGGGAGTAAATATAACACTCCTAGTGTCTTCTTATTAACGCCAACCCGGCCAATATGTCGTGCACTATTGCGTATGTTACATACAGCTTTGATATTTCTCACATGGATACTTCCCACCAAATCTTTTATTTTCGGACTATGACCTTTGACATATTGACCTAGATCATGGAGTTTGATCTACTTTATATTTTTTTTACCTGGTATAATATCTTTAACCTTTAGAGATAGTCTTTGTGATAAAAGAATTGATACCTCCTGCCAAGACCTTTTATTTGGGACCCCCATATTTGACATCATGATCTTGACCATGGAATTAATTTGTCATTTAGGCGAGCTTTTTTGTCCGCGGCAAACTCTTTTATATCGTCTTTATCAACATTAATTTTGTTATCGGTTTCTGCTTTCAAACGTAGGCAGGTTAATACGATGCCGTTTGGAAAAGGCTAATTTCTTAATTAAGTTTTCATGGATTTCCATCTGTTTGTTTCAGTTGACTCCCCCCAGTGTGCCAGTCAAGATGGAACAAACAGATGTGAAATCTGCGGGAGGACCTTCCGATATGTCTCGGGACTTAGAGTGCATAGTCTTATACACGGTGATGAAAAACCTTACGAATGTGACATTTGTGGAAAACGTTTCAGAATAGAAGGAACCATGCGGTTGCATAGAGTTGTGCACATGCAATTGTTGCAAACACACCCAGAAATTTCAATAGAATGAGCAAAGAGCCACATGCAGGCCTACAGATAAAAGGTGTTTTTAAAATGCAATTTTTCTTTTAACCCTTTCCCAAACGACAAAATTTTAGGGTGGTGCAATTTAAAAGCTGCTGCAAATGACAAAAGTCATGATATTAAAGATAGAATTTGTGTAAAATATAGCACGGAAAATATTGAGACAAAAGGAGAAACTGCTGTTTAACAGCAGTTTCTTCTTTTGTTTCAATGTTTTCCCAAGCCTTTTCTATTAGGGACGTCAAAACCAGGTCTTGTTTGGGAAAGGGTTAATTTGTAGCCACACTTGTCATTAGGCCAGCGGGTTTGTGTCATGGCGCTGTCGTCTGTTTCGGGTCCGTGATCAAAACGATCTGCCTGATGAAAGTTCGAAATTGGGTCAACTTGGGTCAAAAACTAGGTTATGGGGTGAAATCTGAGAAAAACCTTGTATGCACTCTAGATCCCCTACTTCTTTGTCCTATGAACCTGAAAACTTGTCAGAATGATTGTGTTGATCAATTCTTGAATGAGTGAGAAATTGGGTCTTTAGATTAATACCTAGGTTACAGGATCAAATCATAGAAAAACCTTGTATGCACTTTAGATCCCTTATTTCTTTGTCCTATGGACCTGAAAATTGGTCAAAATAATTGTCTTGATCAATTCTTGGATTAGTGAGAAATTGGGTCATCTTGTCTTAATACCTAGGTTACGGGATCAAATTGTAGAAAAACCTTGTATGCACTCTAAATACCATATCCCCCCCAATCAACCTGAAATTTGGTAAGAATGATTGTTCTGGTCAAACCAAGAACGAGTCGGACATTGGGTCATCTTCGTCAATAACTAGGCTACAGCGTCAGATCTTAGAGAAACATTGTATGCACTATAGAGGCCACATTGTTTGCCCATCAACCTGAAAATTGGTCGGACTGTTTGTCTTGATGCCTATGATGGAATCGCGGCTGAATTAGAAAATGGATAAACTGGGGTGAAAAACTAGGTCATGGGGTCAAATATTTAGAAAAACGTATGCATCCTAGAAGGCCCATTTTAGCTCGCCCGGGATGAAAGTCTCAGAAGAGCTGTTGTGTACCCTAGGATGGCGGGGTCGGCGTTAGCGTCTGCAAAAACTTTAGCTTGGCCCATATATCATGCCTGGTTAGAGATACACCCTTGATATTTCACCTATGGGTAACTCTAATCAAGACCTTTCATTTGAGATCATGACCTTGGAGTTTGACCTAGTTAAGAAAAAACTTTAACTTGGCTTTCTAATCTTTAACCTAGCCTATATCTTATGCCCTATTACAAATAAAGCCTTGATATTTTACAGATGGACGCTTTTTACCAACACCGTTCACATTTGACCATGGCCTTGGACCTTGTGACCTTGATCTTAAAGTTTGACGCACTTTAAAAAAATCTGGCCCATGTCTCATGTTCTTTTACACATACAGCCTTGGTATTCCACACATGGACACCTCCTACCAACACCATTCACATTTGACCATAATGACCGTAATGATTGTCTTGATAAAATCTCGGACGCGTTCGAAATTGGGGTCAACTCGGGTCAAAACTAGGTCACTGGGACAAAGCGTAGAAAACACTTGTTTGCACTCTAGAGGCCATATGTTTAGCCCGATCAAGCTGATATTTGGTCAGAATGATTGTCTTGATAAAATCTCGGACAAGTATGAAATGGGGCCAACTGTGGTAAAAAAGTAGGTCATTGGGTAAAGTCTTAGAAAAATTTTGTATGCACTCTAGAGGCCACATTTTTTCCCAATCAACCTTGAATTTGGTCAGAACGATTGATATTATAAAATCCTGGATGAGTTTGAAGTTGAGTCAACTTTGATAAAAAAAATTAGGTCACAGAGTCAAATCTTAGAAAAAACCTTGTATATACTATAGAGGCCACACTTTTTGTCCGATCAACCGGACATTTGGACAGAATGATTTTTGGTGAACTCTTGAACGAGTCTTAAATTGGGTCAACTTGTGTAAAAAACTAGGCCATGGGTCATATCCAAGATGAAATTTATATGCACTCTAGACGCCATATTTTTAGCCCGATGAAACTGATATTATGTAAGAATGATTATCTTAATGTAATCTCGGACGATTATGAAATTGGGTCAACTTGGGTAAAAAACTAGGTCACGGGGTCAAATCTTAGAAAAACCTTGTATGCACTCTACGACTCATATTTTTAGCCCGATCAGGCTGATATTTCACCGTAATGATTATTTTAATTAAATCTCAGACGCGTTTGAAATTTGGCTCAATCTTAGAAAAACCTTTCTGTACTCCAGAGGCCACACTTTTTGCCCAATCATCCTGAACTTTGGTCAGAACGACTGTCTTGATGAATTTGGGTCAATTTTGGTCAAAGATAAGGTCAGGAGGTCTTTTCCAAGAAACCGTTGTATGCACTGTAGAGGCCTCATTTTTTGCCCGATATTTCTGAAATTTAGTCAGAATGGTTGTCTTAATTAAATCTTGAACGAGTTTCCAATTGGTCAACTTTGGTAAAAAACTAGGTCACGAGGTCAAATCTGAGGACAATCAAATCAAGTGAGCGATTTATGGCCACAATGGCCCTCTTGTCTTCTTTCTACTGATCAGGTCACAATTTCAACCAAATCTTTGTCAAATTTGCTGGATTTTGTCAATTTAGCGAGCCGGGACTTTATGTCCGTGGAGCTTATGTCACAGCCCTAGTATCTGCGTCGCGTCCCGTCGCGTCTTCACTTGAAAAACTTTAACCAGGTGCCAGTTTCATCAAAACATTTAAGACGTATTTTTGTCTTACCGATGACTTACGACAAGTTCAGGGGTAAAAGTTTTCAGGCATATGCCTGAAGTTCAGGTTTTTGAGTATTCCAAAATGCCCCATTTTCTCGATTTTTACTATATAAATACAGACTTTTCCAGGTTTTCAGGTTTTTCAAAATTTTCAACTTTTACCCCTGCAAGTTTAGGGCAAGAAACGCGTATCACAAATCTATCAGGACTTGCGTTATGCGGTTGTTGTTATAACCGATATTTAAGACCTCCGTATGTAAAAAATGCGTCTTAAATGTTTTGATCAAACAGGTCCCTGGTCTATATCTCAGGCACTATTAGAGATACAGCCTTGATATTTCATACATGGATACATCTCGACAAGACCTTTCATTTGGGACCATGACCTAATGACATTGACCTTGGAGTTTGACCTACTATTGAAAAACTTTAACCTGGCCTATAACTCATGCACCATTATTGATAGAGCCTTGATATTTCACACATGGATACCTCCTGCCAAGACCTTTCATTTGGGACCATGACCCTTGACCTTGTGACCGTGACCTTGGAGTTTTACCTCCTTTTAAAAAATAGCTGTTTCTGTAACAAGCTCCCATATAGGGGAGCTACGTTGTCCACGGCTAACTCTTGTTTTGAAAACACATTATTATTGACCTGTTGACAAAGTTCCATTTTTGCTGCTTTGCAAGTCAAAATGTTGAATCAATTGCAACAAGGTAAGAAATCTCAGTTGAGCGACCTAGGGCCATTGTGACCCTCTTATTTGTGTAACGCAATTGTCCGTCAAAATAATCCATTGAAATTTTGATAGTCGTGAGGATAATATGATACATTTGGGGTGTTTCTTTTTCACGTCAGTATAGAATCTTTACTGTTTATTTTGCAATTTGTTGTCATGATGTTCTCTCACCTGAACGATGAACGACCATCTTTAAATCTTTTCTGAAAATGATTCCCAAAGGCCTTTATATAAGATACTTAAACACCAGGCCCCTGTTTTTCGTAGATACTTAAGTTCGTTCTCAGGCTCAAATCTGACTACCGTTTTCACAGGGTGTACAACGTTCGAACTGAATTATGGGTAATTTCAGCTCCGCCGTGGAGAATTTTGTTGAAAATTTCCTCGACTCAGGTAATTGTTTATCAAATATTTCCGCCAATTCACGACCGAATTTGAAAAACTAACGTGGAGTGCCCCCGCCTTAACGAAAGCAATCATCGGATGTTAATTTCACCTCCCTGCACATAGTAATAAAAAAGTTATTGAAGAACGAAATTTGGAAAATGCGTTTTCTGATGGCACCGCCGTGGAGAAATTTACAATGCTTTTGAAGAAAATGAACTAAAATGCCATTGTCCGAGTACGAAAGCATGCTGTGTGTTATCAGAACGAGCCTAACTGCTGTCCGCCTGACTATAACCCTCAGAAATCTGATTGAAACTGTGAAATATAAGCAGTTTGCAAAATTGCTCCGCCGTGGAGAGTGCAATAAAAAGCTCCGCCGTGGAGTAAAAACATGTTAAAAGACATGCAAATGCTTTGCCATCGATAGTAAACGGATCGAACCATACAAATGCATCCTTGTATATCACCTATGTATTATCTTACTTAGATCATGTCTATGTACATAGTAAGACCGTAAAATTTACATTTGACATGACACACTTAACGTCCGATTGTTTTAATGCTTTACTCGGAGAGTACTCCTAAACGCTTTTAAAATAACTCATATTTTAGAATAACTTCATATGCCCGCAACCACAAGATTTTACGTATTTGGTATTTTCCGTTGATTTTCATGAGTCTCCGTAATTGTACAATTTAAGTGGTTCGCCGTTAAAATGAATTTGTTTTTAATCTTTTCCCGAACGACCCAAGTTTAGACTGTCTCAATTCAAAAATAGTTGGAGACAGCAAAAAACTGATATAAAAAATGAAAGAAAATAATAATAATATATTTTTGGAAAATGATAATCTTCTTCTCCCTGTATGTTATCGAAATAATATCAAATTCCTACTAGGAACACCAAAACCATGTCTTGTTTAGGAAATGGTTAAGGCAGCTCACAAATTTTTTTTTTATATCATTTTACAATCTCGTTGATCCTATACCGATTTCCATGTTTTCATGTATGAATATGTTAGTATAGGGGAGAACGGGTCTATCTGTTACACGGGGCAAGTTGTTACACTTACAGTTACAGGACAATGACCTCACGCACAATGTTCTAAATTTGATGATATGGTATCTTTTATCTTTTATTTTTCTTTTATATCAACTTCTCAAAAGTCCATCTTGGACATTTGAATAAGAATGCAAGTTATCGTATGAAAGTAAATTATCTTTGAAAGTGGGTGTCTCAAATCTGCACATGCATGAATTTTCTTTAATTCTGCATGGTGATAATGGAACAAGCTATGAAAATGCAATTAGTATCTTAGATAATCAAAACTTGATTCCAAAAATGGCACCTTGACTTATTCCCGCTATGACACGAAACATGTCCCCATTTTCATGTGTCCCAAAACCTTAGTTTTATGTATTTTCAAGACCTGTCAATTGAATTTGCTCCGAGACACATAAGGCATAACATTCGTATCAGAAAAAGTGTTTGAGGAAATTATTGTGAATGTTTTTTCTATTAAATCATTAATCATTAAAATGTGTATATTTGTCAGTAAAATTTGCGAAAAGAGTAAACTTAAATTCCAAAGTTAAGTATGTTGGAGACTTTGTCAAGATACCATATTATCACAAAACATACTACATGTTTCCTCTTACTTTGAGCTAATTTACATAGAAATCCAAAACCGGTAACAATGTCTTTTAATACATATTATTGATGAATGTGATATTTTGGTCCAAAACTTGTTTCCAGTAAAAATTTGACTGTGCTCCTTAAAACATTTTTATTCAGTAAAATCAACAGTAGCATACAGTACAAACCTAAAGCAATATTCATGCCCAAAAAACTCATTGAAGAAAAATATAGATTAGATATAAATATTACTTTTATTTACAAAAGTACATATATAGAAGGCAAAATAGGTATACATGTACACAATGCCAGTTTCTTTACTATTTGGTAACATTGTGTATGCACCGTCATTAGTGACATAATGACATGCAATAAAGATCAAGCCAAATGTTATGAAATAGAAAAGACGTCTAGAACCCGTACGGTAAAGCACCCAAAGTTCCCCTTCCAAGTTTTAACCAATGTCATGTTTTTGCTCCAAGAGACACTAATAAATTTACATGATGTGGAAGGCCTCCAACGATTCAGTAAAATATTGTTACAGCTTTATATTCCTTTCGATTCCACAGTTGAAAATGTACTCGTTTGTTTGAAAGCGTTTCCCTATTTGGATAAAACAGGGTGCAATTACTTCTGCAAATTATTTTTCTAGCCATAGCTTAACTAGTATTGATGCTCATTTTATACATTTTTCCAAGATGTCATATGGTTAACATGTTGTTTAGCCATCAATAGCCCTTAATAGTTACATGGGAGCTGGACTATCTGTTTCTGAAGCATTACAGCAATATATTCACTTTTATATGATAATCAAATCCCATCAAAGAAATCGGTGCTTTTTCTGATTTGCTTTTTCAGGGTTCAAAAGATCTATAAAAATAACTCGTGCTGTTAGCTTTCATGAATCATGGCTGACTAGAATAATTTGAAAGGATTTTTATATAATTCGTTTTTGTAAAATAGGTACACCTGGGACAAGACCTAATGTTACCCTGGACGAAAATATTGTAACCAACTTTGAAGTCGTTGATCGAGACATTTTCAGGTACATGTATATGGCTTCCGGAAGTCAGTCATATTTGACGAACTTGAGCAGCAAGGGCTGATCCAGGATGACCACAAAAAGATGGATTTACCATTTCAAAGTCAGCAAATCATTATAGGGCTAAACGTTTCGGTTCTGGTCATCATGGACAGTTCGTCCTACCTGTCAAGGTCGGTGTCTTTACCATTTACCGCCACAACCCTATTCCACAAGGCATTTCATATATCTTGGGGCCTTTTTATTACTTCCAGAGGAGAAAACTTGGTTAACTGTGTTTGAAGCACAAAAATCGCCCGACATCATTGTAGGAAAAGAAGAATATGCTTTGTATTACGAGACCAAACAAATTCACAATAGACCTACCGTATCATTACAGTGTAACAACTTGCCCAAACCACATGTAACAACTTGCCTCATGCTCATTTTTGAACTTTCGGATAATCTCATGGGTAAGCAGTGTGCAGCATTTGTAGAAAAGATAGATTTCAAAGAAACATAGATTTATTTTTCTGTGAATACACATTTATAATGTAAGATGAGCTACCCGGGTGAACGGAGTCAAATGGAAAGTTCAAATACAATTTAATTTGTATTTTTATCTAAATCTCCGAGATTGACTTTTGAGAAGTTTATATAAAACAAAAATAAAAGAAAAAAGATACATATTATGAAAGTTAGAGTGTACAGCTGTAGTTGTAACAACTTGCCCCGTGTAACAGACATATCCGGTCTCCCGTACTTACATACCGGTATTCATGCATGAAAACATGGAAATCGGTATCTAGGATTCATAGAGTTGTTGCACTAGAAGATGGATTGCATTTTTGAGACACCGTGTATAATTTTACGGTCTAACTACGTACATAGGCATGATCTAAGTAAGATAATACATAGGTGATATACAAAGATGCATTTGTATTGTTCGATCCGTTTCCTATCGGTGGCAAAGTACAATGCATGTTTTTTAACATGTTTACTCCACGGCGGAGCTTTTTTTATTGCACTCTCCACGGCGGAGCATTTTTTCAAACTGCTTAAATTTCACGGTATCAATCAGATTTCTGAGGGTTATGGTCAGGTGGACCGCGGTTAGGCTCGTTCTGATAACACACAGCATGCTTTCGTACTCGGACAATGGTATTTTAGCTCCATTTCTTCAAAAGCATTGTAAATTTCTCCACGGCGGTGCCACCAGAAAACGCATTTTCCAAATTTCGTTCTTCAATAACTTTTTTATTACTATGTGCAGGGATGTGAAATTAACATCCGATGATTGCTTTCGTTAAGGCGGGGGCACTCCACGTTAGTTTTTCAAAATCGGTTGTGAATTGGCGGAAATATTTAATAAACACTTACCTGAGTCGAGGAAATTTTCAACAAAATTCTCCATGGCGGAGCCGAAATTACCCATAATGCAGTTCGAACGTTGTGCACCCTGATTCAAATCACACGAAATGCACGTGAACTTCAATCGAATGCCCTTCAACGTTGGAGATAAATCCATTGAAGTTGAGCATGTACTCATGAATACACGTTTTTTTCGAGAAGCCAGAGTAAGGGCTTACTTTGGGAATTATTGGTAAAAAGGTATTTATTTAACCTTACATGCTCAGAAACATTCATGCATTTACTTTAAACCATCTTAATTGCGTAAGTAAAATGTAATAAAGGTTTAACATATTGTTAATTGATTTCCATCTGTTTGTTTCAGTTGACTCCTCTAAGTTTACCAGTAAAGATGGAACAAACAGATGTGAAATCTGCGGGAAGACCTTCCAATTCGCTTCGGGACTTAGAGTGCATAGTCTAATACATAGTGGAGAAAAGCCGTTTGAATGTGACATTTGTGGAAAACGTTTTAATCGGAAAGGAAACATGCGTTCACATAGAGTTTTGCACCTGCAACGGTTCGAACGGAAAATGGAACAGCCGGATACAAACGCGGGATTCTCACCAGTTCAATAAACCGTGTAAAGTGACATCCGTATGTCTGTAAATTATTTCACTATGTGACACACCTTGGGAAGAATTGTAGAGTAACAACTTGCAGATTCGTACAGTTTTGAAGGGTTTTAAATAATATAATTCTTACACTCGCAAATATTCTTTTAATTTTCTGCAGACAAAATAATACACATTTCTTGTTTATTTTATTGACCTACTTTCGATTTCAGCACTTTTGATTTGTCAAGGAACGATCGTTATTCAACCATCATAAAATCATGAAATTTTACTTGGTACGTTTGCAGATTCGTACAACACATTTTTGTGAAAATTACGCTGAGCAATCATAGAAAATTACTATATATCTAAAAAGTAACCAATTTTGTGAAGAAATGCAAAATTTCAGCATGATTTTTGAAAAAGTAAGTTAATTTCAAAATTTTGAAGACGACAGGTATGGACATCTTTTTCAGCTGAACAGAATTGAACAGAATAGAACAGTTGGCTTATTTTAAATATCAAAATGTGATATAAATTTACATTTCAACCAATAACTTAGATTCATATTGTGTTTACATAAGATTCGCATGTTTGGTATGAAAAGACCCTGGGATTAACAAACTAGTGTCCCAGCTAAAGGGGAATTACTCTTTCGTCGCCGGAATGACAGTGGTCTGAAGATCGATTCAAATGTAAATATTGGAGCAAGTGACATCAATGTGAGCTAGCAGTTGGAATATAAAATAGGATAATTTTCTCACCTTTTACTGTCCTGATTAGTTTTTCTAACGACTCGGCTAGCTTATTTTGAATAGAATTAACTGCAAGTCAGTGAAAATTCACCTTCGGAAGTACAACAAAAATCGTCTGCAACGTGCATGGTGTGTCAAACACACAACATTTGGCACCAAAATTGATCAAAAGACAAACAAAAGAAGTTAATTGTGCAATCATTCAGCTCTGCGTAGCATATTCAATACACCAGGGGCCAGAAACCACCGAGTGTACGAATGTGCAAGCTGTACGAATCTGCAAGCTGTCACTCTAATTATAAAAGCGTGGAGAGTAATTTAAATCAATACTATTCATTGTTTTATTATCTCCCCTGAGCACCAGACGAGGTATTGTGATCGGTTTGTCGTCCGGCATACGTACGTCCGTATGTAGGTTATGCCAAGTCATAACCTAGGTCACGATTGGAAATTTGATGAAATCCTTCTTTTAGTGCCAATTATCTCCCAAACTTTGTCAAAATTGTCCTGAATGTTCAACCTGTTCTTGGTCATTTAAAAAGTCGGTCTTGTCAGTTCATAAACTAGGCTGCGAGGTCAAATGACGAAGAATCCTTTCTATTCCTCTGGAAAAAAAAAACAATTCTGGCCTAATCTCTATCAAAATGTTGCTAAATACATGTATTTATCTTGATGAAATCTCGGTCATATTAAAAAGTTGGTCATGCAAGTTCAACTAGAAAGACCTGAAGGTCTTGAGTCGCTCCACAGGCCTGAATTTCTTGTTGTTTACTATTAAAAAATTGACAAATTTATCTAAATGCTTAAACTGATATATTTTTAAATTCTTGTGATTCTTAGAGCAGAAACAAAGTAAAGAAAAGCAATTATGTGGTCAAAGCGAAAAGAAGGTAAATAATTGACTAATATTTTGGAGATTTTTAGAGTGATGATAAAGTTGAAAACTGTCATTATGCCAAATTCAAGGGCACATAATTCAATATGTGAGTTAATAATTGTGGTAGACTAAGGGAAGTAACTTTTGATATGATCAATTCAAAGTTCAGTAAGAGTTGTTTTTCTTTATGATAATTAGTTCAAGAAGTTGCGATTGTGCATGTAACATAGTGGTCATGAAAATTAAGACATTCTGATCTAAAAATATGATTTTGACTTGATAATCTTTGTCTTGAACACCACAATAATCAAGCTGAATATTAAACTCGAGCAAGATCTTATGGTCTGTCCAAATTTTGTCAGTATTAATCTATATATGTGGCTACAAAAGTGAAAAAAGTATTGAAAACTGAAATTTTGTCAATTTCTAGGGCACATAACTCAGATTGTAGCAATGCAATCATCCTGAAAATTACACAAAAGCAAGATCTTGTTGTCAACAAGATTCTCTCCAAATATCATCTTGATTGGTTGACAATTATGGTTGTTAGAGTGAAAACAAAGTCGAAAATGGAAATTTTGTCAAATTCAAGGGCACATAACTCATGATGTGAAATTCCGATCAAGCTGAAAATTGACCCCAGGCAGGATATCATGCTTATATATATTCTGTCCAAGTTTTGTCTTGATTGGTTAATATTTGTAGATTTTAGAGTAAAAATAAGGTCAAAACCACCTTTTTTATGTTCAAGGGCAGATAACTCATGTTATTCTGGTTCAATCCACACTCTTTGTAGGAATCTGAGAGAGGGTCACCCAAGGATCATTCCTGTGAAGTTTGGTTGAAATCCATCTAGTAGTTTCTGAGGAGAAGATTTTTAAAGAAAAAATTTACGGACGCACGGACGGACGGACGCACGCACGCACGACGGACACACCGCCATGACAATAGCCCGCTGGCCTGAAAGGCCAGTGGAGCTAAAAACTAGGTCATTATTATAGAATATTTCCTGTTGCTCTGGATGTGCAAATTGTCGTACAATCAGCCAAAACAGTTATGGATATTTATCTTGATGATATTTAGATTTTGTGTTAATGTTGGTCTTGTAAGGTCAAAAATTAGGTCACTAGGTCTTGCTTTTACTTTAAGAACCACAATACTTACTCAATCACTGTAAAAAATATTCAGCTTGTTTATCTTTACGATAGTTAGGTTATGTGAAAAGCGGGTTATGTGGGGTAAAAAAAACTGGGTTACTGGGTCAAATTTTGTCTTTGCTGTTAGAACCCTAATAATATCTCAAACATCATGAAAATTGTTCACATTGTTTACCTAGATGATATCTAGGAATGTAAAATGGGAAGAATGAAGGTTTTATTTCACATGTTTAAAAAGTATTGCAGAAACACATTACAGACAAGACTTTTGTTCATTAGTCTCTTATTCAAATTACTTTTGTTTGATTTTGAGGTACTAATTTTGACTCGATCATTTTAGAAATTGTTTTGGAAGTTTATCGTCATCCTTCTAAGAAGTCATAGAGCTGCAAACATTTACATTTACATATTGTATGTCTCAAAGCCCTCTAAGGTGAGCGATGAAGGACCATCTTGGTGCTCTTGTTAATTTCAACATTTTTTCACCCATAGTAGCTTCTAATTTATATTGTATAAAAAGTCCTTTTTGAGAAATTGATAAAAGTTCTGTATTCATCACATATTCTTAACCCTTTTCCAAAGAGCCAAATTTTAGGGTTATCAAATTTGAAAGTTGCTGCATACAACAAAATTGGTCTGGAAAAAGTAAGAATTTCCATACAGTATAAACCGGAAAATATTGAGACAAAGGGAGAAAATGTTGATTTTCAGCATTTTCTTCTTTTGTCTTAATGTTTTCGAAATCATTTAAAATCAATTAGGACGTCAAAACCAGGCCTTGTTTGGGAAAGAGTAAAATATTTGTCATAATCACACGATTTGTCTGATTAATAAGTGTAACTTTATTTTAAATGTATGTTTGTAAATTAGGCAGTAATAATGCCATTAAATGCCAATTGAAACATAAATTCTTGTAGTTGTTCAATATTAACCATGCAATGTTTTCCCCACTAGATCTACTATAATGTGCAATAGTGCTCCAAAACCAGTGTTCTCTCCAGCTCAATAAGTTGTAGTGCAACACCTAGCCTATATCAGTGTTCTTCCCAGCTCAGTAAGCTGTTGTGGTACCCCCACACCAAGTGTTCTTCCCAGCCCAATAAGCTGTTGTGAATACTTCCAAAAGTTGTCATTTCAACCTCAAACCCTATGTTGTGGTACTCATTTGAATCGTCTCATTGATGTTTTCATGGATTTCCATCTGTTTGTTTCAGCTGCCTCCTCCCTGTTTAATCAGAAAGGAAACTTGAGTTATCATAGATTTGTGCACTCGAAATTATGGGAAACAAACCACCCGCGTACGTAGAAGGAAATCTTGAAGCAAAAGCTTTAACATGATAATTTTAAGTATGGTACTGTTTAGTAAATTTGTGAATTTAAGATAAAAACAGAGCTCCATATGCCACCAATCTCACCAACTATTTCTTAATTCTCTCGTTTAGGAAAACCACAAAACTCCTTAAGAAAAGGATCGTTGTCCCATTTCTTACCATCGCTTGCTCGAGCCTAAGGCATACATTCAAATTTAGGTGGGTAAAGACACTTTGATATTGTACCAATACAAAATTTCGTCAAAATGTTAGTGACAACAAGTTAAGTATAATTTTTAGCAGATGATGATCTCACAATATTAGTCACTTGCACATGGATTTAACAAGTTTGCTCTTTTTGAGTTTGCTTACAGTCTTACAGTCACAAATATAATTTGATTCGAACAAAACTGTGACTCATCTTGGTTCAGGGGAGCGGTTTAGGACCTTCATGGTTCTCTCGTCATAAAATGCACCCGTGTGCAGTTTCTTTAAAACAGCTCAGGGATGTTTACAAGCGCTCTTTATATAGTCGCTTTTCAACGAAAAGCACGTAACTGCAGCTTGTTTAAAGCTGCAGTTACGAGGTTTTCGTTGAAAAGCAGCGATATGTCCGTGAACTTTGATGTTAAAAGGTATTTATGATGTGTAGGCCTAATAGGCTGTTAGCCAAATATGAATACGTCTTGCATAAAAATCAGTAACTTGCCAACAAAACTAATGAAAAAGAATCATCATAAGTAACAAAATTAATATCCCCATGATCTTGAGAGGGAGAAAAGCAGAATTACAATGTAGAATTCAAATTAAATGTTTCTCATTATGCTTTCACTCTGAGGACTTTAATGATATAAGATGTGAGAAAAGTATTTATTATCATGATATATCATTCAAAATGAAATTACGACTTTCACAAATAGTGACTGTGATTAAGATTAAATACAAAGATGATTCGAAAAAAGGGCCGTCTGAGTACAATAATATCGGTTCCCTTCTATATTTCTATGGTAACCAAGAGTAGATAATTGATGTTTCCTGAGTGGGGGATCTAAACCTCGTTCTGCAGCTTTTTAGCGAGTCGGAACTTTATGTCCGGAGAGCTACTGTCACAGCCCTAGTGTCGGCGTCGCGTTCCGTCCCGGCCCGTCGCGTCTTCAAAAACTTTAACCTGGATATATATCATGCACTATAAGAGATACAGCCTTCATACTTCACACATGGATACTTCCCGCCAAGCCTTTTCTTTTGGGACCACGCCCTTTTACCTAGTTACCTTGACTTTTGAGTTTGACATTCTTTAATAATTTAACCTGACCTATATCTCATGCACTGTTATAGATAGAGTCTTGATATTTCATATATGGATACCTCATGCCGTGACCTTGATCTTGAGATCATGACCTTTGACGTCTTGACCTTTGGCTCTGAACCTTTTTTTTGTGACAATCTATCGTACAGGCGAGCTACGTTGTCCGCGAACAATTCTTGTTCAGCTTGAGTTACGAGTTTTTGATCCCCCACTAACGTTAAACTTCCCATTTCAGAGCCTTCTCCAACAAAGAAACATTTCTGTCAGACATGCGGGAAGGGTTTCGCCCGAAGCTGAAGCTCACCTTCTTCAGTTTTCTAAGCCTCGAGAATAAACTCTATCATTCTCCGCATCAACCATTTATTCCCTATATTCGTCAGTGGGGGATGAAAACCTCGTAGCCCCAGCTTGTCAAAGCTGGAGTTACGAGTTTTCGGCCCCCCACTAACGTTAAACTTTCCATTTCAGAGCCTTCTCCAACAAAGAAACATTTTTGCCAGACTTGCGGGAAGGGGTTCGCGAGACTTGATGGACTACAAATTCACACCCGCATACATACTGGCGAGAAGCCGTACAATTGTGAAGTTTGTGGGAAGAGATTCACACAGAGGGCTCATGTTAGAGTTCATATGATAACACATATGAACCAGTAAATCTAAGATTGTGCATACAGATGAAAAGATCATATGTCTACGAATACCAGTATTGCCGGAGAAGATTCACTCAGATGGCTCATATTAAAGCCCATATGATATGATTACACATATGAACAGTAGATCTAAGATTGTGACAGTGTATAAGAACATTATGTCATTCATCTTCGCTAGCCAAGGTTGAACCCACCTACGTTTGTATTCACCCTTGGCGGATTTAGTCCGATTTTCTTGAAATCGCGAAGCGCCGTCTAGCGGTTGTTCTGCTGGTTGTTTACGTCCATTATTGATGACGTCATTAACGCGCGTTGTCTTTCGCGTCATACGTCAGGCGGATTAGGTAAAAGTTAACTGCTTTTTTGGTCGAATTGTCTAAAGTATAATAATTCGTCGATTAAAGATGGGGAATTCCTGTCTATTACAGTGCAATTCTTAGGAAAAATCGCCCATCTTCGCGTTTTTGAGTTGCAAATGCAATGCCTTTTCCCGCCCGTTATCATGAATTGGTTACTCATAACAAATGTATCAGTCGACAATCTGATTGGTTCCAGCGAGACCTCGCTGGAACCAATGAAAACGCTTTCCAGGAGACCAAGAAAATCGGACCAAATACGCCAAGGGTGAATACAGAAACAACGTTACGTCGTAGATGTCACCCTTGGCTTACGAAGATGTATGTCATTATGTCTACGAATACCGGTATTGTTGGAAAGTATTCACTCCTAGGACACATGTTAAAGCTATGGTATGATTACACATATGAACAGTAGATCTAAAACTGTGACAGTATATAAGAACATTATATGTCTACGAATACCGGTATTGTCGGAAACGATTCACTTAGAGTGCTCATGTTACAGCTCACATGATTACACATATGAACCAGTAGATCTAAGATTGTGCATACAGAAGATCGTATGTCTACGAATACCAGTATTGCCGGAGAATATTCACTCAGATGACTCTTGTTAGAGCCCATATGATATGATTACACATATAAAACCAGTAGATTGTTTACATACTATACAACCGGTTGTTCTTTGTATAAGAACGTATGCCTACGAATACCGGTATTACGCGAAAGAATTCACTCAGAAGGCTCATGGTGAAATTTATATTTTTATTTTCTGCAGCTGCTTTCAAATTGGAATACACCGACTTTAAGTTGTTTGGGAAAGGATTAACTTTTAACACATTACCACCACACAGTGATATCTTTTGACACCTCACAAGATAAATGATTTCGAAAACAATGTGGAAATGAAGAAATATCTTGTGACAAGCAATTTCTCCATTTGCCAAAATGTTTTCTACTGAGAAAGACGAAATAATGTGAAATTACATTCACTTTCAGTTGTTTTCTGCTTCATCTTCGAATTTGGACAAGCGTAAAAATTTGCCATCTTGAGACCGGATACTTGGAGTAATGTACGAAATATGGCTGTTTAATTCGTATAAATATTCGAGATGGCTCGCATTAATTAACATGCACGCTGCAGAAATCAATTGACACTATATTTGTGATAATGTTCAATAATTCTGTTAATTTAATGTAGATCTATATCACTTATTCAATGTTTGAAACAAAGAATGCGAAAAAAAACCTCACGAAACAAATAAACAATCAAACAAAAACACGAATGATTTTCTGAATGTAATAGATGCATTAAATGCCAGCCTATAAAACGTTATTGACGACCAACCAAAACTTTGGTTGATCGTCAATAGTTATTTTACCAGTTGATTTAAAAAAAGATCTTTCACGTCCAGAATACACCTGCCGCATTTCCACCTTTCCTGTTTCAAAGTTTGTTTAAATTCGTCACGTAGTAACAGAATTATTGATTATAATTCTGGAAATGTTGTGTGATTCACCGCCGTCGTGCAATTATGATAAATGCAGTAAAATATACACCTCGACGTTCATGAGACTACCTTTAATCCTTTCCCAAACGAGAAATTTAAGGTTTATTTATCCACTTAAAAAAACTACCATAAATGACAAAATGGATGTTATTGAAGAAATAATTTTTGTACAATATAGCTAAAAAAATATTGAGGCAAAAGGAGAAACTGCTGGTTAACAGCAGTTTCTCCTTTTGTTTCATTGTTTTCCTAAGCCTTTTCTATTAGGGACGTCAAAACCAGGTCTTGTTTGATCCATCTGTCCGTGCATCCGCAAACATTTTCAATTTATTTCCTCAAAAACTACTGTATGGATTTCAAGAATATTTTACAGGAATGATCTTTTGGTGACACTCACTGAGATTCCTTCAGAAAATTTTGAATGAATCATAAGTGGTCTGAGATACCTGTACTTGAATGTCACCGTTTCCAAAATGTCAACATTTTAAGGTAGTCCAAATTCAAAGCTGCCGCAGACGACAAAATGGTTGTGGATAAACAAAGGATTTGATTGAGATAATATAGAACAGAAAATATTGAGACAAAAGAAGAAACTGCTGGTTATCAAGGCATATCTATTAGGGACGTCAAAACCAGGTATTATGACATCTTGCCTGAGTTTACAATTTCAGCTCGATCGGAATTTCACGTCATGAGATATGTGCCGATGGATTTGACAAAATTGCCATTCTAGCTTTCTTTTCGCTCTAAAAACCATTCAAACATTACCCAATCATGACAAAACTTGGACAGAAAATCATGTTGACCATAATATCCTGCATGTTTGTACTTTGCAGCCTTATTTGAGTCCAACATCCTGAGTTATATGACCTTGAATTTGAGTAAATTCCAGTTTTCTACTCTGTTTTCTTTCTATTTTCTCTTTCAGCCACAAATGTTCGAAAAACTCGTTGCTATAATTATGGCTATAATTATTTGAATCTGTTTGAAAAAATTCAATACCCGCAAGAAATATGGCATCCTTAGAAACCAAGGTATCATCCAACACGCACATCTTCACTAGCCAAAGTTGATTCCACCATCGCAATAAGCATTACGCCGTGGATTTTATCATTGGCTTGTGAAATTGTATATATACCTAGATCTACGTCGATGCAGCGTAGGGCATGGGAGGACACATGGGTTTGAAGACGAAAACATGTGCCTGTTAAGGTTTACGAACTGAGAATGAAAACACCACTTTCTAGCCATACGAAATGCATCAAATTACACACACTTGTAAATACACTTCACATAAGTTGATTCATCATGCCGGATTTCAAGATTATGCTTCAAGAAGAAAATAATTTACAAATATTATTTTACTCTATATTCATATGCAAGGGAGGTAATTTTGAACATTTTTGTCAAATATTTCCATAAGTATGCATTAATTTGAAATTCTAAACCATACAAAATGCTTATGTTTGTATTTGAAATGGATATGTAACACAGTTTAGGAATTACTGGCACTTTTCAAATTTCGCATTTGGCTCTGCATTTCATTCTCAGTTCGTAAACCTTAAGGTATTCTAGATCCACCATTAGATACAAAACACCTTCGGACGTGGTCCGTAGCGACGGAAATTGTTGAGGGTGTCCCTCAGCGTATCAATTTCCGTTTCCACAGATGACATCCGGAAATTGACGGAGGTGCACATCTTCAATTTCCGGTGCCACGGATGACTCCATAAAGCATTACGATTTTTTTGTAGATACAGTCGACACTCGTTATCTCGACAACGGATAGGTCGAAATTCCGCTTAAGTCGAAGTGAAAGTCATGTCCCATCCTCAACATATGGGTATCAAAATGAATTCCGAAACCAATAGAGCCATTGAAATTTAGTAGGAAAAGGATAGAAATTGCTCGTATCGAGCAATTTCTTTCCTTTTCCTGCTATATTTCAGTCATGGACAAATATGATTCCCATCGAAAAATGGTTAAATATCGTTTTCATCGAAAATGATGAAAATTGGATTACTCGAATTCCGAATATGACGGCCCCTCTGACTTCGACTCAACGAGTGTCGACTGTAATGATGTATGGCATACCACAGGCATCCTCGGATACCCCGTGGTCTCCTTATTCGCTACGCTACGTCATGTAGGCTACGTCACGTAGCCTAGCGAATAAGGAGATCACGGGAAATCCGAGGATGTACACAGGTATAAATCTTCAATTTCCGTTTTACACTTCAGATTCAAGAGGTCCGCCAGGATTTAGATGTCACATATGCGGAAAGCCCTTCGACGGTCGTACACACCTAGAACGGCATATTCGTGTACATAAGGGTTAATGATATGGTATGTCATAACTAATTAAGATATTTTTGCACTTCAGATTCAAGAGGCCCTCCAGGATTTAGATGTCACGTGTGCGGAAAGGCCTTCGATGGTCGTACACATCTAGAACGGCATATACGTGTACATAAGCCTTAAAGGGTTAATGATATGGTATGTCATAACTAACTAAGATATTTTTTACACTTCAGATTCAAGAGGCCCTCCAGGATTTAGATGTCACGTGTGCGGAAAGGCCTTCGATGGTCGTACACATCTAGAACGGCATATATACGTGTACATAAGGGTTAATGATATGGTATGTCATAACTAACTAAGATATTTTTTACACTTCAGATTCAAGAGGCCCTCCAGGATTTAGATGCCACGTATGCGGAAAGGTCTTCGATGGTCGTACACACCTAGAACGGCATATACGTGTACATACGGGTGAGAAGCCTTACATATGCGAGATATGTGGGCGTGGCTTTACACAGAAGGTACACAAGAAGTCGCATATGCTTACACATATGAAGTCCAACGAGTGAAGGAGACCAAAGAAAGCGAGATATTCATGTATTCTTTCGCAAAGTGAAGTTCAATAAGTAAAAGGGCAAAACAATTCGAGATATGTGGACGTGGCTTTACACAGAAAGTACACAAGAAGTCGCATATGCTTACACATATGAAGTCCAATGAATGAAGGAAACCAAAGAAAGCGAAATATCCATGTATTCTTTCGCAAAGTGAAGTTCAATAAGTAAGGGGGCAAAACAATTCGAGATATGTGGACTTGGCTTTACACAGAAGGTACACAAGAAGTCGCATATGCTTACACATATGAAGTCCAATGAGTGAGGGAGGTATTTGAAAACAAATTGCGATGTCGTCGCTTTTCTGATATACGAAGTTCAATAAGTGAGGGCGCAAAAACAATGCGAGATATGTGGACGTGGCTTTACACAGAAGGTACACAAGAAGTCGCATATGCTTACACATATGAAATCCAACGAGCGAAGGAGACAAAAATACGAGATAAGGTCGATATCGAACTGGCTTTACACAGAAGGTACACAAGAAATCGAATAGATCTATATGCTTACACATATGAAGTCCAATGAGTGAGGGGGCTTATGAAAACAATTATAGATATCGTCGCTTTTCAACAAAAAAACCGTAACTGCAGCTTGTTTTAGGCTGCAGTTACCAGGTGTTGGTTGGAAAGTAGCAATATCTGTACGCGGCTTTACACAGAATGTACACAAGAAGTCGCATATGCTTACACATATGAAATCAAACGAGTGAGGAAGACCAATAAAGCGAGATATAGCCTAAATATATGTGGAAACGGTTTTATACAGACGGTGCATGGGTAGTCGCAATATGCTTACACATTTGAAGCCCTAGGAGTGAGGGGGCATTTAAACAATTCGAGATGATTTGTGTGGACGCGGCTTTACACAGAAGGTACACAAGAAGTCGCATATGCTTACACATATGAAGTCCATCGAGTAATGGAGGCTTAAAAGCGAGATATACATCTATCCTTACACATACGAAATTCAATGAGTGAGGGAGGCAAAAACAAAATTTCGAGATAAGTGGACGCGACTTTACACAGAAGATACACATACACAAGAAGTCGCATATATATGCTTACACATATATGAAGTCCAATGTATGTGGACCTAGGTGATCAAAATTTTATATAAGGGGTAAATCCTGGCACTTGGTTAAGTTTTATTATCAGAGTCATTGATGTCACATCTATAGATCTATCTTTTGGACCATCTTCAAAAATACAACAAATTCTTTAACAAATTAAAAGGTAACTAAGAAGAACTAACCTGAGGCTTATTATTCATTTATCCACTCATATCAGAACATTGTGAAAATTAATCTAAAAGAAATTCCAACATTGTTTACATATATTTTTCTGTGGTGATTGGATTTTCATGAAATTTGTTATGTATATTTTTAAGCAGTTTTCCAGATGATTGCAGTGAAAAGTTGTCGTTGTTTTATTGATTTTAAAGCGCAACACCAGAAAAGCTCAAAAAGCTCTAAATTCACACAAAGCTCAAAATATTGTCAATGTAGTGATTTTTTCATCTCATGGATACTTAGCTGCAACATAGACTAAGAAAAAAATGGAAATGTTTGACAATTGTGTGAGGCATATGGCCCTAGAAGAAAATGAAAGTGCTTATGCATGCAGAAAAATGGTTCCTAAAACAACACATAAAACACTTTTTTCTGCGAAATGCTTTAAATACAGACTGATGGTACTCGGCGAGATACAAAATGTAGGATGTGTGTAAACAAACTCAATTTGTTGCGTTGTTTTTCCTCACCAGACTGTACTTTAGCATATTCGCTAGATAAAATGTACCGGTTGAATTTAAACACCATTTTACCATGCCTCCTATACTTTCTGTTTCTTCTGTAGTCAAAAGTCACACAGAATCGACAGTATTTTCCAATTTTTTCTTGGTCTTGGTTGCAGCTAACCATTGGTGGACTTTGAATTGTTGAAAATGTAATATCTCGAGCTCTATTAAGATTCAGAGCTGTTAGAGCCTTTTCTTTATTACACTGCCATTTGATAATATTGGTAAATCGTCATGGAAATCCACGTACAGTATGCATAAAATATTACATATCAAATTTCATTAAAATGTAATAATTTTCAAGAAAGTTATCGTCATTTTTAAAGTGGCCGGTTAGAACTTTTGGTCAGTATATATGATACTCTAAATCAAGATTTTGGTCAATTCAGTAATATGAGTTGTTAGTTATTGTGTAATATACTTCTAGCCACAGTAGTTGATTTCCTATCAGATATCATACTCTGAAACCAGACCTTGGTCAAAACAGCAATAAGAGTTGATAAATATTGTTTTATAAAATTCTAACCACAGTAGCTGATTTCCTGTCAGATATCATACTCTGATTTCATACTTTGGTTAAAACAGTTATATGAGTTGTTAGTTATTGTTTACTATATTTTAGGCACTTTAGCTGATTTACTATCAGATACCATACTCTGATTATAGATTTTAATTAATACAGTAATAAAGGGTGTAAGTTTTTGTTTACAACAAGTTCTAGCCTCTGTAGCTGATTTCCTATCAGATATCATACTCTGAATCCAGATTTTGGTCAAAACAACAAAAATAGTTGTTAGTTATTGTTTACTGAAATTTCAGCCACAGTAGTTCATTTCCTATCAGATATCATACTCTAAATACAGATTTTTGTCAAAACAGTAATAAGAGTTGTAAGTTATTGTTTACTGAATTTCTAGCCACATTAGCTGATTTCCTATTTGATATCATACTCAGAATCCAGATTTTGGTCAAAACAGTAATACAATTTTTAAGATTTTGTTTAGTGAAATTCTAACCACAGCAGCAGCTGATTGTTGAATATCGTCGCTGTAAATGCAAAACCTCGTATTTTGTTTTTGGAAAATTTCAAAGGGGATGGAAAAAAGTGTAATAACTTTTCCCAAACTGAAGTGTTTAACTTGAAATTTGGACATATTGTTCACAAATGATTTGTCATTAATACTGATCAGTAAAATATCACAAAACATGCAGGAATTGTAACTGGACACACAAGTCTGTACTTTGAACATCGCAAGAATCGACATACGTTTTGCATTTACGCCAACGATATGTTTCTCTGAACAATAAGGTACATTTCTTATTACTGTTTTGACCAAGATTTCGACTCAAACATATGATATCTGATAGGAAATCAGCTACTGTGGCTAGAATTATGCTCGTCAATAAGTAGTTCTTATAACAAAATTGACCAAAATCTGGATTCAGAGGATAATATCTGATAGGAAATTACGTAGAGTGCCTTAAATTAAAGTAAACAATAACTAAGAACTCTTTTAACTGTTTTGACCAAAATCTTGATTCAGAATATGATACCCCATAGGAAATCTGCTAAAGTGGCTAGAATTTTAGTTAACAATAATTACCACTCTTATTGAAGGGCCGGCTAAGCCGGCCTTCTCCCTTCTCTACGAATGCTTTTTCGATATGGACATATACGATGTGGGAGGCTAACAATGTACAACCTTTTCGACATATTGGTGTAAAACTTACTGATTTGTAAGTTAATAATTGACGTTCACCTTGTAGGTTACATCTCTTACATATTTGCACCTTTTCGAGCAAAAATATAAAATTGACCGCATTTGTATATCATTCAAATTCTAATAACTAACCGCCCCCGATCACGTGGCTATTAGATAAAGCACGGTCCATAGAAATACTGGAATGCACAAAAACCGACACGTTCTAAGAATGTCGATTTTTTATCTATGAAACTCAAGCTTTTGTAGTTACCGAAATACGTATCGAATCCGCCACGTAACCCATTCCCATGTAAACGTATTTCTTTCATGCATCCGATAAAATATTCATACGTTTCGGTATTTCTATGGACCCGATAGACTGGGTTTCTACCCATAGAAGAGAGACGGCGGGGTATCAGTTTAAGAACCCGATAAATGTAAGCTAGTTTGTTAGAAACTAATCTGGTAGCCAACGCGCTAGCTCAATCGGTTAGACCGTCGTCGAAACCTGAGGTTGTGTATATTACGGTATTGGTTCAATACCCGCTCTCGCCTGATTCAACTGTTTCTCAAATACTTTTTTGATAGGAACTTTTGTCGTTTGTTTTCAATTTACTTAGGTATCCAATCGGATTTCTTTTTTTGTGTGTGTGTATTTATTTTTCTAATATATTTTGCTATTTAATGCGTTTAATATTTTTTCTATTATTTTCTTTTCATTATGATTAAAATCATACATGAAACAGCGTGATTTGACAAAATGCCAATAGATGGCTTAGAACAACGTTCTCAAACAAAGGGAATTAACTCACTGTACATACTTGATCTAACAACTGCTTCAGACAGCACGAGCCGCCAGTGACCAGGGTTAACCTTTTGGCTGTATCAATTTGAAGTTGAAGCTGACAAATTGTTTAGGAAATATAAGTAAACACTTTCATCTCGCAATGATCATGACTATTATGACCTATTTTTGAAGTTGCTGTAAATTTTAGATAAATCGTTCTATCTGTAATTCTTTAGTCAATACAATACAACCATTACATTGTATTACAGAATAGAATAGAATATATTTTATTGCTCAGTTATACCCTTACGGGTTAAAGGCAAAATTGAACAAAACAAATACACAAATAAACACATATATACAAAACATACATTGTAAAAGTTTTTCACTTTTACACAAAACAAACCTACTGTTTGGAGTTATGTTAGCTATGTTATTTTACATTCATTTATAAAACATGCAATCGATTGAATAACATTCAAATCTTTGCAACTCATTAACTTGAAAAAAGCTACATTATCATTCTGGTCATCCCATACAAAATTAGTTTTAACCAGACTTGTGCGTAATTTCAATCGTTCTTCGTTATATTTTTTACATCTTATAAGAAAGTGAATTTCATTTTCAACACAATTACATGATGTGCACAATCTTTGCTCCTCTGGTTCACCACAATATCTACCACGCTCAATTCGGAGTTGGTCGGAACTCATTCTAAAAGCACTCAAGGATTTCCGTTTATTTTTATCCATTATATGATCAAGATATGTTTCAAATTTGAAGTTTAGTTTTAATTGCTTGTATATCCATAATTTATGCATCCCCGCATTTTCTGAACGGCGTCTTGACCAAAACGACATAAACCTATCAGTCACTTTGCGCTTAATTGCGTTTGAATTAAAGGTTAACTGGTTTTGCCAAACATGTGAAAATCCAAGTTCCTGCAGAATATTTTGAATAAATTGCAACCAGATTGACTTATTACTAGAAGCATTTAATTGTTCCAAGTAAGCCTTTGCAACTAACGAATCTGCGCTTGACTGAATAGTATGCAGCCAGAAATTGATATAATTAGTTATAATTGTTATTAGCATTGGCAATTGACCTAGTTCACTTATTACAGCAAAATTAGAAGTTTTAGAATGAACTCCGACTACGTATTTACAGAATTTTATCAAAAGCTTATCAAATTCATTACTGCCTTTAATTGACATTTCAAACAAATCGTCCAATGATTTATTCTTGTAACATGGTTTGTAAGCAGCCCAAATTTCGCTACCGTAAAGTGCAATGGGTTTAACGAGGGAATCAAATATCTTTAAAATGATAGAAGGCTTAATATCCTTATCAAATATTCCCTGTTTAATTGAAAATAGAGCTCTACTCGCTTTTAACTCTAGTGATTTTTCAGCAGAAGAAAACTTTGCAGTGTTACTTATCATTACACCAAGATATTTATATTGTTTCACATGTTCCAATTCAACATCACCAACAAAAAATGTATACCTGTCGTTAGTCAGGCGATCTCCCTTAGTAAAAACCATAATTTTTGACTTCTCGGCATTTATCTTAAGACCCCATTTATTACAGTATGCATACACTTCTGACAAATTTTCTTGCAACTCCTTTTGCGATGTAGACAGTAATAGTAAATCATCTGCATATAAAAGATGGTTAACCTTTGTATCATGCAAAAGCGGGGCATCATTTGATCTTAAATCGTTACCAATGTCATTAATAAATATATTGAATAAAAGGGGACTAAGCACGTTTCCTTGATGAACACCTTGTTTGATGTTGATTGGTCCCGTCAATTCTTTTTTTGCATCTTACACGTGATATCGGACCTAGATACATAGATCGTAACAACTTATAAAGTTAACCATTTATTCCGGCTTTTAGCAGTTTTAACAGAAGTCCATCATGCCACACTGTGTCAAATGCCTTCCTAAGATCAATGAAGCAGCTAAATAGTTTTTGTTTACTGCTTGTTTGAATACATTTATCTACAATAGTTTTTAGAATAAAAACTTGATCTGAAGTACGGAATTTCCTTCTAAACCCAGCTTGTTCCCTTTTGATGTACGACTTTTCTTCAAGAAAATTTGAAATGCGATTGTTTATTATGTGGCTAAATAATTTTCCAAAACAACTATTCAACGTTATTCCCCGATAATTATTGGGGTCAGTCTTGGAACCTTGCTTGTGGATAGGCACAATTATACCTTCTGTCCAAGAGTCAGGAAATGTACCTGTTTTTAAAAGAATATTAAATAACTTAAGAACGTGTGTTTTTATAAAGGGGATGGCTGATTTGATCATTTCGTTTTTTATCATATCAAAAACGCTAGATTTGTTGTTTTTTAATTTTCTACTGGCATCCAAAACCTCCTTTTCTGTAATTTCAAAATCCAGATTACCCGTTTGCATAATATTTTCGAGGGATGAAAGTTCGTCTTGCACATTTTACAAATTCTACACCAAACCATGAAATGATTTAAAAAAAATGATTTACAGAAAAACATGTCAGTAACGTGAACAAAATACCCATTTCTATTAAGTAAAGCAATGTACAAATAGGTTCAGAACAACAGGTTTCAATTTTGTTGTTAAAAATATGTATTTTTAAGTTAATCATGGTTATGTGAACTTGTGTAGGCGGTGCTGGACCATTCGCTGAGGAATCTAAAGGCAGCTTTTTCTATTATTGCTCTTAGGGTCACCCAAATGAGCAAACATGGCAATTTGCGGGACTTGCAGGATGTAAACAATTTTAAAGATGCCACTTGAACTGCAAACAATACATGTCAGCATCGCTGTCACTTCATTGTTGACATTAGTTACAGACGATTGTGTTGTTGTTGTTGTTGTTGTTGTTGTTGTTGTTGTTGTTGTTGTTGTTGTTGTTCTTCTTCTTCTTCTTCTTCTTCTTCGTCTCCTTCTCCCGAAAGTAGGTAATGGGCTTACCTTCGAGGTATAATTCTATTTAAAAATTTCCGAAGCGATCCAAATGCGTGATGATAATAGTTCAATGAGTTCGCTTCCAAATAATTGCTACTGCAAGTCCAAGATAATTCCGTTGGGGTCTTGATACTGCGAGTTTAACAAGAAAAGAAAAGGTACAATAAACATGACATGGTTGAAAGATATCACTTCAGCTAAATTTTCATGGATGGCTACCAAAAGATTGCCGGCCTCTTTGATGCTATGCGTCAAATTTGTCTTGTTACTTTATTGACCAAAATCTGAATTCAGAGTATGATATCTGATAGGAAATCAGCTGCAGTGGCTAGAATATTGTGTAAACAATAATTTACACTTCATATTATTTTATTGACCAAAATCTGGATTCAGAGTATGATATCTGAGAGGAAATCAGCTTCTGTTGCTAGAATTTTAGTAAAAATGATTTCAGTGATGGAACTTTGGTTGCTATGCAACATAATGTTAAGATATTTTTGAGTTTTAGCTCACCTGAGCACAAGGTGCTCAAGTGAGCTATTGTGATCACCTTTTGTCCGGCGTCCGTGCGTCGTCCGTCAACAATTTCTTTAAATGACATCTGCTCCTCAACTACTGGGCCAATTTCAACCAAACTTGACAGGAATGTTCCTTAGGTGACCTCCTTTCAGAATTGCTAAAAGAATTTAAATCCATAAAAACTCTGGTTGCCATGGCAACAGAAAAGGAGAAATTTGACTGAATCTCAATACTATCTTTGAACGACATCTCCTCCGAAACTACTTGGCTAATTTCAACCAAACTTGACAGGAATGTTCCATAGGTGCCCCCCTTTCAGAATTGCTAAAAGAATTGAAATCCATAAAAAAAACTCTGGTTGCCATGGCAACAGAAAAGGAGAAATTTGACTGAATCTCAATACTATCTTTGAACATCTCCTCCTAAACTACTGGGCCAATTTCAACCAAACTTGGCAGGAATGTTCATTAGTTGACTCTCTTTCAGAATTGCTAAAAGAATTGAAATCCATAAAAAACTCTGGTTGCCATGGCAACAGAAAAGGAGAAATTAGACTGAATCTCAATACTATCTATGAACAACATCTCCTCCTAAACTACTGGGAACAGAAAAGGACAAATTAGACTGAATCTCAATACTATCTTTGAACGACATCTCCTCCTAAACTACAAGGCCAATTTCAACTAAACTTGGCAAAAATATTCCTTAGGAGGTCATCTTTCAGAATTGCTAAAAGAATTGAAACCCATAAAAAACTCTGGTTGCCATGGCAACAGAAAAGGAGAAATTAGACTGAATCTCATTACTATCTTTGAACAACATCTCCTCCTAAACTACTGGGAACAGAAAAGGACAAATTAGACTGAATCTCAATACTATCTTTGAACGACATCTCCTCCTAAACTACAAGGCCAATTTCAACTAAACTTGGCAAAAATATTCCTTAGGAGGTCCTCTTTAAGAAATGCTAAAAGAATTGAAACCCATAAAAAACTCTGGTTGCCACGGCACCAGAAAAGGAGAAATTTGACTATTTCTCAATAATTTCTTTGAAAATCATCTCCTCCTAAACTACTTGGTCAATTTCAACCAAACTTGGCAGAAATATTTCTGAGGAGGTTCTTTTTAAAATGTGCTAAAAGAATTGAAATCCTTTTAAAAGCTCTGGTAGCCATGGCAACCGAAAAGGAGATTTTCCACCAAATCTCAATGACGTCGTTGAATGATATCTCCTCCTAAACTAACAGGCTAATTTCCACCAAATTAGGCAGAAATATTTCTTAGGAGGTCACATTTGAAAAATTGCTGACAGAATTGCAATTTATAAAAAAAAACAACTCTGGTTGCCATGGCAACAGAAAAAGAGAAATTACACGAAATCTGTCAGAAGCAATTTCTCAATAACCGCAGAGCCAAATTTGACAAAACTTAATATTTGCATTGCTTATGATATTGCTAAGAGGTACTTTTCTTTGCTTTTCAATATGAAACCTTGTCACAGAAAAAGGGGACTTCTTGTAAAAATCTGCTTATCAGGGGCATAGCATCTACATTTATGCATGGATTTAAAAATATGTATGGGTAAATGTGTTCTTTATCATGAGTAGATGTTCTATTTGAAATATAAATTTAGGTAGGTTCAAGGTCATAGATCTAGGTCAATTTGTAAATTTCTGTTTGTTTGTCAGTCTGTATGTTTTATTTTAATTCCATCTGTCCAAAGCAATTTCTCCATATCCATAACCACATAGCCGAATTGGATGAAACTTCATATTTGAGTTACATATGATATTGCACTAAGGTAGTTTCTGGTTTTTTTATGGTTTGAAATCGCATAGTGGCGTTCATATGATCTTTGACCCTTTATTGCATTACCTGTAAGAAATCTGATCTGTTATAAAACCCCATCTCAAATGAGCGACCTAGGGCCAACGGCCCTCTTGTTCATTACATTAGCAAATGCACCTAGTGTCATACTTGATATAATAATGATAGTACAGACAATCTAAACAATTATCATATCTCAAACACCAACCTCAAAAATATTAATTTCCCAATTTCCATTCAGGGATTTTCTGCCAATCCCCGGGAAATTTTGTTTCTTGGTTTCCATAGCAACGGCTGTCAGAAAAAAGAACGGTCTTAGTTTTGGAAGTTTTTCAACATTTCTGATTAAATGAAGGTAAAATGAATGATTTCTGAGACTAATCACTTATCACCTTCTGCATGAATCTAAGGGAGAGTGCTAATTAACTATTATTACTGTTTTGACAAAAATCTGGATTCAGAGTATGATATCTGATAGAAAATCAGCTACTGTTGTTAGAAATTTTCTAAACAATAAGTTACAATTTTTTTTTACTTTTTTGACCGAAATCTGAATTCAGAGTATAATATCTGAAAGGAAATCAGCATCTTCGCAAGCCAATGGTGACATCTACGACGTAACGTCGTTTCTGTATTCACCCTTGGCGTATTTAGTCCGATTTTCTTGGTCTCCTGGAAAGCGTTTTCATTGGTTCCAGCGAGGTCTCGCTGGAACCAATCAGATTGTCGACTGTTACATTAGTTATGAATACCCAAATCATGACAACGGGCGGGAAAAGCATTGCATTTGCAACTCAAAAACGCGAAGATGGGCGATTTTTCCTAAGAATTTCACTGCAATAGACAGGAATTCCCTAACTTTAATCGACGAATTATTATACTTTTGACAATTCGACCAAAAAAGCAGCTAACTTTTACATAATACGCATGACGTATGACGCGAAAGACAACGCGCGTTAATGACGTCATCAATAATGGACGTAAACAACCAGCAGAACAACCGCTAGGCGGCGCTTTGCGATTTCAATAAAATCGGACTAAATCCGCCAAGGGTGAATACAAACGTAGGTGGGTTCAACCTTGGCTAGCGAAGATGGGAAATCAGCTGCTGTGGCTAGAATTTTGTGAATACAATAATGTACACAGCTACTGACTGTATTGACCAAAATTTGGATTCAAAGTATGATAGCTAATAGGAAATCAGCTACTGTTTCTAGAATTTTAGTAAACAATAACTAACAACTATTAACACTGTTTTGACGAAAATCTGGATTCAGGTTATGATATCTGATAGGAAATCAGCTACAGGGGCTAGAATTCTAGTAGAAAATAACTAACAACTCTTAATACTGTATTAACCAAAATCTGGATTCAGAGTATGATATCTGATAGGAAATCAGCTGTTATGGCTAGAACTTTTTTCAAACAATAACATACAACTCTTTTTGTTGCTTTGACCAAAATCTGGATTCAGAGTATGATATTTGATAGGAAATCAGCTACTGTGGCTAGAATTCTAGTAAACAATAATTAACACCTATTATTACTGTTTTGACAAAAATCTGGATTCAGAGTATGATATCTGATAGAAAATCAGCTACTGTTGCTAGGAATTTAGTAAACAATAACTAACGTTTATTATTACTGTTTTGACCAACATCTGGATTCAGAGTATGACATCTGATTGGAAATAAGCTAATGTGGCTAGAATAAGGGTAAACAATAACTAACAACTTTTTAGCTCACCTTAGCACGAAGAGCTGAGGGTGAGCTATTTTGATCGCTCACTGTCCGTCGTCCGTCTGTCTGTCACTCCGTCCGTCCGTCTGTCTGTCCACAATTACTAAAGAATCTTCTCCTCCTAAACTATAAGGCCTAGAGTCTTGAAATTTTGCATGATGCATCGTCTGAAGGCCCTCTACTAAAATACTTCAAATTATTGTGATACAAGGAAAATTGACCCTATGTTGTGGGTATCAAATTTCATATAGAAACAATGAAGGAAATCTAGTACAATCTTCTTCTCCTGAACCGTTTGGCCTAGAGCTTTGAAATTTTGTTTGTAGAATCATCTCAAGGGCCTCCACTAAAATACTTCAATTTATTGTGATAAAAGGAAAATTGGCCCTATGTTGTGGGTATCGAATTTCATATAGAAACAATGAAGGAAATCTAGCACAATCATCTTCTCCTGAACTGTTTGGCTTAGAGCTTTGAAATTTTGTGTGTAGAATCATCTCAAGTCCCTTTACCAAAATCCTCAAAATTATGTGATACAAGGAAAATTGACCCTATGTTGTGGGTATCAAATTTCATAGAGAGACAAAGAAGGAAATCTTGTACAATCTTTTTCTCCTGAACCGTTTGGCCTAGAGCTTTGATATTTTGTGTGTAGAATCACCTCAAGGCGCTCTACCAAAATACTTCAAATTATTGTGATAAAAAGAAAATGTGCCCTATATTGTGGGTATCGAATTTCATGTATAAAGACTAAGAAGGAAATCTTGTTCAATATTTTTCTCCAGAACCGTTAGGCCTAGAGCTTTGAAATTTTGTGTGTAGAATCATCTTAAGGTCCTCTACCAAAATACTTCAAATTATTGTGATACAAGGAAAATTGGCCCTATGTTGTTGGTATCAAATTTCATATAGAGACAAAGAAGGAAATCTTGTACAATCTTTTTCTCCTGAACCGGTTTGCCTAGAGCTTTGAAATTTTGTGTGTAGAATCGTCTCAATGCCCTCTTCCAAAATACTTCAAATCATTATGATACAAGGAAAATTGGCCCTATATTTTGGGTATCGAATTTCATATAGAGACAAAGAAGGAAATCTTGTACAATCTTCTTCTCCTGAAAGGTTTGGCATATAACTTTGAAACTTTGTGTGTAGAATCATCTCAAGGCCTTCTACCAAAATACTTCAAATTATTGTGAATTTGTGATACAAGGAAAATGGACCCTATGTTGTGGGTATCGAATTCCATATTTCATATAGAGACAAAGAAGGAAGTCTTGTACAATCTTTTTCTCCTAAACCTTTTGGCGTAAGGCTTTTGAAATTTTGTATGTAGAATTGTCTCATAATTATACAATCTTCTCCAATTCTGTTCAACAGGGATCCTTAAGGTACATTTTGCTTCCCATGGTAGTATAACTCTCTACTACCAGCATTGTTTAAGTTGTTTCCTTTAATGAACGTTGTCCAGAAGTTGTGTATGTGAGATGAGACAAAAATTATCATCTAGATGATCTCTAAGGTGAGCGATATAGGGCTATCGTGGCCCTCTTGTTTACTGTTTTGACCAAAATCTTGATTCAGGGTATGATATCTGATAGTAAAATCAGCTACTGTGGCTAGAATTTTAGTAAACAATAACATACAACTCTTTTTGTTGTTTTGGCCAGAGTTACTGAGTATGATATCTGATAGAAAAACAGCTACTGTGGATAGAATTTTGTGCAAACAATAATGTACACCTCTAATTATTGTTTTGACCAAAATCTGGATTCAGAGTATGATATCTGATAGGAAAATAATCTCTGTGGCTAGAATTTAAGTAAACAATAACTTCCAACACTTATTACTGTTTCGACCAAAATCTTATTTCAGAGTATGATAACTGATAGGAAATCAGATACAGTGGCTAGAATTATGGTAGTCAGTAACTAACTCGTGCTACTGTTTTGACCAAAATCTGTTAGCAATAAGTAACAAGTCGTATTGCTGTTTTGACCAAACTCTGGATTCAGAGTATGATATCTAATTAAAAATCAGCTACGGTGGCTAGAATTTAAGTAAACAATAATTTACAACTCTTATTACTTTTGTGACTACAATCTGGATGTATTGTCCAAAATCTAGATTCAGAGTATAATTTCTGATAGAAAATCAGCTACAGTGGCTAAAATTATGGTAGACAATAACAATAACTGTTATTACTGTTTTGACATATATCTGAATTCAGAGTTTGATATCTAAGAGGAAGTCAGCTACAGTGGTTAGAATTCTAGTTTACAAACAATAAATAACAATTCCTATTAATGTTATGACGAAAATCTGGATTCAGAGTGTGATATCTGATAGAAAATCAACTCCTGCGGCAAGAATTTATATGTAAACAATAACTTACAATACTTATTACTGTTTTGACAAAAATCTGGATTCAGAGTATTATATTGGATAGAAAATCAGCTACTATTGCTAGAAATTTAGTAAACAATAATTTACACCTGTTATTACTGTTTTGACGAAAATCTGGATTCAGAGTATTATATCTGATAGGAAATTAATCCCTGTGGCTAGAATTTATGTAAACAATAACTTCCAACACTTATTACTGTTTTGACCAAAATCTGATTTCAGAGTATGATATCTGATAGGAAATCAGATACAGTGGCTAGAATTATGGTAGTCAGTAACTAACTCGTACTACTGTTTTGACCAAAATATGGATTCTGAGTATGATATCTAATAGGAAATCAGCTACTATGGCGAGAATTTGGGTAGACAATAAATAACAACTTCATTTACTGTTGTGACCAAAAATCTCGATTCCGAGTTCTTCCATTGTGCTCTTTACGAACCTATTCGAAAAGTTTATTTCCTTTCAAGATGGCTCCAAAATAGAACATCATTTACATTTTATAAACTTCTATCAACTGATAATCATGAACAAATTTATACTACAGCTAGATATCTATCATCAGCATTTAGTTTTCGTCAAGAATTTTTATATAGCTCCAAAAATTAACACATAAAAACATCAGATAGTTCCAAAAACTAACACCTTTCAATCTCTTATATCAATATTTGTACAAATGTTATTATAGGCCGGTGGCTTGCCTTATTGAATAAAATGTTGTATATTGAATCGCACTGGAAATCAATTGCTGTGGCTAGAATTCGGGTAGACAATAAGTAACAACTTTTTTAAATTGATTTGGCCAAAATATGGATTCAGATTTTCTGATAGAAAATAAGCTACAGTGGCTAGAAATAAGGTAGACCATAATCACCAAATAATCAAAACTGAATTGATCAATTATAATTCAAACATTCAAACATTTTAATTGCAACCTTTATGTTGAAATGATTTGTATTATATTTGCTACTCTTCATGGTGATTATTGTATACACTATTATTGTATAATGGGCCAGAGGCCTTGTATATATATGAATAAAGAATTTGACAAAATCTTATTACTGTTTTTATCAAAATCTGAATTCAGAGTATGATATCTGATAGAAAATCAGTTTCTGTGGCTAGAGTTTTAGTAAACAATAACTAATAACTCTTATTACTGTATTGGACAAAATCTGGATTCAGAGTGTGATATCTGATAGGAAATCAGCTAAATTGGCTAGAATTTTTGTAAACAATAACTAACAACTCTTATTACTATATTGACCAGGATCTGGATTCAGAGTATGTTATCTGATTGAAATTCGACTACTGTTGCTAGAATTTTAGTAGACAATACCTAACAACTCGTATTACTGTTTTGACCAAAATCTGAATTCAGAGTATGATATCTGATGGAATCAGCTGTTGTGGCTAGAGTTTTAGTAAACAATAACTATCAATTCTTATTACAGTTTTGACCAAAATCTGGATTCAGAGTATGATATCTGATAGGAATTCAGCTACTGACATAGCTAAAATTGTTGTAAACAATAATTTATTTGCTTTTTGCTTCGGTTAACCTTACCGTCATTTCTATGGAATTTATAACAAACCCAACGAATTCGATGACCTGTGAAGGTACAAATATCGATTTCTTGGGGTGGACGGTAATGCCTAAACTGTCTACAAGCTGAACACTTCTTTCCAAACTATTTTCGCTGTCTTCGCTCGAGTGTCCTAATAACAACGCGTCATCTATATATGCGCAGTTTGTATGTCCTAGCTTCTTTTCTCAATGTCGAAAAGACTGGCTTCATGATTTTTGTGAAAATTTTCTGTGCAGAGCTGAGCCCGTTCGCTAGCGCTTTGAATTCGTATGTTATGCCTTTCCACGTAAAACGCAAATGTTTTCTATCCGCTGCAGCTATTGGGACACTGAAATATGCATCTTTGAAATCTAGCTTTGCGAAAAAACAATTTTCCCGTACTAACTGTAAAGCATTTTTTAATGTTTCCATTTTGAAATATATTTTGTTCACATGTTCGTTTAGTTTGCTTAAATTTAAAATAAGTCTATGAGATCCGTCTGGTTTTGGCCGAATGAAAATGTTAGATAGAGTTTGGTCCGGTAATGGCTCTACTGCATTAATAATTTCCTTTATTTGGAAATCGGTTATTAAATTATCAATAACCCTTTCTTCTTTTCCCGAGAAGTTTATCTCTGCTCGATTGCAGTCTACACAAGGGCTTGAGCTGAATTCAATTTTATATCCATTTTCAATAATGTCAAGTATATACCGGTCTTTTGTTATCTGTTGCCAATTATCATAGAAATCTGATATTTTCCCACCGAAAAATTTTCTGGTGTATTCAAGAGTTTACTTACATTTAGTGTTTTTTATTCCTTTGGAATTTTCGTTGGCCGTGATCTCCCTTTTTGCTCCGTTTTTGTTGGTAATTTTGAGGGTAAAGAATCCTTTGATGAACTAGACGCGTTTTTCCCATAATCCTTTTGTCTCCAGGAAGATTTATTTTCCTGTTTCTGCTTCCCCGAAGACAGGACAGTCAAGCTTTTGCTTAACTTTTGGCTTTCGTCAATTTCTCGCAATCTCTTTTCTAGATCTTTATCCTCTCCAAATAGGTGTGTGGGTGAGGTAATTTTCTCACTTTTGCTGCATAAAGTTGCATATTTTGAGGAAATAGCTGGCAAAAGTGCCTTTCTTCTTTGTGCGGATAAGTCCCTATGTGCATATGTGAACAGGTTAAGGGCGTCCAATGACCGATCAAAAAGCTCTTCTGCCTCCTCAGATTCCATTGTTAGTGTTTTGTTCATGACGTTTATTAAGGGGATAATACCTTTAGTGATGTAATTTTGCATCCTCTGGTAACCCTTATCCGCTTCTTTCAACTCTTTACCCGTTTGTTTGTTTGTCCACAATAGTTTGTTGACTTTGGGAACTTCCAAGTACTCACAATTTGCAGGCCTCTTGTATTTGCTAAGAAGATCTTGCACGACTGTGGATTTTGGGTCCATTTGCTCCGACAACCCTGTATTGATTGTAGACGCCACAACGTCGTGAACATTGGTCCCCAATTCTTCGTCACTGTTAAATTGGGCTTCAACAGCCTTCAACTTTTTTAGCCTTTTACTACAGATTTCAGTAGTCGTTTCTGTCATTTTCCTTTTCCCCGATTTTGCCGATACTTCTGAGCATTCGTCATCGGACGAGACAACGCCAGAGTGTTCTGAATAATCCGAGTCTTGGAGGTCTTGGGAATTATCATGGTCTCCCCCTCCAACTTTGTTTGCAATGATTTCAATATAGTTCCTTGGTTTGTTGATATTGTTCGAACAATAATCCGACCACAGCGTTGCTAGATACGGATTCCATATTGAAACCCATATCAGACGGGGATCCCCTGTTGTTGCTGGGTAAAGCATTCCTCAGTGATGCGCCAGTTTCATTGGTTGAGCTCGATGTGTGAGGCGCTAGGTCATCCCTAGTGCGCACCTCGTTTTCGTGTGGAATTTGCGTGGGCGTGATTCCATCACCCATTGATTTACGCAATGGGTATGTTGTCGAGGTGCCTGGAGAAAGTCCAGCAAACACCCTGAAAATTCCTCGCCTACTTTTATTTTCGGCGGGTTCTTCCTCGTACGACATTGAGACTCCAGGGGCCTTTGAAAGCTTTAAACCCTGAAGAGACTCATCTTCAGGATGCGCCAAGGATTAATCCCTACGCTCTGAAGTAGGTGTCAGTGTTTTAGGCCCGTCGGCCATTATGTCCATGCTGTACAAGAACAAAGAACCGAATATAAATCCTATTAATCCTTGTAATTTTCAGTCAATTCTGGCACTACGAATATATCCACTCAAAGAATGAATCATTCACTTGTAATTCCAAACACAAATTTTTTTAATTAAATCCACTTTATCAACGAATTTTGTGATAACAATTTTAATTAATTTTCGATAGGTCCTGGTCACTTCACTAGCATTTTATCTCTGCGGGATCGGTCACGTGACAGCATATTCTCACTCATGGGATTCTATAGGTAGACAGGGATAACAAAATTAACATCAAACTTCAACTTCCAGGTAAGTTTCGTTTAATTTGTCAATTTACACTTCATATTACTGTATTGATCAAAATCTGGATTCCGAGTATGATATCTGATACAAAATCAGCTACTGTTGCAAGAATTTTAGTAAACAATGACTAACAACTACATGTATTATTACAGTTTTGACCAAAATTTGGATTGAAAGTATGATATCGGATAGGAAATCAGCTACATGTACTGCAGCTAAAATTTAAGTAAACAATAACTTACAACAATTCTTACTGATTTTAGACCAAAATTTGGATTCAAAGTATGATATCTGATAGGAAATCAGCTACATGCACCGGAGCTAAAATTTAAGTAAACAATAACTCACATCAATTCTTACTGTTTGGAGACCAAAATTTGGATTCAAAGTATGATATCTGAAAGGAAATCTGCTGCTGTGAATAGAATTTTAGTGAACAAGTCTAACAACTTTTTTTGTTGTTTTGACCAAAGACTGGATTCAAAGTATGATATATGATTTAAAGGCTGCCAAGCTAGGCAGTTGATTTCACCATATATTGAAAGAATATCATTAAATTGATGTGTTTTATATAAGAACCGCCAAAGTCGGTTGTTTTAAAAAAACGTATTTGCTTTTCTTTACGATTAAGAGATACTGATTTTCGAAAATTTAAAGATCGGCAATTTCCTTAAAATCTCTACGAAGTGACGTCATACAATGGCTCCACTCCGCCCCCAATCTAGACCATGAGGTTTCTGACAAAGATAAAGTGTGAGACTTTTCTGTCATAAAGCGAAATGTCTCTGTTTTTGTCCATTTCTCGATCGTAAGAGTTATACAGACAAACTTAAAACGTTCTTTGACACATTCTTTCCCTCACTAACGACATATTCCTTTGACTGTTTTATCATTTTTTAGCTCCACTGGCCGAAGGCCAACGAGCTATTCACTGTGGGAATTGTGCATGATGGGATGGATAACGACTACCGACAATAGGGAACGATTTTTAGCTCACCTGAGCACGAAGTGCTCAATGTGAGCTATTGTGGTCGCTTTTTGTCCGTCGGCGTCCGTCTGTCCGTCCGTTCGTCTGTTCACATCTTGTTGTTACCACTCTAGCACCCACAAATATTGACCAATCTTAACCAAACTTGGTCAAAACATGTATGACCATAAGTTCTCGGAAGATTTCGATTTTGAGTCAGATCGGACGAGGAAGTCTGGAGTTATGTGCCCTTGAACGTCAAAAATGGCTAGTTTTGACTTTGTTACCACTCTAGCATCTACAAATATTGACCAATCTTAATTAAACTTGGTCAAAATATGTATGACCATAAGTTCTCAATTGACTTAAATTTTGAGTCAGATCGGACCAAGAAGTCTGGAGTTATGTGCCCTTGAACGTCAAAAATAGCTAGTTTTGACTTTGTTACCACTCTAGCATCTACAAATATTGACCAATCTTAATTAAACTTAGTCAAAATATGTATGACCATAAGTTCTCAAGTGAGTTTAATTTTCAGTCAGATCGAATTAGGAAGTCTGGAGTTATATGCCCTTGATCGTCAAAAATGGCTAGTTTTGGTTTTGTTACCACTCTAGCATCTACAAATATTGACCAATCATATCCAAACTTGGTCAAAATATGTATGACCATAAGTTCTCGGATGAGTTCGATTTTAAGTCAGATCGGACCAGGAAGTCTGGAGTTATGTGCCCTTGAACATCAAAAATGGCTAGTTTTGACTTTGTTACCACTCTAGCATCTACAAATATTCACCGATCAAAACAAAAAATTTCAACAATGTTGGTAACTATAAGTTCTCATGTGAGTTCGATTTTGAGTCAGATCGGACTAGGAAGTCTGGTGTCATGTGCCCTTGAACGTCAAAAATGGCTAGTTTTGACTTTGTTACCACTCTAGCATCTACTTAATATTGACCGATCATACAAAACTTTGCAACAATGTTGGTAACTATAAGTTCTCAGATAAGTTAATTTTTTTGTCAGATCGGACGTGGAAATCTGGAGTTATGTGCCCTTGAACGTAAGAAATGGCTAGTTTTGACTTTGTTACCACTCTAGCATCTACAAATATTGACCGATCAAGACAAAACTTTGCCACAATGTTGGTAACCATAAGATCTTGGATGACTTCGATTTTCAGTGTGAATGAACTAGGAAGTCTGGAGTTATGTGCCCTTGAATTTTACAAAATTGCTGTTTTCGACGACTTTGTTTACACAGTAGCATCTACATTTATTGACTAATCAGGACAAAACTTGGCCACAATGTTGGTGGCCATAAGATCCTGGATGAGTGAAACTTTCAGCTTGATTTGACTTGAAAAACCAGAGTTATTGGTCCTTGAATTTCACAAAATTACAGTTTTCGACTTTATTTTCACTCTAACATTATATTGACCAATCAAAAAAAAAAAAAAAAAAAAAAAAAAATGGACATAATGTTGATGAGAATACTTTTATTAGAACAGAGTTATGTGCCCTTGACTGTGTTGTTTTCTTCCACTTTGTTTTCACTGTAACAACCACAAATATTGATCATTCAAGATTATGAAAGCAGTTTTCAGCTGGATCATAATCTCACATCTTAAATTATGTGCTCTTCAACTTGACGACAACATTGTGACTTTCTTTCTATCTAGGTTCAGGTGAGCGATTAAGGACCATCATGGTCCTCTTGTATCAAGTAAACCGTGACGCAATTTCGGACAAATATATATTATTTCGTTGGTGTTGTTATAAAATCTCGAAACTACGGCTTGAATCAAGCCGTAGTTACGAGATGTTATAACAACACCGACGGTTTATCAAAACATTGTAAAGAATTGATCTATAGCAAAGGAAAGATTGTTATTCGCCGTGATTGAGTTTGTATGCATTGCAGTTTATCTTTCCGTGCACAAATATGAGTTCCCGTACAGTTAGGAAGCATAAAAACCTAGCATGGCCCCCTTTAAGAATATCTGTTCTCATTGCATCATAGTCACCTTTGGAGTACACTAAAAATTATCTTTTGTTTTGTTTTTTATATGGTTTGTATGTTGTACGTGAAGCTTCCAGCGATTATATCATGATCACTAAATTTATCTGGTGAATTTATGTCATTAATATTATCCGGGTTGGTTGTGATGAATAGGTCTAATGTGTTTTCATTCCTTGTTGGGAAGTTTATTAACTGTTCTGCACTGTTTTCATGTCTACACTTAAAGACACTTCCAACGCAACAGTTACATTTTTCATCATAATTAAATAAATAATGCAGTATATTTTATGAAATTTTCAGCAAATATGAATCAACTAGGTTTACATGTTTTCTGTAAACTTTATCAAAATCGATTGATCGGAACATAAAAAATATTTAGTTTTTAGACTCAAATATAAAAAGTCACAAAACCCCAGGCAATTGCAGAATTCAATAGCATCAAAGCAGCGTCACCAAATCATGCTCATATCTCGAACCACTGCTTCATAAGATTCGATAACATGCTTTCACGTGCGAAGCAATACTAGAATTCAGTTGCACCTATTTTGTTTAAGAAATAATGTTTTGTACGTGTCAGCATTGCACAAAGTCATCGAATTTGTTACCAGACATTAGTGTTTCGCCTTTTGGCTCTAAGAAATTTTCAACAACTGGAACAAGTGATGAGTTAAGAATTATCCCGCAAAGATTCATCATCAATTATGCGTTATCAATGAGAAAGGGGTGTCTTTGTGTAATTTAGGTCCACGAAGGACACGCAGAATGTTAGCAGAATGCCATAAACTTGAGTGCTGTTGCATGAATAACATGAATTTACGTTATCAGCTCGCACAGCTTTTTTGCGACTTTTTGTTTTCTAGTCATAGCATAGGAACTACAAATCTAATCATGTCTACTCTATGTTTCTTTACGAAAATTTCAGACGTTATGCAATTGTAAATGAAATAAATTTGTTGAAAATTTGATGTAAAGTGGTTGATTAAATTTCAAGTGTTCACCAAAAAGGTAAGTGTTGCGTTAGAAGTGTCTTTAAGTGTATATATATATATGACCTCGAGGCAGATATCGCGGTTGCGGGCCGATATCACTCTCCGGCCCTCATCAGCCGTGTAATAATCTCTAAATATTTACTAGATCTACATTTTGAGCCATAATTTGGGCTTGGAACCCCCCCCCCCCCCCCCCTGGAAAAAAAATCCTGGATTACAATTAGGACACAAATTAAAAAAGTTGTGAAACCATTCTGGGTACTTTATTAACAGCCCTCGTAGATCTATATATGTGTCACGATGTGTAGAGCTCTGACGAATGAACGGTATCGGGCTGGATCAACATCGTGGATCCAGGATTTCTGTGAGGGGTTCGAACATACAAAAAGGGCCGTTCGCTTTCCTATTACTGCACAATTTTGACTAAATTTCTGAATGAAAATAAAAAAAATCAGACTACAGAGGGGGTTGTTTGAACCCTCAATCCCCCTCTTGATCCGCTAACTATTTTCTACTGTCGGTAATACCAAAATACAGACCACTTAGATTTATTAGATATGTAGGGGAGATAAAAGACGTTGAACTAGTGAGCTTGTCTGACACTGTTTATTTCCCTTGCAAGGTCAGTGCCCGTTCGTTGCCCTTTGTGAAATCGTGTGCAAACAAAATGTGCCGTGTGCAAAAATATTATTTTTACCGGTGTTGGCGTAAATGTTCATGCTGCAATTTCATCTGTTTTTCAAGGAGGTAAACAAACACATTTCACGAATCTACAAGCTCACATACATTGAATTATTTCGCTCATACGATGTATTTCAACTATTTGGAAATCTTCATTCATCCTTGGGATGTTGAATGGATGACATATTTAGGTTGTGACGTAGCATTTGATACTTCGTACCCAAAGTCGTTCATACCCAATATTATTGATTTTCTACTTCCTCCTCGCCTTTTCCCAATTATTGTTTTCTTGCTTGATTTTCCTGAGAAATATCTGTATAAAAGTTATATATTATAATATAGATCTAAATATGCTGTTTATTACTTTACTTATTCCGGGTTCTTGGACCCCTTATTTTCTTACATAGAAAATGACAAGACAGAACTTGTGGGTCTAGACTGTGATAAAAAAATCACATTTCATACCTTCATCAACTGCCTCTGGCTCCCTGACATACTGAAAGTGCTGAGATTGAAAGTAGGTCGGCAAAATAAATAAGAAATGTGTATTATTTTGGCTCCAGAAAATGAAAATAATGTTTGTGACTGAGTGTAAGAATTCAATTGTACAATTTAAAAACCTTAAAAACTGTACATATCTGCAATCTGTCACTCTATCATTATGATTAAACGGTTGTCAATGATTGAAATGGTTTCATTAAGAGTTTGTCTATCAAACTGAGTCCTGAAGATTTCTTATGTTTGAACTCTGAAAGCCACCCAAGAAAAAATTTAAGTTGCCAGAAGGGTAATCCGAGTCTTTTCTGATGTAAATACGCACTTTGATATTTTGATTTTTCGCGATTTACATTGCGAAAAATCAAAATATCAAAGCGTGAGTCGTATTTACATTAGAGCAGACTCGGATTACCAGAAGGCCAGTGGTCTATTTGTAGTTTCTTAAGAAAGACAAATGTTTAACTGGATTAAGTCTCTAACACTTTCATTGAGTCCACTTTTACAAGGCTTCAAGCTGTGACGGCAGGGGTCTTGCTACCCATTTTTGTTTGGGGCCAGGGGCCAGTGAAATTGGGAAAAATAGTGACGTTTTTACCTAAATTGGGAAAAACTAAAACAAGTTTGTATTCATACTGTCACTTAGTTTCAGCTGCAAATTAGACTGTAGTGATGTAAAATGCATTTTTACATACTCTTGTTTAAAAATCTACTCTAAAACTGTCTTCAAAATGTTTGTAAATGAAGATGAGGTCTCAACATGGGGCATTCTGGGTTCTCATTGGGAATTTTCACCAGAGAATTGGGAAAAAAAGATACTTTTTGCCATTGGGAATGGGGCCCAATAACGGCCCCAAATTTTGGCAAACGAGACCCCTGGACGGTTACATGGACCTGGGGTAAATGGCCTTGCCAATCTCAAAATCTCAGTCTGAATCTACCAACAGCCTCTGGAAATAGAAAAAAAAAGAGAAAAAGTGAATGCCTGGAATCAAATATGTCTGTGGCTATACAAATCTTATTGATCCGGTGGGCACAATTCTTTCAGCCAATCAAAAACGTCGTCAGCGGACCTGCACTCATTTGGTGGAGGTGAAAGCTTCGGTCTTTTTCGTTGAAGCATAACCAACTTTCAGCATTAATATCTCGACGACTACGCCTGATAATTAAAAATGCGTTGGTAGTTAGAAAGTTTAAATCACATTCTTTAAAGAAAGAGTTTTGTTTATGAATTTTAACAATGGATTTTTGAAATAATCTGCCTCAAAGTTGGTATCCCGTAACGATAAAGACCGAGGTTGTACCCTCGATGAAAAAATGAAAGTGAGGCTATGACGTCATCCCGACTGATTCTATGGGGCACATTTTTGCGGAAACTGGGTTGACAGCAGAAAAGGCAAAATTGTAACATTGATTTTCAAAAAGTCACATTAAATTGCCTGAATGAAAGGGCCATTGTCTCTTCAAATATTGTCTTTCCCAATCACTGATATAACATATCATATGACATTTAAGATGAAATGATTTGGATGCAATATAGCATAGAAAATTTTGAGATATAATATGGACAGTCCAAGAACAATTTCCGCTACTGGGTCAGGGGGTCAAAGTCAAAGCCTCTCTGTAGTCTTGGTTGCAAGATAAAACATTGACAGGCCCGTAGGAACAACAGGGGGGGCTAGGAGGGGCTAAGCCCCCTCAAAGTTGGCCAAAAATGCTGAATTTTATTAATTTTACACTGAAAATTTTGGGAAAATCCAAATTAGCCTCCCAATATTCAGGACAAGGCCTTTAGCCCCCCCAATATGAAATTGCTTCCTACGTGCCTGATTGAGGCATAATCAGAATATAAGAGAAGAAAATGATGAAAACCATGACATGTTAGCATGAACAAAGAATGCCTCATTTTACTTTTCTTCTTCAATTTCAGATTTTCAGTGAAAACATTTGAAAATGGGTGAGAATAAGAAGATTGATCCAAGTTTTTACTGCAATCAGTGTGATATAAAGTTATCAGGCTACGCTCCCTACACGATGCACATAGCGGGAAAGAAACATCTGAAGAAGTTAAAAGCGAGTGGAGTAGCGGTGCCCCAGAAAGGACCTCAAGGTGTGCCAGATTCTACAGTGGCAGGTAAGCTAGGGTATTAACCTTTTCCCAAATGACAAAATGTTAGGGTGATCCACTTCAAAGACTGCCACAAATAACAAAATGGATGTTATTAAAGATAGGATTTCTGTGAAATATGGCACAGAAAATATTGAGACAAAAGGAGAAACTGCTGGTTATCAGCAGTTTCTTCTTTTGTCTCAATGTTTTCCAAAGCCAGATCTACAAGGGATGTCAAAACCAGGTCTCGTTTGGGAAAGGGTTAACAGCAAAATTTTAGGGTGCTCCAATTTGAAAGTTGATACGTACGAAAGCTAATTGGATATTTATTAACCCTTTCCCAAATGACAAAAAATTTAGGGCGGTTCCGTTCTAAATGATTACGACTGCGCCGGAAAAAGTTTTCATAGGACTATGTATATAATGATGACCGTGGAGGTATTTTGACCATTGCTCTGACTTCAAAACAACAAGTTTTGACTGCGTTTATTTTGGGGTTTTTTGCATACATGTCTGGCAGTATGCAAACTTTGCATATGCAAGGGTAATTTTGTTTCACAAACTTCTGAGGCGTTAAATACCAATTAATTAATTCACCAACTTCTCATAATTCCAGATTCGACTACTACACAGAAAAAACCAGCACCAAAACCCGCGCCAGCCGCTGGTTACGGTGGAAAGTTTGTTTCCGGGTCAAACAGCAATCAAGTTTCAAGCAGTAACACACCGACTAGCAATGCATCTACCAGTAAGGCGCCAACTAGTAACGGGTCAACAACTCAGAGAACAGGCTATAACACCCAGCATAACCAGCAAAATCGGGCTCCATTAGGTAGAGCTCCACAATACGGACAAACTAACAATGCACAGAGAGGGAATTACGGGAATTATACTCAAGATTATTACGGTTATAACCAAGGTTACGGAGGTGATTATTCGGCGGGGCAGTATGTCTACGGAGCTGGTGCACAGTATGGGGCCGGAAGTGGGAGCTACCCACAATACTCGACGAGTGCTGGGTCGTACGTGACATATCCGAATGTTTCGTACACAGATACGGCAACAGGACAACAGTGGATAAATCCTGCCCCTCCTGTGCAAGGTATTAAATGAACTCTTTAATTACTACACAACTAAAATTTTGACTGTTCTAATTTGAATGTTGCTGCAGGTAACAAAATAGATGTCGATTAAATAGTCTTTGGTAGGATTCTTATATTTTTTAAAAAAAAATAGAAAACCAAGTTTGGAATACAAAGAATTATCCGTTTATGCTGGTGCATTTGTATACTGGGCAATTGTTTGACTATAGTACTCACTAAGAAATTTTAAACCAGTCATCAACATTTTCTATCATTTTCCGAGCCATTAGGTATCTCATGAATGACAATGAAGTAGCAAGAAGTGTTTAATATCTAACTGGGGCAGAGGTCGTGCAGTAGTAATGCGCTGGACTTATAACACAGGGGTTGCTGGTTCAATCCACCGCTTCTCCAGTCTTTCGAATTAGACTTTAAACAGAGGCTCTGTCTCCATGTGACCTAAGCTGTTGAGTGGGATGTTAAGCTCCTTTCATTCACTTAATATCTAACAATGGATGGATACGGTTACCCTAAATTGTTTTTTTCAGAAAACTCTGACCCTGTGATGAAAGCTGTGAGAGATAATCTGCTTGGCAAACTTCCGAAGAAGAGAAAGTTGCAGATATCGGAGAGCTGTGCTTATTGTAAAGTGGAATATTCATCCTTACACCACAAACAGCAACATGAAGCAGGCAAAAAACATTTAAAGAAGGCTGAAAAATATAAAGGTAAGGATTTCTTAACCCATTCTCACCCATCTTTGAATTTAGACAAGTCTTAAGAAGAGAAAGTTGCAGATATATATAGGAGAGCTGTGCTTATTGTAAAGTGGAATATTCATCCTTACATCATAAACAGCAGCATGAAGCAGGCAAAAAACATTTAAAGAAGGCGGAAAAATATAAAGGTTAGCTTTTTAAGATTTTCTAAATCCAGTATCACATATTTCTGTTTTTTGACTCCCCACAAGAAAAGATCTTGTGAAAACATTGTGGAAAATGAAGAAATTGCTTGTGACAAGCAATTTCTTCATTTCTCACAATATTTTCTACTCAGAAAGACCAAAAAATCTAAAATTTCATGTAAAATTTTGTTTGAGTTGTCATTTATAACATTTAAAGAAGGCAGAAAAATATGAAGGTAAGCTTTTTAAGCATTGGTGCTTTTTATTAGCCTGAAAGGTCATACACAAATTATGTTATGGCCTTGGTCATCTGTTCATCCATATGTTAGTCTGTCTGTGAGCAATTTCTTGCAACTTCAGTTTCAATCTGACTTTGATCAAACTTGCCGCAATGAATCTCCATTGTGTTTGGTCGTTCACACCACTTACAGAATGCAGGTAATTCTTTTTGTTCGCAAATTATATGATCTTGGATTGAAAAAAAATAACCAAATTCACTGACAAGCTCCTTTCAGGCATATTTGCACTGCTATGGGCAGCTCAAGTTTATCCTCAAGTAAAGGTTGAAGAAAACACTGTGAGAAATGAAGAAAATGGTTGTCACCAGCTGTTTCTTTGCTTTTACAATATTCTCCAAGGTGTTTCTGTTGTTAGCTTTTAAATAGCATCATTGAGTGGAACATTGTAAACATTTATACGAATCCAATCTGTATGGATAAGTTACAAAGAGGAGAGATTTTGCCTTTTCTGCTGCTGTATTTGTTACATTTTGCCAAAAATATGCTAATGCCCTTTTAACCCTTTTCCAAACAAGAACTAGTTTTGATGTCCTTAATACAAAAGGCTTGGGAAAACATTGAGACAAAAGAAGAAACTGCTGATAACCAGCAGTTTCTTCTTTTGTCTCAATATTTTATCAGCTATATCGTACACAAATCCAAGCTTGATCATCATCCATTTTGTCGTCTGCAGCAGCTTTCCGAATATGACAATCCTAAAATTGTCTCGTCTGGTAAAGGGTTATACCTACCACTTGAATATCATGTGTTCTATTGTACTAAACCAGAATTATATGTAAGCACATTGTCTTACTATATAGCTCTATCTGTCTACCCATCCGTCTGTCTGTCTGTAGAAAATAACTTAAAAACTTGACACAGTGCAACAGTTTGAGTTTGAGTTTATTGGGGTTTTACGCCGTTTTCAACTACCAGGGTCATATCGCGGCGGCTGGAGCACCTACCCATGGATTCCTGTTGTTTCTCAAACCAGTACTACGACAACACCCTTACCGAGCCTCCAGCTGCTCGCCCACTTAGGTTAAAGATTTCAAACCCATTGATGGGTGACAATTTGTCAGAAAGGGTATTGGCCACACAGTGCAACAGATAAGATTGGTTAAAGGTATTTTGAATTTGTTATTTCAAATCCAATCCCTATGGTGTGAGTACTCATTTGAATGGTGTTGATAAGACAATTCCAATGAGTACCCACAATATAGTGTTTGATGAACAATGTATGAAATATTGCATTTTGGAAAGCCATTACCCCCTTCTTAAACCCATTACTGCACAGTGACGCCTTTTGACTCCATTACAAAAAAGGCTTGGGAAAACATTGTGGAAAATGAAGAAATTGCTTGTGACAAGCAATTTCTTCATTTCCCACAATATTTTCTCACAAAAAAGACCTACAAATTTAAAATTTCATTCACATGAAATTGTCATCTGCAACGTCTTTGAATTTGGAACAGTCCAAAATCTTGCAGTCTGGTAATGGGTAGCTTTATAATGACAAACATGTAATTTTTCAGATCACGGACCTGATGCCACCTTTTACTGTGAACTTTGCAAGAAAGACTTGAATTCCCCTGAACAGTTTAAACAGCATAATTTAGGTAAATAGAGAATTTGTTTTGCAGTAATGATTAACTCATTTCCACACAACCACACCTTATATTACCAATCCAATCCTTTATCTTCATTTCCCTCAATGTTTTTTTGCGCAGCCGCGCTATGAATTACCCAAAGTTTAAAGATTCTATCATTTTGATATTAATGTCTGCAAATGTGACTGGCCTAAATTTGTTCTTTTTTAAAAGGTTTGACATTTCACCAAAATAAGACGTCACCTATGTCCTGTATGTAGATCCTGTTTGAGGGAAATATGATGAATTTGTTGTACGATAGTTGATGACCACACTCGGGGCCCCACCCGGCAAGAAAAGATTTATTATCCCCCGCCGAAAAAATTTTCGGGGGGGATATTGTTTTTGCCATGCCCGTCCATCCGCCCGTCCGTCCGTCCGTCCGACATTCGTTTCCGCGCTATTTCTTGGAAACTATAGAACGGATTTCGATGAAACTTGGCATACAGCTTCACTACAAAGAGGACATGCGCATATCGTCGGGGTTACCCGGTTCGACCATTGAATTCAGAGTTACTGCCCCTGACTGTTTAAGCCATATACATACAGAGTGATATTCGTTTCCGCGCTATTTCTTGAAAACTGTAGACCGGATTTCGATGAAACTTGGCACACAGCTTCACTACAAAGTGGACATGCGCATATCGTCGGGGTTACCCGGTTCGACCGCCGAATTTAGAGTTACTGCCCCTGACTGTTTAAGCCATATACATACAGTGATATTCGTTTCCGTGCTATTTCTTGAAAACTGTAGACCGGATTTTAATGAAACTTGGCACACAGCTTCACTACAAAGTGGACATGCGCATATCGTCGGGGTTACCCTGTTCGACTGCCAAATTTAGAGTTACTGCCCCTGACTGTTTAAGCCATATACATACAGTGATATTCGTTTCCGCGCTATTTCTTGAAAACTGTAGACCGGATTTTGATGAAACTTGGCACACAGCTTCACTACAAAGTGGACATGCGCATATCGTCGGGGTTACCCTGTTCGACCGCCAAATTTAGAGTTACTGCCCCTGACTGTTTAAGCCATATACATACAGTGATATTCGTTTCCGCGCTATTTCTTGGAAACTATAGACCGGATTTCGATGAAACTTGGCACACAGCTTTACTACAATGAGGACATGCGCATATCATCGGGGTTACCCGGTTTGACCGCCGAATTTAGAGTTACTGCCCCTGACTGTTTAAGCCATATACATACAGAGTGATATTCGTTTCCGCGCTATTTCTTGAAATCTGTAGACCGGATTTCGATGAAACTTGGCACACAGCTTCACTACAAAGTGGACATGCGCATTACCCGGTTCGACCGCCGAATTTAGAGTTACTGCCCCTGACTGTTTTAGCCATATACATACAGAGTGATATTCGTTTCCGCGCTATTTCTTGAAAACTATAGACTGGATTTCAATGAAACTTGGCACACAGCTTCACTACAATGAGGACATGCGCATATCGTCGGGGTTACCCGGTACGACCCTCGAATTTAGAGTTACTGCCCCTGACTGTTTTAGCCATATACATACAGAGTGATATTCGTTTCAGTGCTATTTCTTGAAAACTATAGACCGGATTTCAATGAAACTTGGCTCACAGCTTTAATACAATGAGGACATGCGCATATCGTCGGGGTTACCCGGTTTGACCGCCAAATTTAGAGTTACTGCCCCTGACTGTTTAAGCCGTATACATACAGTGATATTCGTTTCCGCGCTATTTCTTGAAAACTATAAACCGGATTTCAATGAAACTTGGCACACAGCTTTACTACAATGAGGACATGCGCATATCGTCGGGGTTACCCAGTTCGACTGCCGAATTTAGAGTTACTGCCCCTGACTGTTTTAGCCATATACATACAGAGTGATATTCGTTCTGTTGAAGCCATATAAATACAGAGTTACCGGTTCGACCGTCGAATTTAGAGTTACTGCCCCTGACTGTTTTAGCCATATACATACAGAGTGATATTCGTTTCTGCGCTATTTCTTGAAAACTATAGACCGGATTTCAATGAAACTTGGCTCACAGCTTTACTACAATGAGGACATGCGCATATCGTCGGGGTTACCCGGTTCAACCGCCGCATTTAGAGTTACTGCCCCTGACTGTTTAAGCCATATACATACATTGATATTCGTTTCCGCGCTATTTCTTGAAAACTATACACCGGATTTCAATGAAACTTGGCACACAGCTTTACTACAATGAGGACATGCTTTACTACAATGAGGACATGCGCATATCATCGGGGTTACCCGGTTCGACAGCCGAAATTAGAGTTACTGCCCCTGACTGTTTTAGCCATATACATACAGAGTGATATTCGTTCTGTTGAAGCCATATACATACAGAGTAATATTCGTTCTGTTGAAGCCATATACATACAGAGTTATATATAATTCGTTTCCGCACTACTTTATTGACAATGAAAATATGTTCGGCGGGGGATATCAATTCAACGAATTTGCTTGTTTACACATAAAGTGGCAACTTAGTCACTGTAGTGTAACAATTTGCTAGATCCTATGTTGTGGGTACTCATTTGAATCGTCTGTGTGAGATATTTTAGGTGTTAGTCATGCCGCAAACAAGGATAAATAAGCCAAGACACTCACCCCCCTTCCCCCTGGCAAGAAATGATTTATTGACATGAAAAGGGGAAGTCCCTGAAGCATAAAAATTGTCAGACCCTCTGTTGTGGGTACTCATTTAAATCATGTGTTGGAGATTTTTCAGGTGTTAGTCATCAAAAGAAAGTTAAGGCCTTTAATAAAGATAAACCAGCCACCACACTGGGGCCCCCACCCGGCAAGAAAAGATTTATCAACACTAAATGTTGCGACTTAGTCACTGTAGCATAACACTTGTCTGGACCTATCTTGTGGGTACTCATTTGAATCGTCTGTGTTGGATATTTTTCAGGTGTTAGTCATCAAAAGAAAGTGAACGCTGCTAACAAAGATAAACCAGCTGCCTCACTCGGACCCCCACCTGGCAAGAAAAGATTTATCGACTCAAAAAGTGGCGAAGTCACTGAAGCTGCAGCATGAAGCATAGCGATTTTCAGATGAATTCTGATCATAGATTGAAAACTTTTTAATAAGATCATCTGTTCGAAAATCAAGGGAGCTAAATCAGTCACAATGATGTCGGTGAAGTGCTTTGTTAAACCCATTCCCGCACAATGACACTTCTTTACGCCCTACAAAATAAAGGTGTGGGAAATAATTTGGAAAATGAAGAAATTGCTTGTGACAAGCAAATTTCTGCATTTCCCACATTGTTTTCTACCATGAAAAATGTAAAGAAATTATTCTATCAAGTTTAGAAATTTTGTCTGCAACTTCTTTCAATTGGACCTGTCTGAAATATTGTCGTCTGGTAATTGGTAAATGTTGAACTTTCAAGTTTCTTTGTGTCCAACATACATATTAACATATTTTGAGTCAACAATAATGAACAGAGGGCAAAATTTAAGATGTGGTACAAATTCAACGATGTCACGGACTACAATTCCAATAAAATTGAATTTTAGATTCTTTTATATTAGTTAGTAGAAAACATAGTGGGAAATAAGGAAAATTCTTGTCACAGACAATTTTACTCTCATTTTCCACAATGTTTTCTAAAGCATTTGTCATGATGGGCGTGCTCATATGTGGGAATGGGTCTTATCTCATAGCTTACTTATTAAATGTTTTACATGTGTCATATCACTATTGCTCTGAAAGTTTGCACATATTTTTTAGACAACATTGATTATCATATCCGCTTGGCAAAGTTCATTACCTTGATATCTTATGTAATTCAAACCATATTTGACCTGCAAACTTACAAATATTTTGCTTTCAAATACATGATGCAGAGCCTGGAAATCTCAGTAGGTAATGCCAGAGAATGTTTATCCAGGGTAGCGAGTTTGAACTCCGGCCTAGCCAGTATCCATTTTTAGCTCGACTTTTCGAAGAAAATGAGAGCTTATACTGTGTGTGAGAGAGTAGCTGAAGGCTGGGATTGGATAGTGTGGTAGTACGGTGAGCGAAATTCCAGTTACCCATGGTTATGTGCTCCAGCTGCCACAATATGTCCAGTTTAAACAGACGTTAAACCTGATCAATTAAATCAATCCAGCCCATGATAGTTGAGTTCTCTGTCCTGGGACAGCTAAATGTTTCACTTACAAGCACTTGATTCTGTCGGATCAGAATGGTAAGAGTCTAAGGTTTTAATTTCAGTCTGTTTTGCTTACATACTTTACTCTTTCCCAGACAAAAATATAAATGGCTGGTCCAAATTGAAAGCTTTAATCTAATGTCGTATACAAAACCGATGGACATTGACCCATTGCCAGACGGCAAAATTTTGGACTCCAATTTGAAAGGTGTTGCACACGACAATTTCAAGTTGATGAAACTGAAATTATTTCAATTTTGTGTTAGAAAACATTGTGGAAAATGAAGAAATTGCTTGTCACAAGCAATATCTTCATTCTCCACAATGTTTTCCAAGCATTTTCTTGTGAGAGAGTCAAAAGGCGTCGCCGTGCAGTGATGGGTTGAATATTGAAACTCTACAATTAACAACAAAGAATTACTGTTTTCCTGCAATTCTTTGTTATCTGTAAGGTTTTTTGCATTGTTAACTTTTTGGGTTTGGGTTAAAGATGTCACCTGAATAGTTCTTGCTTGGTGTGAATCTCACTTGGGGTGGAGTACCTTAACCCTTTCCCAAACAGCAAAATTTTATGGCGATCCACTTCAAAAACTGCTAAAAATGACAAAATGGATGTTATTAAAGATAATAATTTGTGTAAAATATGGCATAGAAAATATTGATACAAAGGAGAAACTGCTGTCGATTAGCAGTTTCTTTTGTCTCAATGTTTTCCCAAACCTTTACTATTTGGGACGTCAAAACCAGGTCTTATTTGGGAAAGGGTTAAAATGAGCATTCTGTTAAAGATTTTGTTGTATAAATAATGTACTAATATATGTGATTTTCAAATATGAGTAGCAAAATTTTAATTTATGTTTAGTTTGAACCCTTTATCAAACAATAGAGATTCATTAGTTTGACAACTCATTAGACATAAAATTTATTTTGAAAACATTGGAGGAAAACATGAAAAAAAATCAAGCATCAGAATTCATCGCTTTTCATAGACCAGATGAGTATTTAAGTACTCCAATTGGTCTTGTGCAAAGCTACATATAAGAGGGGGTGATGACTTTCTTTAACCCTTTCCCAAACGACAAAATTTTAAGGCGATCCACTTCAAAAACTGCCACAAATGACAAAATCGATGTTATGAAAGATAGAATTTGTGTAAAATATGATAAAGAAAATATTGAGACAAAAGGAGAAACTGCTGGTTATCAGCAGTTTCTTCTTTTGTTTCAATGTTTTCCAAAGCCAATTCTATTAGGGACGTCAAAACTTGTTTGGGAAAGGGTTAATATCACTTATTGTTCATCAAACCGTAAATTGTGGGTACTCATTTGAATCATCTCGATGAGACGATTCTAATGAGTACCCACAACATAGGGTTTGGGTTTAAAATAAAAATTTAAGAATGCCTTTACCCCCTCTTATAATTATGTTGCTATGGTCTCGTGTAATATTTTTTTGTTAATGATAATATAATTATGTGTATATATTGATAAAGAATTCTAGTAAAAGAGTGAAGATATCATTTTTGAAGCATTTATCATTTTAAACCCAATAGAGGGCTTAAACTTTTCCAAGTTTTTTTTAGCTCACCTTAGCACGAAGTGCTGAGGGTGAGCTATTGTGATCGCTCACCGTCCGTCGTCCGTCTGTCCGTCCGTCCGTCTGTCTGTCCACAATTACTAAAAAATCTTCTCCTCCCAAACTATAAGGTCTAGAGTCTTGAAATTTTGTTTGTAGTATTGTCTCAATGCCCTCTACCAAAATACTTCAAATAATTGTGCTTGTAGAAAAATTGGCCCTATGTTGTGGGGTTTAAGGTTTCACACTGAAACACAGTTTTCTCAAGGACTATTTGGCCTAGAGTCTTGAAATTTTGCATGACTTTACATCTCCTAAACCTCTAACAGAATACTAAAAATCATCACATTGCAAGGAAAGAAGCCCTATGTTATGGGTTCTGGAATTTTCAAGTGAGGAATTGTTTTGACCAGGTAGATTTTATCACATATCGTTGGTGGGGAGTCAAATCCTCGTAACTACAGCTTGAATAAGCTGGAGTTACGAGGTTTTGACTCCCCCACCGACGATATCATATCCCTATAATCAGATTATGCAGATCATAATACTGATAAAGAATGCATGGAGCAAACAGTGTTTGTTTACTGATCTAGGGATCAACTAAATACTTTAACCCTTTCCTGGAAAGACCTTGTTTTGAAGTCCCTATTAGAAAAGGCTTTGGAAATTAATGAGTCAAATGAAGAAAGTGCTGGTTCTCCTTTTACCTCAATATTTTATTTAATTTTATTCAATATTTTATATGCTAGTTCATTGTAAACGAATCCTATTTGTACCGCTGTCAATTTTGTATTCTGAACTTTCAAATTGGGACAGTCTATTTCCTTTCTTTACCTTTCTGTATGGGAAAGCATTATGCCCTTTCTCTACCATACACAGGTTTGCCTCACCGACAGAAAAGGCTTGTAAATGATATGGTAAAAGAAGAAAATGTTGATAACTTGATAGCCTGTGTTGTCTCATTTTGCCTCATCATTTTCTCTGCATTTTTATACATGAATGCAGTCTTTATCAACACCTGTTTTATCATCTACATCAGCTTTTAATTATGTCTGCTCTTATGTTATGTTGTTTGGAAAAGGTTTTACCATAACCAAATCCTTACTGTTCAATGAATATTTCCCCTATGTTGAGGGTTCCATATAAATGATAGAGGGCAATGTTTGACAATCTTTTCAAGTTGTTAAGGCCTGAAGATAATTTTTTTGCCTCGTTTAAGAACTTTTAGAATTATTCCTATGCTTTAGGCTCTTGCATTTTGTACAGAAAAAAGTGCATATAAGTTGTGTGTGTCATATTGTCTTGTTAAACAGATTAGTTCAAGTTATCATTTTGCTTTGAAAATAAGCTCTACCATGAGGTATTCTAGATTTAAAAAAGCGGGAACAGGTTTAAAATTGTCTTAGAATTTCCAAACTTTCTATGGTTTCTAAATATTATAGCCCAATGACCTTTTTCCAAGATTAATGCTTCAATTTGTCTATGTGCAATGGAAATTCAGCAATATGTTGTGGATTTTCTGATTTTAAATACAGATATAGTGAAAAATCTTTGACAATCTTTTCCCAAATTGTGCTTTGAAATTAAGTGTGTACCATTGTCGTATGACTCCTTTTCAAAATCCTCTTTTCAAAATCCTCGGAGATTTAAAAGGTTTGTTAAAAAGTATGTCTCGGGGCGCTCTAAGGTGAGCGATATAGGACCATCTTGGTCCTCTTGTTTACGAGAATAGGCTTTGATGGCGCTGCATGCATTTTAAATAGTCTGCCGAAACATTGAAAAAGAATAAGAAGTTGCTGAGAACCAGCAAGTTTCTCCGTTTCCTTCAACATTTCCCTCAAATTTTCTACGTGTGGTATCAATTATTTTGTCGCCTTGAGCCGAGCGTGGATAGCTCAGTTGGTAATGTTGGAGACTATCAATCCAAAGTTAATGGGTTCAAACATCGACATCGGCTCGGCCTATATCCTTTACATTTGACGAGTCATTTGTTCCTTACCATGGATGAGGATCCTTTTAGTCGTAGAGCAGCTGATGGCAACAGGAAATTATTGATTAGGTGCACCAGTCTCCGCAATAAGACTGGATAATTGTTGAATTTTGCATTAACCCATTCCCACACAATGACGTCTTTTGATGCCATACAAGATACTGGCTTTTGGAAAACATTGGGGAAAATGAAGAAATTGCATGTGACAAGCAATTTCTTCATTTCCCACAATGTTTTCTACTGAGAAAGATAAAAATGTAAAATTCTATTCTTTTGAAACAGTCGTCTGCAACAATCTTTGAATTTGGACGAGTTTAACAATGTTAAATTTTGTCGTCTGGTAATGGGTTTAACCCCAATCATCAAAGTCGTGTACAGCTCGCTTTGAATTGGTCTGGTCCCTTTGGACCCTTTCCCAAACAACAAAAGTTTCGACTGTTCCAATTTCAAAGCTGCTGCAGACGACAAAATAGATTTTGAAAAAGGTTGAATTTGTACAAATTGTAGCACAGAAAACATTGGGGCAAAAGGAGAAACTGCTGGTTATCAGCAGTTTCTTCTTTTGTCTCAGTGTTTTCCATAGCCTTTTCTATAAGGGACGTCAAAACCAGATCTTGTTTGGGAAAGGGTTAATTCATCCCCAACAACAGAATTTTAAGATGATCCAATTTGAGAGATGCTACATACAAAATCATGGATTATGACAAAATGTGATGTCTCGTATGTGTCAAAGAAATTGAGACAAAAGGAGAAAATGCTGGTTATCCCTTTCATCTTTGGCCTCAATATTTTCCCAAAGGGACGCCAAAACCAGGCCCGGTTTCTCGGAAAAAAAACTTGAGTACGCTCTCATGCTCAAATCTAAGCACCGTGCTCAAATCGCACGAAATCCACGTGAACTTTAATCGAATACCCTTCAACGTTGGAGAGTATTCCTATGAAATTGAGCATGCTCTCATGAGTTTGTACTTAAGTTTTTTTTTCGAGAAACCGGGGCCAGATCCTGCTTGATTGAGCGTTAAATTATGCTGACTGGAAAAGACAAACATCTAGGAAAAACAATCAAAACCTTATGCCAAATGGATAAATGAAAAATGAGAAAACCGTTGATGCAAAGTCTACTTATATTGCCAAAAATTTCATATGATAAAGATAATCTAATTCTGAATTTCAATATAAAGCAATGGACATTATAATATGGAATCGGAGAAAATTAAGAACATTTAATTTTGAGAATTGTCTGTATTTACAGTGCTATAGTCCGGAAACGATATAACAGCACGTGTTTACACATTTTATTAAGACGTATAGCGTACGAGAATCGACCTGTCAGAGCTTTCCATTCGATAAGCATGGGCTGCTTTGTCAGGTCATTTCTCGTGAGGTATACATAAGGAAAACACGTTTCACAATTATCAAAACAATTTTGCATGAGTTGGTTCGAATCTTGCAGGTGTGAAACACTTGCAAGATTCAAACCACTGCATGCAAAATTTTGATAGGTTGGAGTTCGATTTTGTATTCAATAGCGTTCGGTTTTCTGTTTAAACAAATACGTCATGGTCACGCCTCACTGGTCTAAAAATAGATTGGGAATCTCCTATCGTACAAATATGGCTGTGAATCTCGTGAAGTTTTTCCACGTTCATCTTGCCGAAGATGACGTTTTAAGAGCTGGATTGCTGTAATCATTTGTTGAGAAACATTCTAATTCAGAGGTAAGAAGGTTGCTGCACTGTCGTGTACTTTTTAAGATCGGTAACTATGAAACAAGCAGTTGACAAGTAATGTTTACACATACGGTCCTGCCTTGGTTTCGTCGTGTCGCTCGTGCGTACTCGCTTACCCTTTCCAAAACGACAAAATGTCATGTTGGGCCAAATTGAAAAAAGTCTGCAGATGACAAAACGGGTGAATACTTTTAGTGTTTTATCTCAGAGAAAATATTGAGACAAAAGAAGAATGATCATCAATATCCAAAGAAGTTATTCACACTCTTTTTGTCTGCTGAGCAGGCCTGTTCAATTTGGTCGATCATCATTTTCTTCTTTTGCCTCAATGTTTTCCCAAGAATTTTCTGTTGGGGACGTCAAAACCGGTCTTGTTTGGGAAATGTTTAATATAGAAAAAAAACTAGAATTTGTCGCTGAATGTGATTTGATATCCCCAAAGGCTTTCACTACAACAAAGGGCAATATCTCACAGAATAAGCAAGGTAGAGTTATGCTCCTTGTGCGTTACACTTCTCCTTGGTGAGATCTATCTACCCGAGAAGTTTCATGATCATAGCTACTTTACTTTCAGACTTTTCGATGTTTTTTCTGATTAAGCTACTGAGGAATCTCAAGAAAAAACGTTTGTCATTTCTGGTCTGTCTCCGTCTCTAGAAGCAATCTTGCATGTTGCATATGCGCAATGTTTCGTAGTTTTAGATCCCGCCTGCATTATCTATGATCGACTTATATCTCGCTTGAAAATAATAATTTTTTGCTAACACTGTTACGAAAAAATTTCCGATTCATGACCGATAAACAAAATATTAGACTGGTACCCGGCAAGCGTTGTTGGGGGTTTTCCCATCAGAAATCTTTTTTTAGCACAAATTGGCGCGAAAATTATTCGCTATTGAAGTTGTAAGACGTGTGTCTTGCTTATTTACATTGATTCTTTGTCAACATAACGTCCTTATCGCCTCCAAAAATTATATGCTTTAAAATGGCTATATTTGGATTTGCACCGGCCGTGATGTGGACGCGACCTGTATATGACAAGACCTCCAACAAAATTTGTAAACATGTGCCATAATATCCTAAGCAGACTATAGTTTAAATAATCCTCAATCACTGCAGACGTGTGTTTTGATTGTTTACGTGAGTAAAATCTATAAACATGTGTCAAAATATCGAAAGCAGACTATAGTTTAAATAATCCTCAAACACTGCTGACGTGTGTTTTGATTGTTTACGTTAGTTAAATCTATAAGCATGCGTCAAAACATCGAAAGTGGACTATAGTTTGAAAACAATCTTCAATCACTGCTGACGTTCGCGTTGGCGTCGCAACTCTCTGGGGTCAGCCGTTGTTTGGGGGCTAGGTGTTGTATGACCCAAAAACTGGACAAAATTCCCGTACTGACCGCTCTGTAGGCATCTGAAAGGCAATTAAATAGCAATGAATTTTGTGCTTTAAATAGACTGGGTTTACTGTAATGTATTGATAAACCGTCGGTGTTGTTTTAAAATCTCGTAACTACGGCTTGAATCAAGCCGTAGTTACAAGATTTTATAACAACATGTATAGCGGACGAGAATTGACCTGGCAGAGCATTACATTCGATTAGCATGGGCTGCTCTGCCAGGTCATTTCTCGGGAGGTATACGAAATGCAATAAAATAATTATGTTCGAAATTACGTCACGGTTAACTGGATAAAATCGTTGCATATTGATAGATTGGGTTTTTAGCTCCAATGGTTGTATGGCCGTTGTGCTATATTCATGACCGTGTGTCCGCCCGTACGTCAACAACTTTTAAAATATACTACTTAATTATCTGAAAATTTCAAGCCAAAGTAGGCCTTACTGCACCTCTACAAGAAATACCATTTCCTTAAATCAAATTAACTGTGGTTAAACCCAGTTCACATGTAGGCCCTAAATTGAACTTGTCATTTCCATATCTACTTTACACCTAATATCTTTGAACAACATCTCCTAAACTACCAGACCAATTTCAACCAAAATTGGCAGAAATATCCCTTTAAAGGTCCCCGTTAAAATTGCTAAACGTATTGAAATCTATTGTAAACTCTGGTTGCCGTGGCAACAGAAAAGGAGAAATTGGATAAGTCTCAACTAAATCTCAATATTTTCTTTGAACAACATCTTCTCCTAAACTACTTGGCCAATTTCAACCAGACTTGGCAGATATACCCGAGGAGATTCTTTTTAAAAAATTGCTGAAGAATTAAAATCCATTAAAAGCTTTTGTTGCCATGGCAACAGAAAAGGAGAAATTCGACCTAATCTCAATGACATCTTTGAATGACATCTCCTCCTAAACTACCGGTCTAATTTCAACAAAACTTGCAGAAATTTCTTGGGAGGTCCCCTTTAAAAAATACTGAAAGAATTTGAATCGATTAAAAAAGAAAAAAACAAACAAACTCTGATTGCCACGACAACAGCAAAAGAGAAATTACACGAAATCTGTCATAAGCAATTTCTACATAACCGCAGGGCCAAATATATATTTTTTTCAAATCGGTCATATATTAAGTGTTTAGAAAAGTCCAAAACGGGTGAAATTGTGTCACTCGGACTCACTCCTGCCAACACTTCAAACAATTGTTTCAATGAAAATTACTTACATGTTCTTGTACATTATGACAATAACATGCTATAGGCATAGGTCATTTGCTAGACAGAGCAAAACAGAGAAGAAAAATCCAATGAAAAAGTCGAAAAATTGGGATTTCTCCCAAAACAAGCAACTTTTTCCCCATAACAAATTTTCTCCATTCAAATATGTCAATATAATATGCAAATTCTAATTCAGGTACTACTACCATCGGACATAGAATAGTGAAAGCGGTAACCGAGATATTCACGAAAACACATGGCATGCCAAGATTTTTTGGTCGGCCATTTGCAAAAATTGTTTTCAAAATTTGCACGATGTAATTCACAAGTACGTATAAGGTTTACACAAGCTATTGCATTGCAGCTGTCATATCTGATATCTGTAGTGCGTGTTACAATGGCACAAAGCAACGATCCATGGACAGTAAACAACTTTTTCTGATATAAAATTAGTTAACCTAATTCAACTTTCGGTTTCCACCTTGGAGAGCTAGACGATAAAATTAATCCGCAAATTCGTATCTTTAAAAGAAAACAACATTTGAGAAAACATCGCACAACATTGATAAAAGATTGCATTGATGATAAATTGTACAAAATTCTGGATAAAACCGATCGTGGAATTTGATACTTGACATCTGAAAAATACGAACTAATTACTAACGCGCCTCACTCATATGCAGCTATATGCCGTGTGTATTCCGCCGGACGTGTAAACAAAATGAAAACATTTTACAGTTTGGGGTATTCGCTGGCAATTGATCAGAATCAAGAGCATCTATAAGTTTAAAGACAATGAATAAACGATCCTTCTTCGATTTTCAAAGATTAAGGATCGCGTCAATTGTTATTATGAATGATAAGAGACCGGAACTCGTGTTTGTTGACATTTTGAAAATTGGTTCAAAAACTAATTATTTCGTAAATATACAACTTCCACGCATACTAAACACAATTTAGATGTCTTCTCTTCCCATATTTACATTTTAAATTAATTATTAAATGAAATAAGATTTCAACTTGAATTAGGAATAGTATGGTGTACAAAGTTGGTCATTACAAAATTTTATTATCCAGTTATGTATCACGATTTTTTCTGTATAATTTCAATGCAATTACTGAGCAATACTGCTTAATAAAGAGAGGGAATATTATACTAACTGTTGATATAATTTTGATAACAAAGAACTTTTATAATGGGTTATACTTTTGAATTCATGGGATAAAACTCGATAGCATGTAAATTGAAATTTAAAATAAGGCCTAAGGTGTCAAGTGACATATGTTGTGGCTTTGGCAACAATTTTTACTTGAATTTAAGATCGATAGACTTAAAATAAATGATCATTTATGATAAAACCGCCTTTGACAGCTTGAAAAAATGACCCCATTATCTAACCATACCTCATGTTGCTAAAAAAATAGTTCCACCTTGAATTACATATGAAAAATAAAGAAATGTCACACTTTTTCTCGTAAAGGCAGATTTTCTGAATAAAGAAACTTTGTGTAAGTAGTAGTACTACCTAGTTCAGACCTTGGTGTATGTTTGTGTGAAAAACTAGCCAACTTCATTCAAGGATAACTATGTTCTCGGTTCTCCAAGAAGTTGTCCTTTTTAGCAATATTTTGATTATGCTGTACAAGGTAAACCAGAATTAAGTTGCTTAACATCTTCTTCTCATTTAGAGCTTTAATTTGATATATACTATGGCATATACATGTTAAGAATAAATGCAATAATCAACTTCAAATTTTATGTTGATACCGGATTTACATGAACCTTAAGAGGATTTTTGGGGGAAAATCGAATATGGTGTGTAACGTGATTCCCAGGCCCGTAGGAACAGGGGGGGGGGGCTAAGCCCCCCCAATGTTGGCCAAAAATGCCAAATTTTCTTAATTTTACTCTGAAAATTTGGGGGAAATCCAAATTAGCCCCCCCCCCAATATTCATGACAATGGCTTTAGCCCCCCCCCCCCCCCCCATATGAAATTGCTTCCTACGGGCCTGATTCCTATCGTGAACTCCGTTTGAAGTTGCAAGCGTTTTGTAGAATGCTTTGCGCTGTATATTGTCGGTAACATGAAAATGCCGCAATAGGGAACGGTTTTATCCAGTTAATCGTGACGTAAATTCGAACAAACAAATAGTATATCGTAGGCGTTGTTATAAAGTCTCGTGACTACGGCTTGATTCAAGCCGTAGTTACGAAATTTTGTAACAACACCGACGGTTTATCAAAACACAACGGCAGACCCAGTTTATTTGTAGCACGAAATTGTTTGCCATTGAAGCTTATTCACACTGTAGTTACCATATTTTCGAACGTAACAGACGATATTTCGTCGCTTTTCAACAAGAATCTCGTTACTACAGATTGTTTAAGCTACAGTTGTTGTTAAAAAACAACCATGTGGTGTTCTTTTAACCCTTTCCCAAACAGCAAAATTTTGGCGTGCTCCAATTTTAAAACTTCTGCAAACAACAAAATAAATGCTGATAAATGTAGGATTCGGGTAGGGTCAGTTCGGGTAAATACGGACAGGCGGGTAATACGGACATCTCACTTTGAGCGTCTATATCAGGATTTTCTACCGTAGAGGCATAAAACGGACCGATTCTGTTTAAATTTAAACCATTCTATAACTCTTTAGTTTGGAAAGCAATCGTTATTAATTATTTGAAACGACGTAATTTTTCGTTTATTCGGAGCATCCCCTGCTTTCCTACATTTTCTGACGAGACTTGAAACTGCGGGAGCATTCAAAACATAGAAAATCATTACATGAATAAAGGTAGTTTTGCTGACTTCTTTGATGCTGAGTTTGTTTTAAACCAATCATAAATCATTCAGATTTGACCCTATACAATTGTTTACCCTGAGAAAATGATGAATTTTGAAAAACAAGCCAAACTGTCCGTATTTTACCACCTATTTTGCTAGGGTAGGGAAAATACGGACTCCATTTTTGCAATGGCCTTTCGTACGGGCGGAGCAGGTATTTTGTGAACGCGACGGTAGTTGTGGGTGAAGTAATATGACCCGGTCTTACGGGACGAGCAAGTGAGGAAAGCTGCTTAATGAATCGCCGACGTGTCAAAAACGTCCGTATTTACCCGAAAAATCATGTTTCTAACAACAATGATGTGTCCGTATTATCCCTATCTGTTTTATATAGTTTTATATAGTGTCCGTATTTTTACACCATATGTCCGCACTTTCCCTACCTCGTCCGTATTTACCCGATTTTACATCATGCACATTTTTGCCGTTTTTTATAAGTTTCCGTCAATATAGCGTCTTTCCGCGATCACCAGCGTCAAGACAAGATAATGACCGACCCAAAAACTGGTACCCGGTCTTGTGGGACCGGCAGATAAAGCACACGGACTAGTGAATCACCGAAGTGTAAATAGCGTCCGTATTTACCCGAATTGACCCTACACTATACAGAAAATACAGCATCTTCTTCTTTTGCTTCAATGTTTTCCCAATTGTGTTCCACTAGGGATGCCAAAACCAGGCCCTGGTTTCTCGAAAAAAAAACTTAAGTATATACTCATGAGAACATGCTCAACTTCAAAAGAATACTCTCCAACTTTGAAGGGTATTGGATTGAGTTTGAGTTTGAGTTTATTGGGGTTTTACGCCGTTTTCGTATTGGATTGAAGTTCAGGTAGATTTCGTGCGAATTGAGCACTGCGCTCAGATTTGAGCATGAGAAGGTAGGCCTACTTAGATTTGTATTTTCGAGAAACCGGGGCGAGATCTTGTTATGGAAAGGGTTGACTCATAGTTTTCATCAACAAAGGAATATTTTAAGGCGCGTTCTCATTGCCGACCAAATCAACCAGATCAAGCTCGATCAAGCGATCGAGTATTGATCGAGCTTGGTCGGCAAAAATGATCGGGAATTAATCGACAAGAAATAAAGAAGAAGTCGTGTAAATACATTTGATCGAGTTTTATCGGGTTTGATCGGAAAATTGAGGCGATCGAGTTGATCGAGTTCATTTGGTCGGCAATGGGAAGGCGGCTTTACCTGCAAACGAATCGTCCCCGACCGTGAGGTCTAAACCTTCTGCAGATTGCACCATTAGCGCATTTTTGTCCTACACGTGTAGTCCCACATGGACACGACTCAGATCGGCCGATTACGGTGACAGCGATCAGACATATCAGTAATAGGGCTTTCCATTCCATGCTGAAATAGATATAGTCGCTTTTCTTAAAAAAAAAACTCGTAACTACAGCTTATTTAAAGCTGCAGTTACGAGGTTTTTGAAGAAATGCCTTGGTACATATGTATTTTGAGACTGGGTCTGGAGAAAATTTGTCGCTTTTCTTAAAAAAACTCGTAACGGCAGCTTATTCTATTTTTGGCCCACGAACGGATATTCATTCATTCATTCATTCATGCATTCATTCGTTCGTGCGTTCGTTCGTTCGTTCATTCATTCATTCATTCATTCATTCATTCATTCATTCATTCATTCATTCATTCATTCATTCATTCATTCATTCAAAAATTCATTCATTCATTCATTCATTCATTCATTCATTTGGTTTGACGTCCGTTCGTGTGTTCGTTCATTCATTCATTCATTCATTCATTCATTTATTTATTCATTCATCCATTCATTCATTCTGTTGGACGTCCGTTCGTGTGTTCCTTTATTTATTCATCCATTCATTCATTCATTTATTTATTCATTCATTCATTCATTCATTTATTCATTCATTCGTTCATTCATTCATTCATTCATTCATTCATTCGGCTGGACGTCCGTTCGTGTGTTCCTTTATTAATTCATTTATTCATTCATTCATGACTGTAATAAAAATCTAAAAGAAATAACCCAGTCGTTTAATAAACGAATACAAAATGAGATCTTGCAAAGAGTGCAGAATAAAAGCTAGAAAAATAGAAGAAATGATTTGAGTCACGATCGGGGTAAGGGACCATATTTGAGAACATCATGGATCAAGATCAGCATGTACATATACACAGATTGGTCATTACCCATGTTGTTCTCTAATAGCTCTTTCATATCGCCGCTCTTCAACGAAAAACTCGTAACTAAACAAGCTGCAGTTACGAGGTTTTCGTTGAAAAGCGACGGTATCTCAAAGCAACTCGAATAGGACGGCATGAATCCATATTATTCCTTTCCCAAACAAGACCTGGTTTTGACGTCCCTATTAGAAAATGCTTGGGAAAACATTGAAACAAAAGAAGACACTGCTGATAATCAACAGTTTCTCCTTTTGTCTCAATATTTTCTGTGTCATATTTGAGACAAATCCTATCTTTAGAAACATCCATTTTGTCATTTGTGGTAGTTTTTGAAGTTGATCACCCTTAAATTTTGTCGTTTGGGAAAGGGTTAAACTGAATTTCGCCGCATGCCGATTAGAAAATGTCAGCGCCTTATCCCTATCTCTCAAGGATTTTCTAAATCCTTTACCTGTTAGGGACGTCAGGACCACTTCTTATTTGGGAAATGTTTAACCCATTACAGAACGGCACAATTTGAGATTGGTTCTAATTCAATCATGTTGTATACGACAATTTCATCCGAAGAAAACGTTTTGGGAAATGAAGTAACTGCTTGTCACAAACAATTCCTTCGTTTTCCACAATGTTTTCAAACGCCATTTTTTTGGTGATGAATCCGTTGATATGTAGTTGAAAGAATAATTTGATATATAGTGATGTGGGGTATGAGGTTGTAAAGATGAACGGAAATAAGACGCAAAAAGGAAAAATAAAGATGGTAAGAACAAATAAACAAACAAATAAGCAACTTTACCTTGTTTGTAATTCGAATTCCTTTTCTGATTATCGATGCTTGGTTTGAATACGAAACACTCAGGGTTCAACTAAAATCTGCGACGCAATTTAGTTCTCTTGGAGTCGAATACCAATTAACTATAAGCCGGTGGATTAACGCTATGTTCATGTAAGTGCATTTAGTAATTATATCACCCTACAACTGTCTTGCGTTAATTGATTTGCATGCACTAACATCTCGAAATACTTTCTAAATTGTCAAGAGGCAACCTCCTGTTTCCTCTCATTAATGTTATTTTTTATTAGCTCCACTGGCCGAAGGCCAGCGGGCTATTGTCATGGCGTTGTGTCCGTCGTGCGTCCGTGCGTTCGTGCGTCCGTGCGTGCGTCCGTTAACTTTTTCTTTAAACATCTTCTCCTCTTATACCAGTGGGCCAATTTTGACCAAACTTGGCAGGAATGTTCCTTGGGTGACCCTTTTCAAAACTTGTTCGCGAATTTTTGATTCGTCAAAAAATGTGGGCGTGGCAGGGCGGGGCTTATCAGACTTAGAGAAACCATAAGAAAATTCTTTAAAAATCAACCATTGGGCCAATTTGAACCAAACTTGGCAGGAATGTGCCTTGAGTCATTCTTTTCAAAATTTGTTCACAAATTTTTACATTTGTGAAAAAATGTGGCTGCGGCAGGGAGAAAGGGGCTTATCAGACTTAAAGAAATCATAAGAAAATTCTTTAAAAATCAACCATTGGGCCAATTTGAGCCAAACCTGGCAGGAATGTGCCTGGTGTCATTCTTTTCAAAATTTGTTCACAAATTTTTACATTTGTCAAAAAATTTGGCCGTTGCAGGGAGAAAGGGGCTTATCAGACTTAAAGAAATCATAAGAAAATTCTTTAAAAATCAACCATTGGGCCAATTTGAACCAAACCTGGCAGGAATGTACCTTGAGTCATTCTTTTCAAAATTTGTTCACAAATTTTTACATTTGTCAAAAAATTTGGCCGTGGTAGGGAGAAAGGGGCTTATCAGACTTAAAGAAATCATAAGAAAATTCTTTAAAAATCAACCATTGGGCCAATTTGAGCCAAACCTGGCAGGAATGTGCCTTGAGTCATTCTTTTCAAAATTTGTTCACAAATTTTTACATTTGTCAAAAAATGTGGCCGTGGCAGGGAGGAAGGGGCTTATCAGACTTAAAGAAATCATAAGAAAATTCTTTAAAAATCAACTATAGGGCCATTTTGAACCAAACTTTGCAGGAATGTTCTTTGAGTCTCTCTTTTCAAAATTTATTCACAATTTTTTACATTTGTCAAAAAATGTGGCCGTGGCAGGGAGGAAGGGGCTTATCAGACTTGAAGAAATCATATGAAAATTCTTAAAAAATCAACCCGTGTGCCCAAATGAACCAAACTTTGCAGGAATGTGCCTTTAGTCGTTCTTTTTAAAATTTGTTCACAAATTTTTGTATTTGTCAAAAAAATGTGGCCGTGGCGGGGAGAAAGGGGCTTATCAGAGAAATAATAAGAAAATTCTTTAAAAATCAACCATGAGGCCAATTTGAACCAGACTTTGCAAGAATGTTCTTTGAGTCTCTCTTCTAAATTTATTCACAAATATCAAGATTTGGCTGCCGCTGTGTAAGGCTTACAAAAAATCATGGGATCATTCTTCCACTTTAACCAGTGGAGCGATTCAGGCCCTCCTGGGCCTCTTGTTTATTTATTTTTTCGTTCAACTATTTCCAAAACAACTCTTCGTCGCTTTTCAACGAAAACCGCGTATCTGCTGCTTGTTTTAAGCTACAGTTACGAGGTCTTCGTTGAAAGCGACGTCTTGCTCTTAGCCTCCTGAATAGGATATACTTTAAAAATAGTTAAGACAAAGAAGAAAACGCTGATGAATACTAATTTAAACATTTACCTTTCGTCTCATTTTTTTTAATGTATTAACAAAACATTTTATCGTCTGTAGAAGCGTTTACATATGACCAGTCCAATAGGGAACGATTTAACAAGTTAACTCTGACGTACTTTCGGACAAACAATATTATTTCGTTGGTGTTGTTACAAAATCTTGTAACTACGGCTTGATTCAAGCCGTAGTTACAAGATTTTATAACAATACAATACCGACGGTTTATGAAAACATAACAGTAAACCAAGTCTATTTCTAGCACAAAAATCATTGCTATTATATTATATTTTTTCAAGAAAGAATTTATGAGAGAAGTCTAAAAAACTTGTTTGCTGGGTTGCAAAGGATTGAACCTTTTCTCAAACAGCCTTGGTCCAGTCGTCAATATACAATTTGGTCAATAAGCTAACACATTAAATATCAAAAAACACGGTGGATAATCACATGATACAATATTTTCAGAAAATCTTCAATAATTTTGTAAATACAGGACCGATTTGAATTCGGTTTGAAGCAGGGAGTGTGGACAGACGCTACGCATTAGATAGATGTGGTGAATCTTTGGAAATAATCAACTGATAAAAAAGTTATTGAAGATCAACCAACATTTTGGTTGATCTTCAATAACTTTTTAACCTGAAGGGGTATATCATACGATTGCCGATAAAATCCAAACAAGATCGATGACCATCCATTTTTATTTTATCCATTGTTCACCTGGTAATCAGTCTTTCTTTCGATAGAAAAAATACAATCAAATTCTATCATTGGGAAAAGAAAAGGTAATAATGGATCACTGTCCATTAAGCACAGAACATAATAATTATTGAGTCAACATGAGAAAATGTTGTTTATCCGCATTTTCTTCTTCTGTCTCAATGTTTTCCCAAACCTTTCATTTTGGAAATTGAACAACAAGTGTTGTTTTGGAAAATGTTTTAATCCATTCTAGCCTACAACTTTCACATGCACGAAAGGAATAATAATGTCCATATCTTTATCTAGAGTCCGTTTGTTTCAAACACCTGAATCATCATTCATGGCGATCATTGTCTATATTTACAGTCTATATTGTCTATATATATTATAGTCCGGAAACGATATAACAGCACATGTCTATATGTAGCCAGTGTTCTCCCAGTCCAATAAGGTGTATCGGCCCCACTACAGCTTCGTGTAAATCAGTGTAATGTCCCTACAGCTTCAAAAGTACTCCAGACCTTAATTTCTTAAAAATGATCACCATAAATACAGATTTTGAGGTATTTCATGTCAATAACTGTTAAATAATGCACTTTTATAACTATAAATGTAATAATTTTGCGTAAAAACTTTATGGGAAAAGAAGAAATTGCTCTAAATGAGCAGTTTCTTCTTTTCCAATTATGTTTTTATTCACAGTTACACATGAACTTTAGGCATTCATTGTTACCTGATTTGCCGCTACAGTTTCAAATTATCCCGTGGAGAACCCTGGTAGTCTGTCGCGTTAAAAGGGACCATATGAGAAGGACATTAAAGAGAAATGAATCAGAGTCAGCAGAGGTAACCGTGATGCGGGATTTGGAAAATGAACATATATCATGAAAGGGAAAACATTCTACATTAAAAATATAATATAAACTGACACGATTTAAAAACGCAAAACACGTTTTCATTAACCATTCCTTTCCTATTGCCTCGATATGCATCATATTTGGGGAAATGTATGAGGCAATGTATACACTTCACACCCCAGCAATTTTATTGTGTTTTCTGTAAAATACTCGGACATCTGAACCGCCCATCACTAAATGCTCGTGTGTCTCATGCATTCAGACCACGTGTTAAATCACTGAGATTTTTTGTGTACAAATTGCCACTTTGATTTACTTATTGAAAACATACGAGAACTACGAAAAAAGTTTGTGTACAAAATGCTTAGGCTTACTTTGGGAAAGAAGAATCGAATTTTGGGGCTTTTGGTTGGCAGTGTTTCGCAATTGAAGGTAGCTAGACGCTTTAATGTAGCCGAATCGACGGTTCCACGACTAATGAGACGTGTAAACGACACGGGAACATTTACAGACCACCGGCGTCCTGGTCAGCCGCGTGTAACAACTGTACGTCGACCAATTGTATACGTCAACGTAACTAACGCAACAGATTTGTAACGGCTCAGTCTACAGCAAATTCTATGGTTGATAATTGCAGTCGGCCTATACATCGTGATACGGTGATGAATCGCCTGTGAAAACACGGGGTTCGCTGTCATCGTCCTATTCGATTCAGGCTCTTGACTCAACGAGCATTTTGGCATAATTTGACGTCCATTCAGGCATTGCTCGTGACTTTAAAGGTTATTTTCTGTCCTGTTACGTTAACAATTGTAACATTTACAATTATACACGGCTATACATCGGTTTTGTAGATTGTAGTAAATACCATCTGTAAAGGTACCTTTTTGCGTTTTTAAATCGTGTCAGTTTATTATAAGATTGAAAAGATTAGATCCTAGTCAGGCTGCGCGGATTCGATACTTTTCACACTTCACATAAGGTCCCTTTTAACGTGATGGGTCACATATATATGTAAAAAAGAAACTGTGCTCTCTTAAATTTAAAAAAAAAAGTCGGTTCGAATGATCTTGCAATACTTGACACATGTGGACTTTCAAATATCTGAGAAAACCAAATTGATAGAAACAGAAACGTAGATTTTAGCATAATCAAACAAAGAATTCTAGACATATATCAGCAAAATTGGTTTGAAATTATCAGTAATTCTACTCGTCTCACAACCTAAAAAACAATAAAAAAAAAAAAAAAAAAAAAAAAAAAACCCTAGAATTCGGCAGCTTATTCTATTTTTGGCCCACGAACGGATATTCATTCATTCATTCATTCATGCATTCATTCGTTCGTGCGTTCGTTCGTTCGTTCATTCATTCATTCATTCATTCATTCATTCATTCATTCATTCATTCATTCATTCATTCATTCATTCATTCATTCATTCATTCATTCAAAAATTCATTCATTCATTCATTCATTCATTCATTCATTTGGTTTGACGTCCGTTCGTGTGTTCGTTCATTCATTCATTCATTCATTCATTCATTTATTTATTCATTCATCCATTCATTCATTCTGTTGGACGTCCGTTCGTGTGTTCCTTTATTTATTCATCCATTCATTCATTCATTTATTTATTCATTCATTCATTCATTCATTTATTCATTCATTCGTTCATTCATTCATTCATTCATTCATTCATTCGGCTGGACGTCCGTTCGTGTGTTCCTTTATTAATTCATTTATTCATTCATTCATGACTGTAATAAAAATCTAAAAGAAATAACCCAGTCGTTTAATAAACGAATACAAAATGAGATCTTGCAAAGAGTGCAGAATAAAAGCTAGAAAAATAGAAGAAATGATTTGAGTCACGATCGGGGTAAGGGACCATATTTGAGAACATCATGGATCAAGATCAGCATGTACATATACACAGATTGGTCATTACCCATGTTGTTCTCTAATAGCTCTTTCATATCGCCGCTCTTCAACGAAAAACTCGTAACTAAACAAGCTGCAGTTACGAGGTTTTCGTTGAAAAGCGACGGTATCTCAAAGCAACTCGAATAGGACGGCATGAATCCATATTATTCCTTTCCCAAACAAGACCTGGTTTTGACGTCCCTATTAGAAAATGCTTGGGAAAACATTGAAACAAAAGAAGACACTGCTGATAATCAACAGTTTCTCCTTTTGTCTCAATATTTTCTGTGTCATATTTGAGACAAATCCTATCTTTAGAAACATCCATTTTGTCATTTGTGGTAGTTTTTGAAGTTGATCACCCTTAAATTTTGTCGTTTGGGAAAGGGTTAAACTGAATTTCGCCGCATGCCGATTAGAAAATGTCAGCGCCTTATCCCTATCTCTCAAGGATTTTCTAAATCCTTTACCTGTTAGGGACGTCAGGACCACTTCTTATTTGGGAAATGTTTAACCCATTACAGAACGGCACAATTTGAGATTGGTTCTAATTCAATCATGTTGTATACGACAATTTCATCCGAAGAAAACGTTTTGGGAAATGAAGTAACTGCTTGTCACAAACAATTCCTTCGTTTTCCACAATGTTTTCAAACGCCATTTTTTTGGTGATGAATCCGTTGATATGTAGTTGAAAGAATAATTTGATATATAGTGATGTGGGGTATGAGGTTGTAAAGATGAACGGAAATAAGACGCAAAAAGGAAAAATAAAGATGGTAAGAACAAATAAACAAACAAATAAGCAACTTTACCTTGTTTGTAATTCGAATTCCTTTTCTGATTATCGATGCTTGGTTTGAATACGAAACACTCAGGGTTCAACTAAAATCTGCGACGTAATGTAGTTCCTTTGGAGCCGAATACCAATTAACTATAATCCGGTGGGTTAATGCTATGTTCATGTAAGTGCATTTAGTAATTATATCACCCTACAACTGTCTTGCGTTAATTGATTTGCATGCACTAACATCTCGAAATACTTTCTAAATTGTCAAGAGGCAACCTCCTGTTTCCTCTCATTAATGTTATTTTTTATTAGCTCCACTGGCCGAAGGCCAGCGGGCTATTGTCATGGCGTTGTGTCCGTCGTGCGTCCGTGCGTTCGTGCGTCCGTGCGTGCGTCCGTTAACTTTTTCTTTAAACATCTTCTCCTCTTATACCAGTGGGCCAATTTTGACCAAACTTGGCAGGAATGTTCCTTGGGTGACCCTTTTCAAAACTTGTTCGCGAATTTTTGATTCGTCAAAAAATGTGGGCGTGGCAGGGCGGGGCTTATCAGACTTAGAGAAACCATAAGAAAATTCTTTAAAAATCAACCATTGGGCCAATTTGAACCAAACTTGGCAGGAATGTGCCTTGAGTCATTCTTTTCAAAATTTGTTCACAAATTTTTACATTTGTGAAAAAATGTGGCTGCGGCAGGGAGAAAGGGGCTTATCAGACTTAAAGAAATCATAAGAAAATTCTTTAAAAATCAACCATTGGGCCAATTTGAGCCAAACCTGGCAGGAATGTGCCTGGTGTCATTCTTTTCAAAATTTGTTCACAAATTTTTACATTTGTCAAAAAATTTGGCCGTTGCAGGGAGAAAGGGGCTTATCAGACTTAAAGAAATCATAAGAAAATTCTTTAAAAATCAACCATTGGGCCAATTTGAACCAAACCTGGCAGGAATGTACCTTGAGTCATTCTTTTCAAAATTTGTTCACAAATTTTTACATTTGTCAAAAAATTTGGCCGTGGTAGGGAGAAAGGGGCTTATCAGACTTAAAGAAATCATAAGAAAATTCTTTAAAAATCAACCATTGGGCCAATTTGAGCCAAACCAGGCAGGAATGTGCCTTGAGTCATTCTTTTCAAAATTTGTTCACAAATTTTTACATTTGTCAAAAAATGTGGCCGTGGCAGGGAGGAAGGGGCTTATCAGACTTAAAGAAATCATAAGAAAATTCTTTAAAAATCAACTATAGGGCCATTTTGAACCAAACTTTGCAGGAATGTTCTTTGAGTCTCTCTTTTCAAAATTTATTCACAATTTTTTACATTTGTCAAAAAATGTGGCCGTGGCAGGGAGGAAGGGGCTTATCAGACTTGAAGAAATCATATGAAAATTCTTAAAAAATCAACCCGTGTGCCCAAATGAACCAAACTTTGCAGGAATGTGCCTTTAGTCGTTCTTTTTAAAATTTGTTCACAAATTTTTGTATTTGTCAAAAAAATGTGGCCGTGGCGGGGAGAAAGGGGCTTATCAGAGAAATAATAAGAAAATTCTTTAAAAATCAACCATGAGGCCAATTTGAACCAGACTTTGCAAGAATGTTCTTTGAGTCTCTCTTCTAAATTTATTCACAAATATCAAGATTTGGCTGCCGCTGTGTAAGGCTTACAAAAAATCATGGGATCATTCTTCCACTTTAACCAGTGGAGCGATTCAGGCCCTCCTGGGCCTCTTGTTTATTTATTTTTTCGTTCAACTATTTCCAAAACAACTCTTCGTCGCTTTTCAACGAAAACCGCGTATCTGCTGCTTGTTTTAAGCTACAGTTACGAGGTCTTCGTTGAAAGCGACGTCTTGCTCTTAGCCTCCTGAATAGGATATACTTTAAAAATAGTTAAGACAAAGAAGAAAACGCTGATGAATACTAATTTAAACATTTACCTTTCGTCTCATTTTTTTTAATGTATTAACAAAACATTTTATCGTCTGTAGAAGCGTTTACATATGACCAGTCCAATAGGGAACGATTTAACAAGTTAACTCTGACGTACTTTCGGACAAACAATATTATTTCGTTGGTGTTGTTACAAAATCTTGTAACTACGGCTTGATTCAAGCCGTAGTTACAAGATTTTATAACAATACAATACCGACGGTTTATGAAAACATAACAGTAAACCAAGTCTATTTCTAGCACAAAAATCATTGCTATTATATTATATTTTTTCAAGAAAGAATTTATGAGAGAAGTCTAAAAAACTTGTTTGCTGGGTTGCAAAGGATTGAACCTTTTCTCAAACAGCCTTGGTCCAGTCGTCAATATACAATTTGGTCAATAAGCTAACACATTAAATATCAAAAAACACGGTGGATAATCACATGATACAATATTTTCAGAAAATCTTCAATAATTTTGTAAATACAGGACCGATTTGAATTCGGTTTGAAGCAGGGAGTGTGGACAGACGCTACGCATTAGATAGATGTGGTGAATCTTTGGAAATAATCAACTGATAAAAAAGTTATTGAAGATCAACCAACATTTTGGTTGATCTTCAATAACTTTTTAACCTGAAGGGGTATATCATACGATTGCCGATAAAATCCAAACAAGATCGATGACCATCCATTTTTATTTTATCCATTGTTCACCTGGTAATCAGTCTTTCTTTCGATAGAAAAAATACAATCAAATTCTATCATTGGGAAAAGAAAAGGTAATAATGGATCACTGTCCATTAAGCACAGAACATAATAATTATTGAGTCAACATGAGAAAATGTTGTTTATCCGCATTTTCTTCTTCTGTCTCAATGTTTTCCCAAACCTTTCATTTTGGAAATTGAACAACAAGTGTTGTTTTGGAAAATGTTTTAATCCATTCTAGCCTACAACTTTCACATGCACGAAAGGAATAATAATGTCCATATCTTTATCTAGAGTCCGTTTGTTTCAAACACCTGAATCATCATTCATGGCGATCATTGTCTATATTTACAGTCTATATTGTCTATATATATTATAGTCCGGAAACGATATAACAGCACATGTCTATATGTAGCCAGTGTTCTCCCAGTCCAATAAGGTGTATCGGCCCCACTACAGCTTCGTGTAAATCAGTGTAATGTCCCTACAGCTTCAAAAGTACTCCAGACCTTAATTTCTTAAAAATGATCACCATAAATACAGATTTTGAGGTATTTCATGTCAATAACTGTTAAATAATGCACTTTTATAACTATAAATGTAATAATTTTGCGTAAAAACTTTATGGGAAAAGAAGAAATTGCTCTAAATGAGCAGTTTCTTCTTTTCCAATTATGTTTTTATTCACAGTTACACATGAACTTTAGGCATTCATTGTTACCTGATTTGCCGCTACAGTTTCAAATTATCCCGTGGAGAACCCTGGTAGTCTGTCGCGTTAAAAGGGACCATATGAGAAGGACATTAAAGAGAAATGAATCAGAGTCAGCAGAGGTAACCGTGATGCGGGATTTGGAAAATGAACATATATCATGAAAGGGAAAACATTCTACATTAAAAATATAATATAAACTGACACGATTTAAAAACGCAAAACACGTTTTCATTAACCATTCCTTTCCTATTGCCTCGATATGCATCATATTTGGGGAAATGTATGAGGCAATGTATACACTTCACACCCCAGCAATTTTATTGTGTTTTCTGTAAAATACTCGGACATCTGAACCGCCCATCACTAAATGCTCGTGTGTCTCATGCATTCAGACCACGTGTTAAATCACTGAGATTTTTTGTGTACAAATTGCCACTTTGATTTACTTATTGAAAACATACGAGAACTACGAAAAAAGTTTGTGTACAAAATGCTTAGGCTTACTTTGGGAAAGAAGAATCGAATTTTGGGGCTTTTGGTTGGCAGTGTTTCGCAATTGAAGGTAGCTAGACGCTTTAATGTAGCCGAATCGACGGTTCCACGACTAATGAGACGTGTAAACGACACGGGAACATTTACAGACCACCGGCGTCCTGGTCAGCCGCGTGTAACAACTGTACGTCGACCAATTGTATACGTCAACGTAACTAACGCAACAGATTTGTAACGGCTCAGTCTACAGCAAATTCTATGGTTGATAATTGCAGTCGGCCTATACATCGTGATACGGTGATGAATCGCCTGTGAAAACACGGGGTTCGCTGTCATCGTCCTATTCGATTCAGGCTCTTGACTCAACGAGCATTTTGGCATAATTTGACGTCCATTCAGGCATTGCTCGTGACTTTAAAGGTTATTTTCTGTCCTGTTACGTTAACAATTGTAACATTTACAATTATACACGGCTATACATCGGTTTTGTAGATTGTAGTAAATACCATCTGTAAAGGTACCTTTTTGCGTTTTTAAATCGTGTCAGTTTATTATAAGATTGAAAAGATTAGATCCTAGTCAGGCTGCGCGGATTCGATACTTTTCACACTTCACATAAGGTCCCTTTTAACGTGATGGGTCACATATATATGTAAAAAAGAAACTGTGCTCTCTTAAATTTAAAAAAAAAAGTCGGTTCGAATGATCTTGCAATACTTGACACATGTGGACTTTCAAATATCTGAGAAAACCAAATTGATAGAAACAGAAACGTAGATTTTAGCATAATCAAACAAAGAATTCTAGACATATATCAGCAAAATTGGTTTGAAATTATCAGTAATTCTACTCGTCTCACAACCTAAAAAACAAAAAAAAAAAAAAAAACAAACAAAAAAAAAAACCCTAGAATTCGAAGAGTGTCTTGATTTTATAGAAGATAAAAGATTTAGAATATCATACACAAAATTTAGACTATCGGCTCATGAACTAAATATTTAAACAGGACGGCATCTAATCAAAACATACCTCGTAATTCCAGAATCTGCTCTAAATGCTCCTCTAACATGATCGAACACGAATATCATTTTTTACTAACATGTCCATATTACTCAAGAAAATGTATATGAAATCTTATTTCTTCACCTGGCCAATCTTACAAAAAATCCATAACCTACTGACAAATAAGAAACGACAAACTGTTGTTAATGTTTCAAAATGTTTACATTTCGCTTTTAAACGCAGAAATCAGGCACAAGGTTTGATGTGAATTAGTTTTTCTCAATCATATTCTGTTTTTTTTTTTTCATCTCTTCAATACTTCTGTCTTATTATAAATGTCACTTCAATGTTAATCGTTGCGCTGTTCTTCTGTAAACTCATGTCTTTCGCTTGTTGCGATTATATGTACGTTTTGTAATTTGCTATAAACATGTTTTTGCTTGATGCAATAAACTTTTTGTATTGTAATGTATTGTTTACATCGGAACAATTTGTAAACATGTGCCATAACACCATAAGCGAACTATACATGTAGTTTAAATAATCTGCGATCATTGATGGCGTTGACGTTGACGACGCAACTCTCTGGGGTCAGCCGTTGTTTGGGGGCTTGGTGTTGTATTGTGGCCCATAAACTGCACAAATCCGGATCGACTGTTCTTTATACATCTGCAATAAAAATTATCGTCGCTTTCCAACAAAAACCTCGTAACTGCAGCTTTAAACAAGCTGCAGTTAAGAGGGTTTCGCTGAAAAGCATCATTATGTGGATATACGGTGAAAACACCTGGCACAACATTTTCGATATTTTATAATAATTCTGTTATGGTAGAAGACCCATAATTAGCACCAAAGAGCCAGCGGCAAAATTTGAAAAATGCCAGTAATTCCTAAGCTGTGTTACATTTCCGTTTCAAATATAAACATAAGCATTTTGTACGGTTTAGAATTTTGAATTCATGCATACATTCATTCATACATATATTTGACAACAATGTTCAAAATTACCTCCCATGTATATGAATATAGAGTAAAATAATATTTGTATGTTGTTATCTTCTTGGAGCATAATCTTGAAATCCAGCAAGGTGAATCAACTTATGTGAAGTGTATTTACAAGTTTGTGTAATTTGATGCATTTCGTATGGCAAGAAATGGGAGTTTTTTTATTATGGGTCTTCTACCTTGATTCAAATTGAAACAAAAGAGCAGTTTTACACTTCTAAAAACATTCAGGTCCGTAGGAGACAATTTTATATCACATGTGTTGTGGACGGGGGATAGGGGGTGCAAGCCCCTATCCGTGCCAATGACTGAATATCAGGGGTAGGGGGCTAAAATGGATTATCCCTAAATGTAAAATGTGGGAAATTCAGCATTTTTGGCCAACAAAAGCATTCGACGGTGCAGTTTCCACCGCCGAGTGTTTACGACCGCGCCCGAATATGAAACGACGCCGCTCGGAAAAAGTAGATATTTTATGAATCTCAAATTGACAACATTGCGGGTATTCTTCCTTAAGCCTTTTAAACTGTTTTTACAAACTATTTCTACCAGGGACGTCAAAAACAGGCGTTTTTAGGAAAATATTTAATAAACCCATACTTATCAAGAATTTTTAAATTACAACCCATTATAATATACCAAACAATTCGTGAATCTTCGGGTATCATCCGTGACAACGGGAATTAATGACAAATACCCTCGTCAACTAGCGGGCGTTATCCATGCCAAGAGAAATTGAAGAGGAAAATGCCTACTACCTTTGTTAAGGTATCCAAACCCTCAAAAGCACCAAAGACCCAGATGCAAAATTTGAAAAGTGCCAGTAATTCCTAAACTGTGTTACAATTCCATTCCAAATACAAACCTAAACATTTTAAACGGTTTAGAATTTTGAATTAATGCATACTTATGGAAATATTTGACAAAAATGTTCAAAATTACCTCCCTTGCGTATGAATAAAGAGTAAAATAATATCTGTAAATTATTTTCTTCTGGAAGCATAATCTTAAAATCTGGCACGGTGAATCAACTTATTTTAAGTGTATTTACAAGTGTGTGTAATTTGATGCATTTCCTATGGCTAGAAAGTGGGGATATTTTGAGGGTCTGTAAACCTTAATTTCTGTCGCTCTGATTGACGGTCGAAGATGCATTAAGGTAGTCCACCTCTCATGAGATTCGTGCGACGTCGAGTAATTCGGGCAAAGTCGTAAACATTCGGCAGTGGAACTTTCCACTGCCGAATATTTAGGACCGCGCCCGAATGTGTTCGGATGCGTAACGACGCCGCTCGAGAAAATCCATTTTTTTCTCAAAATCTTAAAATGGCCACATGACGGGTATTCTACCTTAAGTGTTTTATAGTTAATGATGGTACCTGCAAGCGAACCGTCCGTTAGGGACTCTAAACTGCTTACACTTTCCTCTACCATTAGGGCAATCGTTTCCAGGGGATATCCCGCCTCGACATCGACACCTATTCGACTCGGATCGGCCGATCACGGTAATCGCGATCAGACATATCAGTAGTAGAGCTTTCCATTCCATGCTGAAATAGATATTGGGTACAAAAGATTAATCTGAGGAAGAATAAATGAATGAATAAAGGAATGAATGAATGAATGGATGAATGAATGAATGAATGAATGAAAGAATGAATGAATGGATGAATGAGTGGATGAATGAATGAACGAAAAAACGAACGAATAAAAGAAAGAAAGAAAGAATGAATGATGAATGAATGAATGAATGTATGTATGAAGGAATAAATGAATGAATGAATGAATGAATGAATGAAGGAAGGAAGGAAGGAAGGAAGGAAGGAAGGAAGGAAGGAAGGAAGGAAGGAAGGAAGGAAAGAATGAATGAATGAAAGAATGCATGAATGATTGAATCTGGTGAATGAATGAATTAAATAAATGAATGAATGAACGAAAAAACGAACGAACGAGCGAACGAGTGAATGAATGAATCAATGAATCAATGAATCAATGAATCAATGAACGAACGAACGAATAATCGAATGAAAGAATGAACGAAAGACCGAACGAACGAACGGACGGACGGACAAACGAATGAATGAATGGATGAATGAATGAATACGTACATACATTTGAAGAGGCAGAGATTATAATGCCACAAAAATGGTAAATTTATAAGATGAAAAAGATGAAAAATAAAAATGTCAAGAACAAATAAACAAACAAATAAGCAACTTTACCTTGTTTGTAATTCGAATTCCTTTTCTGATTATCGATGCCTGGTTTGAATACGAAACACTCAGGGTTCAACTAAAATCTGCGACGTTATTTAGTTCCCTTGGAGCCGAATACCAATTAACTATAAACCAGTGGGTTGATGCTATGTTCATGCAAGTGCATTTAGAAAATATAAGAACTTACGAGTATTTTGCGCTAACTATTTGGCTTGCACTAACATCTCAAAATACTGTCGGACTTGTTGAGAGGCAACCTCCTGTTTCCTTCATTAATGTTATTTTTTATTTTTTCCCCGTTCAACTCTCTCCTCAACAAAACTTCTAGCCCCCTAAAAAGGGTTGACGTTGGTTTTTTATAGGGTTTACGCCGTTTTCAACTGCTATGGTCATATCGCTACGGCTGGAGCACCCAACCATGGATTTCTGTTGTTTCTCATACCAGTATTACCACAACACCCTAAACGAGTCTCCAGCTGCCCGGCCAAATAGGTAATAATCCGAGTCTTCTCTGATGTAAATACACTCTTTGATATTTTGAATTTTCGCTAATCCGAGTCTTTTCTGATGTAAATACGCTCTTTGATATTTTGAGTTTTCGCTATTTTCTATTTACGCGTCGACGCATAAAATTTCGCGAGCAGTTGAGAATTTATGCGTCGACGCTTAAATTTTCAACTGTTCGCGTAAATGTACGCGTCCACGCGTATTTATCTATTAACCAATCAGATCCTTCGTTTCATCCATCAATTTTATGGTATAAAGGGAAAGGTTTCTAACCGCATCTCCCATTGGCCAGCCGCGGTTTCACATTTTTTACTCCAGCTCGCGTAAAATTAACGCGTCGACGCATATTTTTTCAACTGTTCGCGTAAATTTTATACGTCGACGGGCATATTTACGAGTCGACGCATAAAATTTACGCGAGCAGTTGAAAATATTATGCGTCGATGCGTATATTTTATGCGTGTACTCTCTATATAGACTTTTGACCCATTTATTACGTCATACAGATGCGCTACCAACTGCGCTATGGCCGCGGCCGGATAGATTTTGTACATTGTAATTAACACGGTGGATAATCACGTGATACAATATTTTAAGAAAATCTTCAATAATTTTGTAAATACTGGACTGATTTGAATTAGGTTTGAAGCAGAGAATGTGGACAGACGTCACGTATTAGTAGACGTGGTTGATTTTTTTTTAAATTTACTGATAAAAAAGTTATTGAAGATAAACCAAAAGTTTGGTTTATCTTCAATAACTTTTTTGTCTGTTGATTTTCCGTCTAGGTTATTCCTGGCATTTTCCCACTTTCTCTGCTTAAAACCGAATTCAAATTGGTCAAGTATTAGAAAAGATATTGAAGATTATCGGAAATTCTGAGTCACGTGATTATACACCGTGATTAAGACAAAGAGGAAAGGGCAGATAATGAGCATTTTGTTCTTTCGCATCAATTTTTCTGCGATGTATCAACAAAACATTTTTGTCCTATGTAGCAACTGTTAAAGGGGCATAACATTCCAATTTCATTTTCTTAAAGTATGTCTTGATGCAAAGATTGGTTATTCTAATGGGTAGAAATGTTATCAGTTTTTTGAAGTTGTTATTTATAAGCGAAAAATACGCTTTTAAAATTGAGACAGAGTTGACAAATTCCATAGAAATCTGAACTGTTGTCCAAAACAATTTGTTTAATTTTAACACAAAAATATATATTTCTCGTAATTGGTGTAATATCTTCTCTTAAGATTTTCAGAATTTCCCAAGGACATATACTCTTTCAGATAAAAATAAAAGTAAAATTCATGAAGAAATAAAATTGAAATGTCACTTTAAATTCGACTTGTCTAATTATTTGTTGTTGTTTTTTCTGTTTGACAGAATTTATGAGAGAAATAAAAAAAGCCTCTCAATATTCCCCAAACAGGGAAAGAATTGGCTTTTCCCATTTGAAACCAGCTGTAGGCGAAAAATGATTGTCAACCTATTACCAAACCGAACAAAGTTTTAAGCATGTCCAAAGTCAAAGAAGTTGCAGACGACATTTTTAGTGTGAAGAACTTCTGAAATCCTTTGTTTATTGGGGTAGAAAATATCGTGGGAAATGGAGAAATTAATCGCCACAAGCAATTTCTTCATTTTCAACGATGTTTTCCAAAACCTTTATCTCGTGAGGCGCCAAAAAGGCGTCATTTTGTGGGAATGGTTTAATAAATGTAGTATCAGTGTACAATATAGCATAGAAAATATTGTGTCAACTGGAGAAAATGCTGTCTTACCTTTTTCTTTTGTCTCAATAATTGTTTCCTAGCATTTTTCGTCGGTGGCGTGAAACCCAGGTCATGTTTTGAAAAGACTTACACCCCACTCTTATGTGTATACTTTGCAAAAAAAACAACATGTTTTGTCAAAGCGCACAGTTACATTGTACAGTAAATCCCATATACTGTTTTGGAAATATCTAGATTAAAAAGAAAATGCCAGTCTACCCATTTGTAGCTTTAGCAGACTCGTAGGAAGAAGGGACTAGGGGATTAGCCCCCCCAAAGTTTGCAAAAAAAAATCCCTATTTGACACTGAAAATTTAGGGAAAAATCCAATTTAGCCCCCCTCCAATATTCAGACAAATGGGCTTAATGAGCCCACCCAATATGTAATTGCTTCCTATGGGCCTGTTTAGGAAAGGATTAATGAGACAAGTCAAAATGGACGGACAGATGGATAGAGAGACAGGCGGGTGGAGGAAAAAGAAATTACCTAAATATGACCACGGTGGAGATTGTGCATGATGGGATGGATAACGAATACGGACAAATTTGCCTCGCTTCAGGTAAGAAATTGTGCAATAATTTTCTTATTTCTGCGTCAATTTTCAAGCGGTTTGTTGCATGTACCCCGCATTAATTACTGAGCTCTTTCCACAGATATATGACTAAATTGTAGAATATTTGTACTTTGTCCAAAAAATGATCCCAACCGACCAGAAAAAAGACAAAAAATCAAGGTCCTTTTTCTAGTCGTTTGGGATCAGTTTTTGAGAAAAGTTCAAGGAGTTTCCAGATAAGTAATCATCCGAGAAAAGGGTTCAGTAAGACGGAGTACATGCAACAAACCGCATGAAAATTGACGTAGAAATAAGAAAGTTATTGCACAAATTCTAACCCGAAGCGTGGTTAATTTGGCCGTAGTCGTTACCATTTCGCTTTCTGGTCGGTTGGGACAATACTTCGGAAAAAGTACCATGAGTTATCTAATACGTCATACATCTGATGAAAGAGCTCGGTAAGGCGGTGTACATGCAACAAATATTTTGAAGATTGACGCACAAATAAGGCAGTTATTGCAAGATATCTTACCAGAATCGAGATCATTTTGTCCGTATTCGTTATCCATCCCATGATGCACAATCTCCACCGTGTGAGAGTGGTGTGCATATAACTGGGGGAGGGGGTCTCTATAAACATAGAAACATGGGAGCTAAATCTGGATTGCTTCAAAGTACTCGTAAAAGTTATTTCCCCTAAATTTATGCGACGCTTTCGATCTAGGTAGACATTTTTCGTATTGACAGATTATTTAACCCTTTCCCAAACAAGACCTGCTTTTGATGCTCCTGAAAGAAATGACAACCAGCAAATGTTCCTTTATTTTCCCCCTCATTTTTTTTGTTCTAAAGCGTACACATTTCTTAATTTTGATCGTAGGTATATTTATTGTGTCGTCTGCATTTCATCATATTGCATTTGATATGATTTCGCCGTTTGGAAACATGTTACTTTAATATAATGGTAAATTATTTCTATCACGGATGTAAAGCCTGTCAAGAAAGGTAAATAGATGTTGATAGTTAATTTACAAGTGGACACATTCTCCATTATACGCTTTCACAAAAGCATACAATGCCTTAAAGTTATAAACGAACCGCGGTTTGACTAGACTAGAATCACATTTCGCCGTTGTTAATGCAAAACATCTCGTTTTTTGGAAAATTTAAAAGGAGAATAAATAAAGTTTTGTAACTTTTCCTATACTGAAAGGTTTTTCTTGAAATTTGGTGATATTGTTCACAAATAATGTGTCATTAATACTGATCTGTAAACATATCTCAAAACCTGCAAGAATTGTCTTAACTGGACATACAATATTTTACTTTGAAAATCGCAAAGATTGAAATACGAGGTTTTGCATTTACACGGACGATTAAAGTATATTTTGAAAAAATGCTGAGTATGCTTATCGACTTATTTGGCAATGAAATGTTACTCCCAATCTATCCCAGAGTTTGTGTGAAAAGTATCGAATGTGCAGCCTTAAAGGAGCACGTGTTAGTTTTTTTTCAAGGATAAGAACAACATTTGGACAGGCAGAGTGTGCATCGTTGTATGGTGTATTACATTATCTAGGGCCCCAGAAGATAGGAATTGTACCGCTAAGACCAAATTTTTCGCCATTAATCATAGTCCTGTTTCCCATAAATGTTGCTATAAATATAAAAGGCGGGTCAGTCAATTATATGCAGATTTGATCTAGAAGGACTAAAAAAACTTCATTTGAAATTTCCTTGGACAGAAATAATCCAGCTTTGCAAGTTGACCATTCCATATGATATCTCTTGAGTTTATTTTTCAGGCCCGTGGGAAGCAATTTTATATTTGGTGGGCTAAAGCCCCAGTATCTGAATATTGGGCGACTAATTTGGATTTTCCATAACTTTTCATAGCAAAAAAAAAAAAAAAAAAAAAAAAAAAAAAAAAAAAAAGAAAGAAAGAAAATTCGGCTTTTATGGCCAACTTTGGGGGCTTAGTCCCTTAGCCCCCCTGTTCTCACGGGCCTGTTTTTTACCCCGACAACCTAGCATGGATCACTTTAAGTACTAGGATCGAAACGTTTCACTCTCAGACTGCTCTCAGAATCTGACATGGATTATATACCCTAACCCATTACTCAACGGCAAATTTTGGACTGGTTCAAATTCAAAGATCCTGCAGACGACAATTTCAAGTGAATGGAATTTTTAATTTTTGGGTATATTTGGATGAAAAATATTGTGGGAAATGAAGAAATTGCTTGTCACAAGCAATTTCTTCATTTTCCACGATGTTTGTCATGGCCATTATTTTGTAGGGAGTCAACAAGAGTCATTGTGTGGTAATGGGTTAAGGTATTCAACCCCTCAAAAGCACCAAAGACCCAGATGCAAAATTTGAAAAGTGCCAATAATTCGTAAACTGTGATATATTTCCATTCCAATTACAAAAATAAACATTTTGAACGGTTTAGAATATTGAATTAATGCATACTTATGGAAATATTTGACAGAAATGTTCAAAATTACCTCCCTTGCATATGAATATAGAGTAAAATAATATTTGTAAATTATTTTCTTCTTGAAGCATATTTTAGAAATCTGACACGATGAATCAACTTATTTGAAGTGTATTTACAAGTGTGTGTAATTTGATGCATTTCCTATGGCTTGGAAGTGGTGATTTTTTGGGGGTCTGTAAACCACGTCCTTTTCCGAGCATCCAGCTGCTCCCACACATATGTTAACGACTAACCGTCCATTCGTTAGTGACACTTGCCAGAAAAGGTGTTCAAATTTTCAACTGCTCGCGTAAATTTTGTGCGTAGACGCGTAAATATACGCGTCGACTCATAACATTTACGCGACGACGTGAATATTTTATGCGTGCACGCTCTAGATAGACTTTTGACCCATTTGGTACGCCATAGTTTACCGCGTCCGAAATCGTCCTATGGCCCTCATCATTTAGACTCCGATACGCCGTAAAAAGCGATATGACCGAGGCACTGTTCGAGTCAAATAAAGGAGCATCATCGGTGTCAATAAAACTGCCCCGGCCTTAGTGCAGTTGGTAGCGCATCTGCCTCGAGAGGTCCCGGCTTCGATATCCGGTGTAACGTAGTAAAGTGACCCCCATAGAATACTGACCCCCCGGTCACTATTCTATATAAAATACTGACCCCCCGGTTATAATATTATGACCGGGGGGTCATAGTATTATGACCTACCCACACGTAGAAAAGTGACCCCTTACGTAGAATTGTGACCCCCCATAAAATATCGACCCCCCTTCCCCACATTCACACCAAATATCTTACTCTAAAATAAACACAACTATGGTACCCGTACAACATAATTATCTTCATCGATTTGCATCAGAGGTGCAATGGCACTCGTCCGTGCATGCGTCTGTCCGTAGGCCTACATACAGAGTGTTTTGACCGCAACTTTTCATTCATTATTGGGCAAACCCGATTCAAACTGGCTGGTTAGACGCTTCTACCGCATCTGAATTGATTTGATTTTAACTCCACGCTGTTTTCAACTGTTATGGTCATATTGCGGCGGCTGCAGCACCTACTATGGATTCCTGATATTTCTCGCACCCGTACTACCAAAACATACAAACCTTCCTGCTGCTCTCTCAAATAGATGATTAACACCCATTGGTGAAAGACAAATGACTTTTGTCAAGTGTCAGAATGGCTACATGCCGAGCCAGGTTCGAACTCACGACCCCTTGATTGACAGACCCCGACGTTACCAACTAAGCTATCCGGTCTTGGAGCAGCTGTATTGGTTCTTTAATCGAATGCACAGTAGGCGTACAGTATTTTCATGGATTGTACTACTACCGATGTATATTTGTGTGGAAAGGGTAAATGGTTTTAAAAGGTTTCTGACCAAAAATCACTTGTTTCTCAGCGTTGTAAGTTCGAAGCCTACCAGAGTTATGTATGTGTGTCTGCCATACGCACTTTCCTACCTGGCGGTTGCATATTAGAGTGATTATGTTAACATTTAGTCGCTTTAAATAGCGAGATATCTATCTAGGCTTCTCAATCTGATTAAAATCCTATGTTGACTTGACAGTAAATCTGACAGGCACCAGCAGGGGGTCATCTTCTGTGACCCTTTTTCTGACCAATCAAATAAACGCTTCAACGATTGGCGAAGCGATTTATGATGTCACATTTCAGTATAGAACCATGTGTTTGTCATGGGAAGGTATAAGTAACCCGTCGCGCTAAAGGGGACATAATGGGAAGTCCATAAAACTTAATTTAGAGAAATAAGTCAGACTAAAAAGGCGTCAAGCAGCTGTCGCAATTGGAAAATAAAGATGTAAGTTATGAAAAAGATAATTAATCGAATATAGAATTTCATTAAATTCTATCTAGATTAAAAGAAATATGAGAAAACGTCTACAATTAGGCCCCTTTTCCTATAACACAGCATCAAATTGAGAAACAGAGAGAAAAAGATTCTTGATAGAATTTCACGAAGCTCATATTGAAGTTTCGTCCAATTTGGTGCAAGAGTTGTGGAGATCTCGCTTCGAGCAGACTTAAAGATCTAGACGCAATGTTATTATACTTTTAGTCCCCTTTTCACATGACAGGATTTTCGTACATGAATTATTAATTATATAAGCTATATTCATCACTCATTCATCACTGAAGAAAAAAATTTAATTAAATTATCTACTTTGAATGAAGAGAAATTAGAGAAACACTAATTTCTACATTAAGGCCCCTTTTTCTGTGACGCAGCCTCAATTTGAAAAAAAAAAAACCCCAAAAAAGAAAAACAAGATGGCCATGATGGCCTTAGGTCGCTCACCCAAGATTTCTTGCCTTGATGAAATTAAACACTTTGACCTGTATAGCAGCAAAATTAGAAATGTTTCATTAAAGCCCTATTTCCTGTGTTTTTAAAATGAGTGTAACAAAAATTCAGCCTTTTAAAAGTTTTTGCTCTTTTGCCCTTTTTCTGATGCTACTGCACTAATAGTTTAAAAATTAATCAAATTCTTCTAACAACTTTGAAAGCCCTTCACCCAAGGATCATTCATGTGAAGTTTCAAGAATATTGGCCAACTGGTTTGGCAGAAGAAGATCTTTAAAAGATTTGGCTATTTCCCCTTTCCTCATGCCGCGGCAGCCAGTGTCTTTGATGGAGTCAAATTCTTTTAACAACTTTGAAAGCCCTTTACCAAAGGATCATTCATGTGAAGTTTCAAGAATATTGGCCAACAGGTTAGGCAGAAGAAGATTTTTAAAAGACTTTGCTCTTTTGCACTTTTTCTCATGCCGCCGCAGCCATGGGCTTTGAAGGAATCAAACTCTTTCAATAACTTTGAAAGCTCTTCGCCTAAGAATCATTCATGTGAAGTCTCAAGAACATTGGCCAACTGGTTAGGCAGAAGAAGATTGTTAGAAGATTTGGCTATTTTCCCCTTTTCTCATGCCGCGGTAGCCAGTCTTTAATGGAATTTAATTCTTTTGACAACTCTAAAAGCTCTTTACCCAAGAATCAACCCTGTGAAGTTTCAAGAATATTGGCCAACTGGTTAGGCAGAAGAAGATTTTAAAAAAAATGGCTATTTTCCCCTTTTCTCATGCCGCGGCAGCAAGAGTCTTTGAGGGAATCAAATTCTATTCTTTCAACAACTTTGAAAGCCCTTTACCCAAGAATCATTCATGTGAAGTTTCAAGAATATTGGCCGACTGGTTAGACACAAGAAGATTTTTAGAAGATTTGGCATTTTCCACCTTTTGTCATGCCCCGGCAGCCAGAGTTTTCAATTGAATCAAATTCTCTGAAAGCTCTTCACCCAGGGATGATTCCTGCTAAGTTTCAAGAAAATTGGTCCACTGGTTTGAAAGGATAAGATTTTCAAAGAAATTGTGGACGGAAGACCGGAGGGCCGGACAGACGGACGGACGACGGACAACGACCGATCACAGTACCTCGAGAACACAGACTCAAAAGGTATTCAGGGATTACACATGTGAAGTTTGATTGAATTTGGCCCAAAGGTTGTTGACATCTGACTGTATATAAAGGGACGGACAGACAGACGGATAGACGGACGGACGGACGGAAGGATAGCATGGCGACTAAATACTCCCCGAAACTTTTTCGAGGAGCATAATAAACACGGATGTGATATGTATACATGTAGTGTATGTTAAATTAGCAATAAACTAAGTGGGGGTCGGTATTTTATAGATAAAAATAGGGGGGTCGTTATTTTATATGGGGGGTCAGTATTTTATAGAAAGGGGTCAGTATTCTATATAGTAAAGTGACCGGGGGGTCAGTATTCTATGGGGGTCACTTTACTACGTTACACCGGCAGCGGCTAATACCCTTCCTGACAAATTATCACCCACCAATGGGTTTGAAATCCTTAACCTAAGCTGGAGCTGGAGGCTCGGTAAGGGTGTTGTGGTAGTACTGGTATGAGAAACAACAGGAATCCAGGGTGGGTGCTCCAGCCGCCGCGATATGACCCCGACAGTTGAAAAAGGCGTAAATCACCAATAAAACTCAAGTCAATAAAACTTGTAAGCAGTTATTTGTGATCTACCGTGCTACAAAACGTCATTTTTCAACAAAAACCTCGTAACTGCAGCTTGTTTTAGCTGCAGTTACGAAGTTTTCGTTGAAAAGATCATGTTCGGAATGGCATCGTCAGGTTCGGTGTGTTTCGTTTGTGGAACGAACCTTTAACGAATACACCGAATTAAGTTCGGTACGCATTCGGTGTAAAAATTCGGTTAGGTGGGACAGGCCTATTAGTGGAACGAACCATTAAGGGTCTTCTAGACTGAAATCAGGAACCAATTCCTGAAATCAGGACTCCCCAATTCCTGATATCAGGAAGGTCTAATTATATGATTCCAGTTAACATCATTTACTTTCGCAAGTGTCGACCAAGCCAGAAAGGCTTCGAATTTCAATATTTTGAGCCCAGATCTTTTGGGTTGGAGCCAATGCTCGTTTCTTGCACGGGCTGTGCCGAGTGTTCAATGGCAACACTAAAATGTGAAAATGGTGTATCTAATTGTTAGAAAGTCTATAAACACTGAAAATCTGAGTAATAAATGCAATATTGGTCCAGATCATTGGGCCTTTAGCCCTTGCTCAATTCTGACAGGGGCTGTGCCGTGTGTGCTGGGGCAACATATATGGATCTTTAAGTGAGAAAATGTTGTATTTGATAGTTAAAAAGACTATAAATATCGATACTCTCAGCATTTTATCCAATATGGGCCCAGATCATTGGGCCTTTAGCCTTTGCTCAATTCTGACAGGGGCTGTGCCGTGTGTGCTGGGGCAACATGTATTGATCTTTAAGTGTGAAAACGATGTATTTGATAGTTAAAAAGACTATAAACACCGATACTCTCAGCATTTTATCCAATATGGGCCCAGATCATTGGGCCTTTAGCCCATGCTCAATTCTGACAGGGGCTGTGCCGTGTGTGCTGGGGCAACATGTATGGATCTTCAAGTGTGAAAACGATGTATTTGATAGTTAAAAAGACTATAAACACCGATACTCTCAGTATTTTACCCAATATGGGCCCAGATCATTAGACCTTTAGTCCTTGCTCAATTCTGACAAGGGCTGTGCCGTGTGTGCTGGGGCAACATATATGGATCTTTAAGTGTTAAAATGGTGTATTTGATAGTTAAAAAGACTATAAACATCGATACTCTCAGCATTTTATCCAATATGGGCCCAGATCATTAGACCTTTAGCCCTTGCTCAATTCTGACAGGGGCTGGGCCGTGTGTGCTGGGTCGACATATATGGATCTTTAAATGTGAAAACGATGTATTTGATAGTTAAAAAGACTATAAACATAGATACTCTCAGCATTTTATCCAATATGGGCCCAGATCATTGGGCCTTTAGCCCTTGCCCAATTCTGACAGGGGCTGTGCCGTGTGTGCTGGAGCAACATATATGGAACTTCAAGTATGAAAATGGTGTATTTGATAGTAAAAAAGGCTATATTCACCTATTATCGGAGCATTTTACGCAGTATGGGCCCATTTTTATGGCCTAAATCGCATGCTAAATCCTGGCACGGGCTGTGATGTATTTGAATATAATGTTATATACACCTTTATATCTGAGTGTCATTAACTATTTTATTAATTGTCGACCTACTCAAAAAGGTTCCAATTTTTTTTTATCCAATATCTTTTGGGTAAGAGCCATTGCTTGTTTCTTGCATGGGCTGTGCCGAGTGATCAATGGCAACACTTAAGTGTGTAAATGATGTATCTTATTGTTAGAGACTCTATAAACACTGAAAATCTGAGCAATTAATGCAATATTGACCCAGATCATTGGACCCTTAGCCCTTGCTCAATTCTGACAGGGGCTGTGCCGTGTGTGCTGGGGCAACATATATGGATCTTCAAGTGTCAAAATGATGAAATCAATTGTTAGGAAGGCTATACTGCAGACTTAAAAAGGTTGTTCCTAAAGGTAGCAAAATATCATAGAAAAATTTGATTGTTTTCGAAGGAATCCCTCTTAACCGAGGCATTAAACAAGCTACAGTTACGAGGTTTTGTTGAAAATCGACGTAATCTTTATGTCACAGTCTAGATTATTTTAGCGCTGGGATAAATAAGGCTATCACATTAGGCTATATCTCTGAGAACTTTTTCAAACAATCTCATGCTTTTTTATTATCAAACTACATGAATGAACTTGCAGAAGGTACATGTGCATGTATGTTATTTTGTGTGTTAAAGATCTTAGTTGTATGTCTAAATACCTTAACCACTTATAATCGTTGAAAAACAATCAATATTCCAATTTTCTATTCATTTATCGACATTTAAGTGCATGTATTTATTTCATTGGTCATTAAATTCTTGGGTCTTTTTTTCATTCGCTGATTAGGGAAATCCAATATTGATGGGCGTGGCTAGTCCAATAAATCCGATAATTGTTTTCATCGTAAGGTAACACCATTTCCCATATATGGAATTGTTAAACAAAGTACTCTGAAAGGAAAATTCCCAGCCCCCCCCCCCCCTTTGTTTTCTCATTGCATGTAAAAAAAACCGCATACGCTATACCAATATCTAAGGCGTTAAAGACCCGCAATATATTTGAATTTTAAACACAGATATTTTATGTTACACAACAATGAAGGAAAAGAAGGAAATGCTGGTCACAATTATTTCGACATGCATTTAAAAAACATAGGATGAATACTTTAACACTCCCAAACAGTCAAAACTTTTACTGTTCCAAATTTGAAAGCTGCTGCAGGAACATAATAGATGTTGATGAATACCCGATTTGCGTACAATACAGCTTATGAAATATTGAGAGAAAAAAAGACAAAAATATATATTTTTGGTATTTCTCTTTTGTCCAAAGTGTTTTATCCTCTTTTAATTCTTCAACATTGTAATGAAAGAATTAAAAAGTCCCGAAAATCTGTATTTATCGTTTTCCTTCATGTTTATAATTTTTTTTTCGTTTCAAACCAAATATCTTGTCGTCTGCAACACGTTTGAAATGTGTCTATTTTCAATTAATTTGATATTAATTTAGAAAACTTAGGATGAATAGTTTAACTGTTTCTCAAACAGCCAAAATTCTGACTGGTTCAATATAAAAGCTCAGAGCAGAATAGCTCATCACAACATTTTGACTCTTTTTGACTCCCCATAAGCTAATGGCTTTGGAAAACATTGTGGAAACTGAGGAAATTGCTTGTGACAAGCAATTTCTTCATTTCCCACAATGTTTTCTATCTAAAAAGAATCACGAAAAAAATAAATCTTATTTACTTGAAATTGTCGTCTGTAGGATCTTTCAATTTGGACCACACTTAAATTTTGTCGTTTTGTAATGGGATAGTTGTCGATGAAGAATTTATTTGTGCTCACTTTAGCTTAGGAAATATTGTTATAAAAGAGGAACATGCTGTTATTCAGCATTTATTCTTTTGCCTTAATGCTCTCGAAAGGTGTCTGGTCAAAGCAAGTCTTGTTAAGGAAAGGTTTTTAATACCTTTTTCTTGTTTTTTAGGGGAAAATGACCGAAATGGAGGGGGGAGAGAATTCAAAACTAAAATCCAAAGATCACTGTAAATAAAATAAACTTACTTTAAGTTGGTAGCCTACTAGCCATCATGTTGTTGCTATGTCGTGGCAGTAAAACACGGAAGATGCACAGATACAAAAGCACAAACACAAAAATAACAAAATCACAGACACGCACACAAAAAATACACACATAGAAACAGCAACAAACACGTATAAAAAAGTTAATCACAAATTTGTCTGATGTGTATTTGTAATATTCGAACTTGGAGGAAAATAAAGAATATGAATGAATGGAATCAGCCATTAATATGAGATGATTAAAGCCATAAGGCACGTGACATAAACCACGTGCCAATAAGCCACGACTGACCACACGTCTTTAGAAGTTTCACCGCGCAGTATTGGGGCGTGACCATATGCCACGCTTACCTCGGATCACCCTTTTCCCCGGTGAATTGAGTTTGTTTTTGCATTTATTAAGTAATTTTGGATGAAATGGATAAATACTGTTTTTGTATGGGTTAAAGAAAGAAAAATAATGGAAAGAAAAAAAGAGAATTTTCTTAATCAATATTTATTTACTCGTCCAAACGTCCCTGATAGAAAAAGCTTGGGAAAATGTTGAGAAAAAAAAAAAAAAGAGAAGAAATTTACGGTCACAAGCATTTCTCTTTGCCCCAATATCGTAAGTTCTATACTATATACACAAATTCTCATCGTATTTGCTTTGATTTTGTTGTCTGCATTAGGGTTGAAATTGAACAAATTCAACACTAACATAATTGTTGTTTTGGAAAGTGTTAAAAATTGAAAATACCTTTCCCAAAGACGGCGAAACCTCTCTGATAGAAAGTGCTGAGGAAGACAACTTTGCAAGAAGAGAAGAAATGTCGACAATAAGCATTTCTCCCACTTGTCTCAATACTTTCTATGTTATCTAATACACAAATCCTCTTGTACCATTATTAATTTTGTCGTCTGCTAATAACGAATATGTTTACGTTATCCCCAATGTTTCTTTATTTTGAGTTATCCTGCATTTTTGACACTCATTTTTCGCTCTTTCTAAGTATTTCCTGGGCTATTTTGCACATAATTCCTACATTAAAGTTGCACAACTTAAATAAACGGTACCTATGGCATCTTGGTACGCTTTATTATTATTTACCAAAATTATATAACGCAGGAGTACGTTAAAAAACGCTAGATGTTATGAATGGGTGAAAAGAGAGGAAATTATTTAGAAATTTACTATTTATTCGAACTAGTTAAAAATGTTTTCTTATTTTTTTCTTCAGATTCTGGGTGTTTGTGTGCTTTGTTAAAAAGCCGAACTAAAAGTCTGCTTCTGGAGTTCGACACTGCATTGTGATTTTCGGCTATCAGATAGAAAGAAATTTGCATCTTTTAATGTGACCGAATGAATTTCTCCCCCTTGACAAGTCTATTTAATTTATTGGATTTTAAGATAAAGGGAACCCTTGCCTAAACAATGCCATATAAGAAATATATTGCAAAACTTGAAGGCACAGGGAATTTTATCCATTTGTCTCAATAATTGTCGTTATGTTTCGCACACAAATCATATCATAGTTATTTTGTCTTCTCTGATTTGCACGATTTTCCTGTTTGCATTTTCTTTTTTTGTTTCAATATTATGGATATTTTTTACATAAATCCGACATTGACCACATAAGGAAATACTTTTATGGAGAGTTCGAAAAATGTCTTAACTACACTTAAATAAACTATAGAACTTACGATATTTTCAGTACGTAGCCACGCAAAATATGTACTTTTAATATGTAAAAGAGCGAAAATGGTTCTTCGTTTATCTAACAGCATGTTATATCCCCACTTTTAATGTAAGGGTTGACATTGCAATATCTTATGACAATTTTGCATTGAATGAAATGGGTACACCGACAAGAAATATCCAGTATACACGAAATATAAAGCGAAATTGATCAAGCGCTTCATTTTATTTCTCATTTTTTTAATTCGGGAACAACGTCTGATACCAGCATACCACAGATACAAATTAAGTTAAGATTGAATGGTAAATAAGAGAGTTTAAGGAAATTTATCTAAATTACATCGCCATAAAATGCAACCCGCAATAAAATTCGTTTATTCTTCCTTTTTAGTTGTTTTATAATCTCCTTTACCGAAAATTATGACTTTCGATAGATTCAGAGAAACTATCGAACAATTGACATTTCAAAAATCATATCTCGCAAGATCTGCCTTTGTGACTCTATGCGCCTCATTTCATATCGCAATGAAAGTTGTCCACATCCAATGTGTTTTAATCTAGCTGTATTTGTGAATAATGTCTGCTGAATTTGGTATAGCAATCGCCAAGATTCGTTAATAATTGACTCAATTTTGGGCATTTTCTGTAACTCTAAAAGGCAAATTATAATGCCCGAGTTTATTTCATCTTGTTCTAGTCATGTGATCAATAACATATATTGACCAAATATTTTGGGATCCTTTTGAAATGTAATGAAAAGTCGCATACACCAATTGTCTTTATTCTGACAAAATGTCGTTGCGATATCTTAAATCCTAAATGAGAAATTTAGAGAAATTCGATATTCAATATTGTCATAGTTTTGGGTAGACGTCGAACTGATCAGGAGTTTCGTTTTGTTTCTCAAATATGCTTTTTTAGATATGATTAATTTTAGTCTAGTTTTCTTTGGGAAATATTTCCGCTAATATTGATACCTAAGAAATTAAGATTGATTGATGAATAAGAGAGTTTTGGTAAATTTATCTTTATCTCATCGCCAAAATATGCAACCCGCAAAAAAATCGCTTCTTCCTCTAAAGCGAAAATTTTAATTCTGCCACTGAATGACGATGGATCTTTATAAAACCAACAGAAAATAATAAGAAGGCATTTCTCGAAATACTGACAAAAATGTATTGCCGTGTGTTGAAAATGTTAGAAAATTTCTATGAAAACCTATTTTGACCGAAAATCCTTTTTTCAGGAATATGCCGTAAATTGCTACGGTTCATTCAGAATAAACCGATGGCAGGTTATTTAGCGTTTATTTATGGAGTAATTTTAACGTTGTTTGGTATAGATTTTCCTTTTTAGTTGTTTTAGAATCTCCTTTGAAGGAAATGATGACTTTCTGATATATTCAGAGAAATTATCGAACAATTGACATTAAAAAAATCATATCTCGCAAGATCTGCCTCTGTGACCATGTGCGCCTCATTTCATATCGCAAGGAAATTTGTCCACATACAATGCGTTTTAATCTAGCTGTATTTGTGAATAATGTCTGCCGAATTTGGTATAGCAATCGCCAAGATTTGTTAATAATTGACTCAATTTTGGGCATTTTCTATAACTCTAAAAGGCAAATTATAATGCCCGAGTTTATTTCATCTTGTTCTAGTCATGTGATCAATAACATATCTTGACCAAATTTTCTGGGATCCTTTTGAAATTTAATGCACAGAAAATTATAAGAAGAAATTTCTCGAAATACCGACAAACATGTATTGCCGTGTGTTGCAAGTTTTAGAAAATTTCTATGAAAACCTATATTGACCGAAAAATCCTTTTTTCAGGAATATGCCGTAAATTGCTACGGTTCATTCAGAATAAACCGATGACGGATAATTTAGCGTTTATTTATGGAGTAATTTTAACGTTGTTTGGTATAGACTTTCCTGTTTAGATGTTTTATAATCTTCTTTAAAGGAAATGATGACTTTCTGATAGATTTAGAGAAATTATCGAACAATTGACATTAAAAAAAATCATATCTCGCAAAATCTGTCTCTGTGACTCTGTGCGCCTCATTTCATATCGCAAGGAAATTTGTCCACATCCAATGTGTTTTAATCTAGCTGTATTTGTGAATAATGTCTGCTGAATTTGGTATAGCAATCGCCAAGATTCGTTAATAATTGACTCAATTTTGGGCATTTTCTGTAACTCTAAAAGGCAAATTATAATGCCCGAGTTTATTTCATCTTGTTCTAGTCATGTGATCAATAACATATCTTGACGAATTTCTTGGGGATCATTTTGAAATTTAATGCACAGAAAATTATAAGAAGAAATTTCTCGAAATACCGACAAACATGTATTGCCGTGTGTTGCAAGTTTTAGAAAATTTCTATGAAAACCTATATTGACCGAAAAATCCTTTTTTCAGGAATATGCCGTAAATTGCTACGGTTCATTCAGAATAAACCGATGACGGATAATTTAGCGTTTATTTATGGAGTAATTTTAACGTTGTTTGGTATAGACTTTCCTGTTTAGATGTTTTATAATCTCCTTTGAAGGAAATGATGACTTTCTGATAGATTTAGAGAAATTATCGAACAATTGACATTAAAAAAATCATATATCGCAAGATCTGCCTCTGTGACTCTGTGCGCCTCATTTCATATCGCAAGGAAATTTGTCCACATCCAATGTGTTTTAATCTAGCTGTATTTGTGAATAATGTCTGCTGAATTTGGTATAGCAATCGCCAAGATTCGTTAATAATTGACTCAATTTTGGGCATTTTCTGTAACCCTAAAAGGCAAATTATAATGCCCGAGTTTATTTCATCTTGTTCTTGTCATGTGATCAATAACATATCTTGACCAAATGTTTTGGGATCCTTTTGAAATTTAATGCACAGAAAATTATAAGAAGACATTTTTCGAAATACCGACAAACATGTAATGCCGTGTGTTGCAAGTTTTAGAAAATTTCTATGAAACCCTATATTGACCGAAAAATCCTTTTTTCAGGAATATGCCGTAAATTGCTACGGTTCATTCAGAATAAACCGATGACGGATAATTTAGCGTTTATTTATGGAGTAATTTTAACGTTGTTTGGTATAGACTTTCCTGTTTAGATGTTTTATAATCTCCTTTGAAGGAAATGATGACTTTCTGATAGATTTAGAGAAATTATCGAACAATTGACATTAAAAAATCATATATCGCAAGATCTGCCTCTGTGACTCTGTGCGCCTCATTTCATATCGCAAGGAAATTTGTCCACATCCAATGTGTTTTAATCTAGCTGTATTTGTGAATAATGTCTGCTGAATATGTTATAGCAATCGCCAAGATTCGTTAATAATTGACTCAATTTTGGGCATTTTCTGTAACTCTAAAAGACAAATTATAATTCCCGAGTCTATTTCATCTTGTTCTAGTCATGTGATCAATAACATATCTTGACCAAATATTTTGGGATCCTTTTGAAATTTAATGCACAGAAAATTAATAGAAGACATTTCTCGAAATACCGACAAACATGTATTGCCGTGTGTTGCAAGTTTTAGAAAATTTCTATGAAAACCTATATTGACCGAAAAATCCTTTTTTCAGGAATATGCCGTAAATTGCTACGGTTCATTCAGAATAAACCGATGACGGATAATTTAGCGTTTATTTATGGAGTAATTTTAACGTTGTTTGGTATAGACTTTCCTGTTTAGATGTTTTATAATCTCCTTTGAAGGAAATGATGACTTTCTGATAGATTTAGAGAAATTATCGAACAATTGACATTAAAAAAATCATATATCGCAAGATCTGCCTCTGTGACTCTGTGCGCCTCATTTCATATCGCAAGGAAATCTGTCCACATCCAATGTGTTTTAATCTAGCTGTATTTGTGAATAATGTCTGCTGAATTTGGTATAGCAATCGCCGAGATTCGTTAATAATTGACTCAATTTTGGGCATTTTCTGTAACTCTAAAAGGCAAATTATAATTCCCGAGTCTATTTCATCTTGTTCTAGTCATGTGATCAATAACATATCTTGACCAAATATTTTGGGATCCTTTTGAAATTTAATGCACAGAAAATTATAAGAAGACATTTCTCGAAATACCGACAAACATGTATTGCCGTGTGTTGCAAGTTTTAGAAAATTTCTATGAAAACCTATATTGACCGAAAAATCCTTTTTTCAGGAATATGCCGTAAATTGCTACGGTTAATTCAGAATAAACCAATGACGGATAATTTAGCGTTTATTTATGGAGTAATTTTAACGTTGTTTGGTATAGACTTTCCTGTTTAGATGTTTTATAATCTCCTTTAAAGGAACTGATGACTTTCTGATAGATTTAGAGAAATTATCGAACAATTGACATTAAAAAAATCATATCTCGCAAAATCTGCCTCTGTGACTCTATGCGCCTCATTTCATATCGCAAGGAAATTTGTCCACATCCAATGTGTTTTAATCTAGCTGTATTTGTGAATAATGTCTGCTGAATTTGGTATAGCAATCGCCAAGATTCGTTAATAATTGACTCAATTTTGGGCATTTTCTGTAACTCTAAAAGGCAAATTATAATGCCCGAGTTTATTTCATCTTGTTCTAGTCATGTGATCAATAACATATCTTGACCAAATATTTTGGGATCCTTTTGAAATTTAATGCACAGAAAATTATAAGAAGACATTTCTCGAAATACCGACAAACATATATTGCCGTGTGTTGCAAGTTTTAGAAAATTTCTATGAAAACCTATATTGACCGAAAAATCCTTTTTTCAGGAATATGCCGTAAATTGCTACGGTTCATTCAGAATAAACCGATGACGGATAATTTAGCGTTTATTTATGGTGTAATTTTAATGTTGTTTGGTATAGACTTTCCTGTTTAGATGTTTTATAATCTTCTTTAAAGGAAATGATGACTTTCAGATAGATTTAGAAAAATTATTGAACAATTGACATTTGAAAAATCATATATCGCAAGATCTGTCTCTGTGACTCTAAGCACCTCATTTCATATCGCAAGGAAATTTGTCCACATCCAATGTGTTTTAATCTAGCTGTATTTGTGAATAATGTCTGCTGAATTTGGTATAGCAATCGCCAAGATTCGTTAATAATTAACTCAATTTTGGGCATTTTCTGTAACTCTAAAAGGCAAATTATAATGCCCGAGTTTATTTCATCTTGTTCTAGTCATGTGATCAATAACATATCTTGACCAAATATTTTGGGACCCTTTTGAAATTTAATGCACAGAAAATTATAAGAAGACATTTCTCGAAATACCGACAAACATGTATTGCCGTGTGTTGCAAGTTTTAGAAAATTTCTATGAAACCATATATTGACCGAAAAATCCTTTTTTCAGGAATATGCCGTAAATTGCTACGGTTCATTCAGAATAAATCGATGACGGATAATTTAGCGTTTATCTATGGAGTAATTTTAACGTTGTTTGGTATAGACTTTCCTGTTTAGATGTTTTATAATCTTCTTTAAAGGAAATGATGACATTGTGATAGATTTAGAGAAATTATCGAACAATTGACATTAAAAAAAAATCATATCTCGCAAGATCTGCCTCTGTGACTCTATGCGCCTCATTTCATATCGCAAGGAAATTTGTCCACATCCAATGTGTTTTAATCTAGCTGTATTTGTGAATAATGTCTGCTAAATTTGGTATAGCAATCGCCAAGATTCGTTAATAATTGACTCAATTTTGGGCATTTTTGTAACCCTAAAAGGCAAATTATAATGCCCGAGTTTATTTCATCTTGTTCTAGTCATGTGATCAATAACATATCTTGACCAAATGTTTTGGGATCCTTTTGAAATTTAATGAAAAGTCGCATACACCAATTGTTTTTCGTTGCGATATCTTAATTCCTAAATGAGAAATTTAGAGAAATTCGAAATTCAATATTGTCATAGTTTTGGGTAGAAGGCGAACTGATCAAAAGCCAAGCCAAACCAAGCCAAGCCACGGCAAGGCAAGGCAAGGCAAGACAAGCATAGCCAAGCCTATCCAAGCCAAGGCAAGGAAAGTGAAGCCAAGGCAAGCCAATGCATGGCAAGCCGAGGCAAGGCAAGCCAAGCCAGGCCAAGCCAAGGCAAGCCAAGCCAAGCCAAGACAAGGCAAGGCAAGGCAAGGCAAGCTATGGCAAGCTAAGCCAATCCAAGGCAAGGCAAGAAAAGCCAAGGCAAGCCAAGCCAAGTCAAGCCAAGCCAAGGCAAGACACGACAAGACAAGACAAGGCAAGGCAAGGAAAGACAAGTCAAGCCAAGCCAAGCAAAGCCAATCCAAGCCAACCAAGCCAAGCCAAGCTAATCCAAGCCAAGCAAAGCCAAGGTAAGCAAAGGCAAGGCAAGCCAAGCCAAGCCAAGGCAAGGGAAGGCAAGGCAAGGCAAGGGAAAGCAAGCCAAGCCAAGGCAAGACAAAGCAAGCAAAGTCAAGCCAGGCCTAGCCAAGACAGGGAAGGCAAGGCAAGCCAAGGCAACGCAAGCTAAGGCCAGCCAAGCCAAGTAAAGCCAAGCCAAGGCTAGGTAAGGTAAAGCAAGGCGCGACAAGGCAAGGCAAGCCAAGCCAACCAAGCTTAGCCACTCCAAGACAAGCCAAGCAAAGCAAAGCCAAGGCAAGGCAAGCCAATCTAGGCCAGGCCAAGCCAAGGCAAGACAAGGAAAGACAAGGCAAGGCAAGTCAAGTCAAGGCAAGGCAAGGCACAGCAAGCCAAGCCAAGCCAAGGCAAGGCAAGACAACGCAGGTCAAGCTAAGGCAAGCCAAGCAAAGCCAAACCAAGCAAAGACAAGGCAAGGCACGACAAGGCAAGGCTAGCCAAGCAAAGGCAAGGCAAAGCAAAGCAAGACAAGCCAACCCAATCCAGGCCAAAGCAAGGCAAGGAAAGGCAAGCCAAGCCAAGGCAAGGCAAGACAAGGCAAGGCAAGCCAAGCCAAGCCAACGCAAGGCAAGGCACGACAAGGCAAGCCAAGCCAAGCCAACCAAGCCTAGCCAATCAAAGTCAAGCCAAGCAAAGCTAAGCCAAGGCAAGGCAAGGCAAGGCAAGTCAAGGCAAGCCAGACCAAGCCAAGCTAAGCTAATGCAAAGCAAGGAAAGGCACGGCAAGCCAAGCCAAGCCAAGGCAAGCCAAGGCAAGGCAAGGCAAACCAAGCCAAGCCAAAGCAAGGCAAGGCAAGCCAAAGCAAGCCAAGCCAAGGCAAGGCAAGGCAAGTCATGGCAACGCAACGCAAGGCAAGCTAAGACAAGCCAAGCCAAGCCAAGGCAAGGCAAGGCAAAGCACGACAAGACTAGCCAACCAAGCCAAGTCAACCAAGCGTAGCCAATCCAAGACAACCCAATCAAAGCCAAGCAAAGGCAAGGCAAGGCAAGCAAAGTCAAGCCTAGGCAAGCCAAGCCAAGCCAGGTTAAGCCAAGCCAAGCCAAGGCAAGGTAATGCAAGTCAAGACAATGATAGCCAAGCCAAAACAAGCCAGGCCAAGCCAAGGCAAGGCAATGCAAGCCAAGCCAAGCCGAGCCAAGCCAAACCAAGCCAAGGCAAGGCAAGACAAGCAAAGCCAAGCCAAGCCAAGCCTATCCAAGCCAAGGCAAGGCAAGGCAAGGCAAGCTAAGCCCAGGCAAGCCAAGCCAAGCAAAGCCAAGCCAAGCCAGGCCAAGCGAAGACATGGCAAGCCAAGCCAAGGCAAGGCAAGCCAAGGCAAGGCAAGGCAAACCAAGGCAACCCAAGGCAAGGCAACCCAAGGCAAGCTAAGGCAAGCCAAGCCAAGCCAAGTCAAGCCAAACCAAGCAAAGCCAATACAAGGCAAGGCACGACAAGACAAGGCAAGTCAAGCCAAGCAAAGGCAAGGCAAAGCAAAGCAAGGCAAGCCAACCCAGGCCAGGCCAAAGCAAGGCAAGGCAAGCCAAGCCAAGCCAAGCCAAGACAAGCCAATCCAAGACAAGGCAAGCCAAGCCAAGGCAAGCCAAGGCAAGGCAAACCAAGGCAAGACAAGCCAAGCCAACGCAAAGCAAGGCACGACAAGGCAAGCCAAGCCAAGCCAAGCCAACCAAGCCTAGCCAATCCAAGACAAGCCAAGCAAAGCTTAGCCAAGGCAAGGCAAGCCAAGGCAAGCCAAGCCAGGCCAAGCCAAGCTAAGGCAAGGCAAATCAAGGCAAGGCACAGCAAGGCAAGACAAGGCAAGGCAAGCTAAGGCAAGCTAAGCCAAGGCAAGGCAAAGCTGGGCAAGGCAAGCCAAGCCAAGCCAAGGCAAGCCAATCCAAGGCGAGGCAAGCCAAGTCAAGGCAAGCCAAGGCAAGCCAAGGCAAGCCAAGGCAAGGCAAGCCAAGCCAAGCAAAGCCAAGCCAGGCCAAGCGAAGACATGGCAAGCCAAGCCAAGGCAAGGCAAACCAAGGCAAGCCAAGGCAAGGCAACCCAAGGCAAGCTAAGGCAAGCCAAGCCAAGTCAAGCCAAACCAAGCAAAGCCAAGACAAGGCAAGGCAAGGCACGACAAGACAAGGCAAATCAAGCCTAGCAAAGGCAAGGCAAAGCAAAGCAAGCCAACCCAAGCCAGGCCAAAGCAAGGCAAGGCAAGGCAAGCCAAGCCAAGACAAGCCAATCCAAGACAAGGCAAGCCAAGCCAAGGCAAGCCAAGTCAAGGCAAGGCAAGCCAAGGCAAGGCAAACCAAGGCAAGACAAGCCAAGCCAACGCAAAGAAAGGCACGACAAGGCAAGCCAAGCCAAGCCAAGCCAGCCAAGCCTAGCCAATCAAAGACAAGCCAAGCAAAGCTTAGCCAAGGCAAGGCAAGCCAAGGCAAGCCAAGCCAGGCCAAGCCAAGCTAAGGCAAGGCAAATCAAGGCAAGGCACAGCAAGGCAAGACAAGGCAAGGCAAGCTAAGGCAAGCTAAGCCAAGGCAAAGCAAAGCTGGGCAAGGAAAGCCAAGCCAAGGCAAGGCAACGCAAGGCAAGCTAAGGCAAGCCAAGCCAAGCCAAGCCAAACCAAGCAAATGCAAGGTAAGGCAAGACACGACAAGGTAAGGCAAGGCAAGGCACGACAAGGCAAGCCAAGCCAAGCCAACCAAGCCTAGCCAATCAAAGTTAAGCCAAGCAAAGCTAAGCCAAGGCAAGGCAAGTCAAGGCAAGCCAGACCAAGCCAAGCTAAGCTAATGCAAAGCAAGGAAAGGCACGGCAAGCCAAGGCAAGGCAAGGCAAACCAAGCCAAGCCAAGCCAAAGCAAGGCAAGGCAAGCCAAAGCAATCCAAGCCAAGCCAAGGCAAGTCATGGCAACGCAAGGCAAGGCCAGGCAAGCTAAGACAAGCCAAGCCAAACCAAGGCAAGGCAAGGCAAGGCAAAGCACGACAAGACTAGCCAACCAAGCCAAGTCAACCAAGCGTAGCAAATCCAAGACAACCCAAGCAAAGCCAAGCAAAGGCAAGACAAGGCAAGCAAAGTCAAGCCTAGGCAAGCCAAGCCAAGCCAGGTTAAGCCAAGCCAAGCCAAGGCAAGGTAAGGCAAGTCAAGGCAATGATAGCCAAGCCAAAACAAGCCAGGCCAAGCCAAGGCAAGGCAATGCAAGCCAAGCCAAGCCGAGCCAAGCCAAACCAAGCCAAGGCAAGGCAAGGCAAGCTAAGCCCAGGCAAGCCAAGCCAAGCCAAGCCAAGCCAAGCCAGGCCAAGCGAAGACATGGCAAGCCAAGCCAAGGCAAGGCAAACCAAGGCAAGGCCAACCAAGGCAAGCTAAGGCAAGCCAAGCCAAGCCAAGTCAAGCCAAACCAAGCAAAGCCAAGACAAGGCAAGGCAAGGCACGACAAGACAAGGCAAGTCAAGCCAAGCAAAGGCAAGGCAAAGCAAAGCAAGCCAACCCAAGCCAGGCCAAAGCAAGGCAAGGCAAGGCAAGCCAAGCCAAGACAAGCCAATCCAAGACAAGGCAAGCCAAGCCAAGGCAAGCCAAGTCAAGGCAAGGCAAGCCAAGGCAAGGCAAACCAAGGCAAGACAAGCCAAGCCAACGCAAAGCAAGGCACGACAAGGCAAGCCAAGCCAAGCCAAGCCAACCAAGCCTAGCCAATCAAAGACAAGCCAAGCAAAGCTTAGCCAAGGCAAGGCAAGCCAAGGCAAGCAAAGCAAAGCCAAGCCAAGCCAAGCTAAGGCAAGGCAAATCAAGGCAAGGCACAGCAAGGCAAGACAAGGCAAGGCAAGCTAAGGCAAGCTAAGCCAAGGCAAGGCAAAGCTGGGCAAGGAAAGCCAAGGCAAGGCAACGCAGGGCAAGCCAAGCCAAGCCAAGCCAAACCAAGCAAATGCAAGGTAAGGCAAGACACGACAAGGTAAGGCAAGGCAAGGCACGACAAGACAAGCCAACCAAGCCAAGCCAAGCAAGCGTAGCCAATCCAAGACAAGCAAAGCCAAGCCAAGGCAAGGCAAGCAAAGTCAAGCCTAGGTAAGCCAAGCCAAGCCAGGTTAAGCCAAGCCAAGCCAAGCCAAGCCAAGGCAAGGCAAGGCAAGGTAAGGCAAGTCAAGGCAAGGCAAGCCAAGCCAAGCCTAGCCAAATCAAGCCGAGCCAAGCCAAACCAAGCCAAGTCAAGGTAAGCCTAGCCAAACCAAGCCAAGCCAAACCAAGCCAAGTCAAGCCAAGGCAAGGCAAGGCAAGGCAAGCCAAGCCAAGACAAGGCAAGGCAAGGCAAGCTAAGGCAAGCCAAGCCAAGCCAAGCCAAGACGAGGCAAGTCAAGGAAAGCCAAGCCAAGTCAAGCCAAGGGAATCCAAGCTAAGACAAGGCAAGGTAAGCCAAGGCAAGGCAATGCAAGGCAAGCCAAGCCAAGCCAGGCAAGACAGGGAAGGCAAAGCAAATCAAACCAAGGCAAGGCAAGGCAAGCCAAGCCAAGGCAAGCCAAGCCAACGCAACGCAACACAAGCTAAGGCAAGCCAAGCCAAGTGAAGCCAAGCCAGGCCAAGGCTAGGCAAGGTAAAGCAAGGCACGACAAGGCAAGGCAAGCCAAGCCAACCAAGCCTAGCCACTCCAAGACAAGCCAAGCAAAGCAAAGCCAAGGTAAGGCAAGCCAAGCCAAGGCAAGGCAAGGCACGACAAGGCAAGGCAAGGCACGACAAGACAAGCCAATCAAGCCAAGCCAGCCAAGCCAACCAAGCGTAGCCAATTCAAGACAAGCAAAGCCAAACCAACGCAAGGCAAGGCAAGCAAAGTCAAGCCTAGGTAAGCCAAGCCAAGCCAGGTTAAGCCAAGCCATGCCAAGGCAAGGCAAGCCAAGCCAAGCCTAGCCAAGGCAAGACAAGGCAATGCAAGCCAAGCCAAGCAAAGCCAAGCCGAGCTAAGCCAAACCAAGCCAAGCCAAGCCAAGGCAAGGCGACGCAAGGAAAGACAAGCAAAGCCAAGCCTATCCAAGCCAAGGCAAGGCAAGGGAAGCCCAGGCAAGCCAAGGCAATGCAAGCCAAGCCAGGCCAAGCCAAGGCAAGGCAAGCCAATCCAAGCCAAGGCAAGCCAAGCCAAGCCAAGGCAAGGGAATCCAAGCTAAGACAAGGCAAGGTAAGCCAAAGCAAGGCAATGCAAGGCAAGCCAAGCCAAGCCAGGCCAGACAGGGAAGGCAAAGCAAGCCAAGGCAAGGCAAGGCAAGCCATGCCAAGGCAAGCCAAGCCAAGCCAACGCAACGCAATACAAGCTAAGGCAAGCCAAGCCAAGTAAAGCCAAGCCAGGCCAAGGCTAGGCAAGGTTAAGCAAGGCACAAGGAAAGGCAAGTCAAGCCAACCAAGCCTAGCCACTCCAAGACAAGCCAAGCCAAGCAAAGCAAAGGCAAGGCAAGCCAAGCCAAGGCAAGGCAAGGCACGACAACGCAAGGCAAGGCGCGGCACGACAAGACAAGCCAAGCCAGCCAAGCCAACCAAGTGTAGCCAATCCAAGACAAGCAAAGCCAAGGCAAGGCAAGGCAAGCAAAGTCAAGCCTAGGTAAGCCAAGCCAAGCCAGTTTAAGCCAAGCCATGCCAAGGCAAGGCAAGCCAAGCCTAGCCAAGGCAAGACAAGGCAATGCAATGCAAGCCAAGCCAAGCCAAGCCGAGCTAAGCCAAGCCAAGGCAAGGCGAGGCAAGACAAGACAAGAAAAGCCAAGCCTATCCAAGCCAAGGCAAGGAAAGGGAAGCCCAGGCAAGCCAAGGCAATGCAAGCCAAGCCAGGCCAAGCCAAGCCAAGGCAAGACAAGGCAAGGCAAGCTAAGGCAAGCTAAGCCAAGGCAAGGCAAGGCAAGAAAAGCCTAGGCAAGCCAAACCAAGCCCAAACAAGGCAAGCCAAGGCAAGCCAAGCCAAGCCAAGGCAAGGCACGACAAGACAAGACAAGGCAAGGATAGCCAAGTCAAGCCAAGCAAAGTCAATCCAAGCCAACCAAGCCAATCCAAGACAAGCCAAGCAAAGCCAAGGTAAGCCAAGGCATGACAAACTAAGCCAAATCAAGCCAAGGCAAGGTAAGACAAGGCAAAGCAAGCCAAGCCAAGACAAGGCAAGGCAAAGCAAGCAAAGTCAAGGCAAGGTAAGCCAAGCCAAGCCAAGCTAAGACAAGCTAAGACAAGTCAAACCTAGCCAAGCCAAACTAATCCAAGCCAAGGCAAGCCAAGCCAAGGGAATCCAAGCTAAGACAAGGCAAGGTAAGCCAAGGCAAGGCAAGGCAAGCCAAGCCAAGCCAGGCCAAGCCAGACAGGGAAGGCAAAGCAAGCCAAGCCAAGGCAAGGCAAGGCAAGGCAAGCCAAGTAAAGGCAAGGCAAGGCAATGCAACACAAACTAAGGCAAGCCAAGCCAAGTAAAGCTCAGCCAGGCAAAGGCTAGGCAAGGTAAAGCAAGGCACGACAAGGCAAGGCAAGCCAAGCCAACCAAGCTTAGCCACTCAAGACAAGCCAAGCCAAGCAAAGCAGAGCCAAGGTAAGGCAAGCCAATCCAAGGCAAGGCAAGACACGACGAGGCAAGGCACGACAAGATAAGCCAACCAAGCCAAGCCAACCAAGCGTAGCCAATCCAAAACAAGCCAAACAAAGCCAAGCCAAGGCATGGCAAGGCAAGCAAATTCAAGCCTAGGTAAGCCAAGCCAAGCCAGGTTAAGCCAAGTCAAGCCAAGGCAAGGCAAGGTAAGCCAAGCCAAGCCAAGCCTAGCCAAGGCAAGATAAGGTAATGCAAGCCAAGCCAAGCCGAGCCAAGTCAAACCAAGCCAAGCCAAGCTAAGGCAAGGCAAGGTAAGACAAGACAAGCAAAGCCAAGCCTATCCAAGGCAAGGCAAGGGAAGCCCAGGCAAGCTAAGGCAATGCAAGTCAAGCCAGGCCAAGGCAAGTCAAGCCAAGGCAAGGCAAGGCAAGGCAAGCTAAGGCAAGCTAAGCCAAGCCAAGTCAAGGCAAGGCAAGAAAAGCCAAGGCAAGCCAAGGCAAGGCAAGGCACGACAAGACAAGGCAAGACAAGGAAACCCAAGTCAAGCCAAGCAAAGCCAATCCAAGCCAACCAAGACAAGCTTATCCAAGACAAGCCAAGCCAAGGCAAGGCAAGCCAAGCCAAGGCAAGTTAAGGCAAGGCAAGCAAGCCAAGACAAGACAAAGGCAAGGCAAAGCAAGCAAAGTCAAGGCAAGGTAAGCCAAGCTAAGACAAGCAAAGACAAGCCAAACCTAGCCAAGCCAAACTAAGTCAAGCCAAGCCAAGCCAAGCCAAGCCAAGGGAATCCAAGCTAAGACAAGGCAAGGTAAGCCAAGGCAAGCCAGACAGGGATGGCAAAGCAAGCCAAGGCAAGGCTAGCCAAGGCAAGGCAAGTCAAGGCAAGGCAAGGCAACGCAACACAAGCTAAGGCAAGCCAAGCCAAGCCAGGCCAAGGCTAGGCAAGGTAAAGCAAGGCGCGACAAGGCAAGCCAAGCCAACCAAGCCTAGCCACTCCAAGACAAGCCAAAACAAGCCAAGCAAAGCAAAGCCAAGGCAAGGCAAGCCAATCCAAGGCAAGCAAAGCCAATCCAGGCCAGGCCAAGCCAAGACAAGGCAAGGCAAGGCAAGTCAAGTCAAGGCAATGCAAGGCAAGTCAAGGCAACCCCAGGCAAGGCAAGGCAAGGCACGGCAAGCCAAGCCGAGGTGAGGCAAGGCCAGGCAAGCCAAGCCAAGCCAAGGCAAGGCAAGGCAATGCAAGCCAAGCCAAGCCGAGCCAAACAAAACCAAGCCAAGCCAAGGCAAGACAAGTAAAGCCAATCCAAGCCAAGGCAAGGCAAGATAAGGCAAGCCTAGCCAAGCCAAGCCAACCAAGCGTAGCCAATCCAAGGCAAGGCAAGGCAAGCAAAGTCAAGCCTAGGCAAGCCAAGCCAAGCCATGTTAAGCTAAGCCAAGCCAAGGCAAGGCAAGCCAAGCAAGGCAAGGCAAGGCAAGGCAAGGCAAGCCAAGCCGAGCCAAACCAAACCAAGCAAAGGCAAGGCAAAGCAAGCAAGTCAAGCCAAGCCAGGCCAAGCCAAGGCAAGGCAACGCAAGGAAAGGCAAAGCAAGGCAAGACAAGGCAAGCAAAGCCAAGTAAAGGCAAGCCAAGGCAAGGCAAGCAAAGCAAAGCCCGGCCAAGCCAAGGCAAGGCAAGCCAAGCAAGGCAAGGCAAGACAAGCCAAACCAAACCAAGCAAAGGCAAGGCAAGACAAGCAAAGCCAAGCCTATCCAAGCCAAGGCAATGCAAGGCAAGGGAAGCCCAGGCAAGCCAAGGCAAGCCAAGATAAGGCAAGGCAAGCTAAGGCAAGCTAAGCCAAGCCAAGGCAAGGCAAGACAAGCCAAGGCAAGGCAAGGCAAGCCAAGGGGGAAGCCAAGTCAAGCCAAGCCAAGCCAAGCCAAGGCAAGGCAAGGTACGACAAGACAAGACAAGGCAAGCCAAGCAAAGCCAATCCAAGCCAACCAAGCCAAGGCAATCCAAGACAAGTCAAGCCAAGCAAATGTAAGCCAAGGCAAGGCAAGTCAAGCCAAGGCAAGGTAAGGCAAGGCAAAGCAAGCCTAGCCTACCCAAGGCCAGGCAAAGCGAGAAAAGTCAAGGCAAGGTAAGCCAAGCCAAGCCAAGCCAGGGCAAGGCAAGCCAAGCTAAGGCAAGCCAAACCTAGCAAAGCCAAACTAAGCCAAGCCAAGCCAAGCCAAGGGAAGCCAAGCTAAGACAAGGCAAGGCAAGCCAAGGTAAAGCAATGCAAGCCAAGCCAGGCCAAGCCAAGACAGACCAAGGCAAGGCAAATTAAGGCAAGCCAAGCCAAGGCAAGGCAACGCAATGCAACGCAAGGCAAGACAAGTCAAGCCAAGCCAAGGCTAGGCAAGGTAAAGCAAGGCACGACAAGGCAAGGCAAGCAAAGTCAACCAAGCCTAGCCAATCCAATCCAATTCAATCCAAGCCAAGTGCTCAAAGCAAAATCAAGGCAAGCCAAGCCAAGCCAAGGCAAGCCAAGCTAGGACAAGCAAAGACAAGCCAAACCTAGCCAAGCCAAACTAAGTCAAGCCAAGCCAAGCCAAGCCAAGGGAATCCAAGCTAAGACAAGGCAAGGTAAGCCAAGGCAAGGCAAGGCAAGCCAAGCCAAGCCAGACAGGGATGGCAAAGCAAGCCAAGGCAAGGCTAGCCAAGGCAAGGCAAGTCAAGGCAAGGCAAGGCAAGGCAACGCAACACAAGCTAAGGCAAGCCAAGCCAGGCCAAGGCTAGGCAAGGTAAAGCAAGGCGCGACAAGGCAAGCCAAGCCAACCAAGCCTAGCCACTCCAAGACAAGCCAAGCAAAGCAAAGCCAAGGCAAGGCAAGCAAAGCCAAGGCAAGCAAAGCCAATCCAGGCCAGGCCAAGTCAAGACAAGGCAAGGCAAGTCAAGTCAAGGCAATGCAAGGCAAGCCAAGGCAACCCCAGGCAAGGCAAGGCAAGGCACGGCAAGCCAAGCCGAGGTGAGGCAAGGCCAGGCAAGCCAAGCCAAGCCAAGCCAAGGCAAGGCAAGGCAATGCAAGCCAAGCCAAGCCGAGCCAAACAAAACCAAGCCAAGCCAAGGCAAGACAAGTAAAGCCAATCCAAGCCAAGGCAAGGCAAGATAAGGCAAGCCAAGCCAAGCCAAGCCAACCAAGCGTAGCCAATCCAAGGCAAGGCAAGGCAAGCTAAGCCAAGCCAAGGCAAGGCAAGCCAAGCAAGGCAAGGCAAGGCAAGCCAAGCCGAGCCAAACCAAACCAAGCAAAGGCAAGGCAAAGCAAGCAAGTCAAGCCAAGCCAAGGCAAGGCAACGCAAGGAAAGGCAAAGCAAGGCAAGACAAGGCAAGCAAAGCCAAGTAAAGGCAAGCCAAGGCAAGGCAAGCAAAGCAAAGCCCGGCCAAGCCAAGGCAAGGCAAGCCAAGCAAGGCAAGGCAAGCCAAGCCGAGCCAAACCAAACCAAGCAAAGGCAAGGCAAGACAAGCAAAGCCAAGCCTATCGAAGCCAAGGCAATGCAAGGCAAGGGAAGCCCAGGCAAGCCAAGGCAAGCCAAGATAAGGCAAGACAAGGCAAGCTAAGGCAAGCTAAGCCAAGCCAAGGCAAGGCAAGGCAAGACAAGACAATCCAAGGCAAGGCAAGGCAAGGCAAGCCAAGGGGGAAGCCAAGTCAAGCCAAGCCAAGCCAAGCCAAGCCAAGGCAAGGCACGACAAGACAAGACAAGGCAAGCCAAGCAAAGCCAATCCAAGCCAACCAAGCCAAAGCAATCCAAGACAAGTCAAGCCAAGCCAATGTAAGCCAAGGCAAGGCAAGTCAAGCCAAGGCAAGGTAAGGCAAGGCAAAGCAAGCCTAGCCAAACCAAGGCCAGGCAAAGCGAGAAAAGTCAAGGCAAGGTAAGCCAAGCCAGGGCAAGGCAAGCCAAGCTAAGGCAAGCCAAACCTAGCAAAGCCAAACTAAGCCAAGCCAAGCCAAGCCAAGGCAAGCCAAGGGAAGCCAAGCTAAGACAAGGCAAGGCAAGCCAAGGTAAAGCAATGCAAGCCAAGCCAGGCCAAGCCAAGACAGACCAAGGCAAGGCAAATTAAGGCAAGCCAAGCCAAGGCAAGGCAACGCAATGCAACGCAAGGCAAGCTAAGGCAAGCTAAGGCAAGCCAAGTCAAGCCAAGCCAAGCTAGGCAAGGTAAAGCAAGGCACGACAAGGCAAGGCAAGCAAAGTCAACCAAGCCTAGCCAATCCAATCCAATCCAAGCCAAGCCAAGTGCTCAAAGCAAAAGCAAGGCAAGCCAAGGCAAGCCAAGCCAAGCCAAGCCAATCCAGGCCAGGCCAAGCCAAGCCAAGACAAGACTAGGCAAGACAAGTAAAGTCAAGGCAATGCAAGGCAAGCCAAGGCAAAGGCAAGGCACGGCAAACCAAGCCAAGCCAAGCCAAGGAGAAGCAAGGCAAGGCAAGCCAAGCCAAGCAAAGGCAAGGCAATGCAAGCCAAGCCAAACAAAACCAAGCCAAGGCAAGGCAAGGCAAGACAATCCAAGCCAAGGCAAGGCAAGGCAAGCCAAGCCAAGGCAAAGTAAGCAAGTCAAGCCAAGCCAGGCCAAGCCAAGGCAAAGCAACGCAAGGAAAGGCAAAGCAAGGCAAGACAAGACAAGCAAAGCCAAGCCAAGGCAAGGCAAGCAAAGCAAAGCCCGGCCAAGGCTAGGCAAGACAAGCCTAGTCAAGCCAAGCCAAGCCAAGCCAAGCCAAGCCAAGGCAAGGCAAGGCAAGGCAAGGCACGACAAGACAAGGAAAGGCAAGACAAGCCAAGCCAAGCCAACGAAGCCAAGCCAAGCCAATCCAAGACAAACAAAGCCAAGGCAAGGCAAGCCAAGCCAAGACAAGCCAAGCCATGGCAAGCCAAGGCAAGGCAAGCCAAGCCAAGGAAAGGCAAGCCGAGCCAAGGCAAGGCAAGCCAAGCCAAGGAAAGGCAAGACAAGCAAAGCCAAGACAAGCCAAGTCAATGCAAGGTAAGGCAAACAAAGGCAATGCAAGGCAAGGCAAGGCAAAGCAAGACAAGGCAAGCCAAGGCGAGGCAAGCCAAGCCAAGCTTAGCCAAGCCAAGCCAAGCCCAGCTAAGCCAAGCCAAGCCAAGACAAGACAAGGCAAGGCAAGGCAAGGCAAGGCAAGGCAATGCAATGCAATGCAATGCAATGCGTTGCAAGCCAAGTCAAGACAAGCCAAGTCAAGTCAAGCCAAGCCAAGCCAAGCCAAGGCAAGGCAAGGCAATGCAATGCAATGCAAGGCATTGCAAGCCAAGCCAAGTCAAGCCAAGCCAAGCCAATGCAAGGTAAAGCAAGGCAAGGCAAGGAAAGCCAAGCAAATCCTAGGCAAGCCAAGTCAAGCCAAGCCAAGGCAAGGCAAGGCAAGCTAAGCCAAGCCAATGCAAGGCAAGGCAAGCCAAGGCAAGGCATTATAATGTCCTCTATATATGGAATTTAAATTTAGAGGCCTGGCATGCAAAAACGACTAATTATTCGTCCAAAACCAGGACGATTGCTACCATTCCAATTTCTCCTGATACGGACAGACGGACGGACACACAGCTATAAGATAAACTGGTCCACCTTGTTAGATGTCTTAACAAGAAAGTTTAAAAGGATTTATAGTGATAACTTTTATAGAAAAAGAGAAATTCACGTTTATAATGACCCTTGATTTGAACTTGAACATTATGTTTTACGTGGTTTTGGCACCAATTACAGCGAAATGGACAGATAGACAAACTCTACAACCATGCTGTCTGATGCGTACATACAGGAAGGATCCGATTGGTCTCCTTTTGGTCCAAAGTAATTGCTTATTACAAATTTGTGGCCCGTTGATGGGCGTATTATAAATAAAGAAAGCGCTTAATCTGCCGATTTACGTCTGTTTTCCCTTCATTACAGCCTCAGAGACAGTCGGACAAACACGTCAAACCTATTTTCTTCTTGGTTTGGATCCGTACATGATTTTGCAAAACATTTTACTACCTTTTTCATCATAATGTCCTCTATATATGGAATTTAAATCTAGAGGTCTGGCATGCAAAAACGACTAATTATTCGTCCAAAACCAGGACGATTGTTACCATTCCAATTTCTCCTGATACGGACAGACGGACGGACACACAGCTATAAGATAAACTGGTCCACCTTGTTAGATGTCTTACCAAGAAAGTCTAAAAGGATTTATAGTTATAACATTTATAGAAAAAGAGAAATTCACGTTTCCAATGACCCTTGATTTGAACTTGAACATTATGTTTTACGTGGTTTTGGCACCAATTTCAGCGAAATGGACAGACAGACAAACTCTACAACCATGCCGTCTGATGCGTACATACAGGAAGGATCCGATTGGTCTCCTTTTGGTCCTAAGTAATTGCTTATTACAAATTTGTGGCCCGTTGATGGGCGTATTATAAATAAAGAACGCGTTTAATCTGCCGATTTACGTCTGTTTTCCCTTCATTACAGCCTCAGAGACAGTCGGACAAACACGTCAAACCTATTTTCCTCTTGGTTTGGATCCCTACATGATTTTGCAATACATTTTACTACCTTTTTCATCATAATGTCCTCTATATATGGATTTTAAATTTAGAGGCCTGGCATGCAAAAACGACTAATTATTCGTCCAAAACCAGGACGGTTGTTACCATTCCAATTATTCCTGATACGGACAGACGGACGGACACACAGCTATAAGATAAACTGGTCCACCTTGTTAGATGTCTTACCAAGAAAGTCTAAAAGGATTTATAGTGGTAACATTTATAGAAAAAGAGAAATTCACGTTTCCAATGACCCTTGATTTGAACTTGAACATTATGTTTTACGTGGTTTTGGCACGAATTACAGCGGTATGGACAGACAGACAAACTCTACTACCATTCCGTCTGATGCGTACATACAGGAAGAGTGCGATTGGTCTCCTTTTGGTCAAATGTAATTGCTTATTACAAATTTGTGGCCCGTTGATGGGCGTATTATAAATAAAGAACGCGTTTAATCTGCCGATTTACGTCTGTTTTCCCTTCATTACAGCCTCAGAGACAGTCGGACAAACACGTCAAACCTATTTTCTTCTTGGTTTGGATCAGTACATGATTTTGCAACACATTTTATTACCTTTTTCATTATAATGTCCTCTATATATGGAATTTAAATTTAGAGGCCTGGCATGCAAAAACGACTAATTATTCGTCCAAAACCAGGACGATTGCTACCATTTCAATTTCTCCTGATACGGACAGACGGACGGACACACAGCTATAAGATAAACTGGTCCACCTTGTTAGATGTCTTACCAAGAAAGTCTAAAAGGATTTATAGTGATAACATTTATAGAAAAAGAGAAATTCACGTTTCCAATGACCCTTGATTTGAACTTGAACATTATGTTTTACGTGGTTTTGGCACCAATTTCAGCGAAATGGACAGACAGACAAACTCTACAACCATGCCGTCTGATGCGTACATACAGGAAGGGTCCGATTGGTCTCCTTTTGGTCCTAAGTAATTGCTTATTACAAATTTGTGGCCCGTTGATGGGCGTATTATAAATAAAGAACGCGTTTAATCTGCCGATTTACGTCTGTTTTCCCTTCATTATAGCCTCAGAGACAGTCGGACAAACACGTCAAACCAATTTTCTTCTTGGTTTGGATCCGTACATGATTTTGCAAAACATTTTACTACCTTTTTCATCATAATGTCCTCTATATATGGAATCTAAATTTAGAGGTCTGGCATGCAAAAACGACTAATTATTCGTCCAAAACCAGGACGATTGTTACCATTCCAATTTCTCCTGATACGGACAGACGGTCGCACACACAGCTATAAGATAAACTGGTCCACCTTGTTAGATGTCTTAACAAGAAAGTTTAAAAGGATTTATAGTTATAACATTTATAGAAAAAGAGAAATTCACGTTTCCAATGACCCTTGATTTGAACTTGAACATTATGTTTTACGTGGTTTTGGCACCAATTACAGCGAAATGGACAGACAGACAAACTCTACAACCATGCCGTCTGATGCGTACATACAGGAAGGGTCCGATTGGTCTCCTTTTGGTCCTAAGTAATTGCTTATTACAAATTTGTGGCCCGTTGATGGGCGTATTATAAATAAAGAAAGCGTTTAATCTGCCGATTTACGTCTGTTTTCCCTTCATTACAGCCTCAGAGACAGTCGGACAAACACGTCAAGCCTATTTTCTTCTTGGTTTGGATCCGTACATGATTTTGCAAAACATTTTACTACCTTTTTCATCATAATGTCCTCTATATATGGAATTTAAATTTAGAGGTCTGGCATGCAAAAACGACTAATTATTCGTCCAAAACCAGGACGATTGTTACCATTCCAGTTTCTCCTTATACGGACAGACGGACGGACACACAGCTATAAGATAAACTGGTCCACCTTGTTAGATGTCTTACCAAGAAAGTCTAAAAGGATTTATAGTTATAACATTTATAGAAAAAGAGAAATTCACGTTTCCAATGACCCTTGATTTGAACTTGAACATTATGTTTTACGTGGTTTTGGCACCAATTACAGCGAAATGGACAGACAGACAAACTCTACTACCATTCCGTCTGATGCGTACATACAGGAAGGGTCTGATTGGACAATATTTAGTTCTTAGTAATTGCTTATTACAAATTTGTGGCCCGTTGATGGACGAGAAATTAATGATAATTATTCATCCGAAAACTGGAAAATCGTTATCATTCCGATTTTCTCTTCATATGGACAGACGGACGAACGGACATGTTTCAAATAACCGTTTCTGCGAGTTAAAAGTCTAAATCTGAAATTGAAAAATAATTTTTAGTGTAACGTTGTAAAAAAATGAAAAAAATGTAAAAAGAAAAACGCGAAAATATCAAGCGAGGACATATCGGTATTGCGGGTAGCGTAATTTGCGTTTTCGCTTAGTTGGTAACATCAAAATTAGCTTTATTTTTTTTATTTATATATTCATTACAACTATTTTTGTTTTAAATGTTAGATAAACATCATAACCTTTTCAATGAATTTACAAAAAGGTAATAAACAATATGGTTTTCGAGAAATTTTGTAATAATCGTCCCCCTCCGCGTGTATTTCGCCAAAATTGGTGTTTTAACAAAGAAATTTCTTGGCTAGTTATTAATATTTTTCGATAATTTTCTGTTTATTACAAAGTTACAACTATGCTCTAGAAGGAAATATATGATTTGCTCTTGCAAGAAAGATATTTTTGTAAGAAATTTACAAAAGAAGGCCAAAATTGCCGAATTCTGGGGTGTTTCAGAGCGAGTTATCGCCCCTAGATCCTCCAAATGTCATTTGATTTTTACGAAATTCGTCCATGATGTACAGCATGGTGTAACCTTTCAAATGATATATGGTTTTAATGGCAAAATGTAGATAGAAAAATGCAAAAAATCAAGCGGAATTTTATCGGGGTAGCGGGTTTCTTGCGGGAACTAGCGGGTTTTTTAGATAAATGGCCATAATTCCGAAATTTCTTTATACATTCTTTTGAAATTTACACTAAAACTGCAATTTATCAAAATACATATCCTGTGAAAAAATTGAAGCAATATCTCAAGTAGTTTTTGAGAAATCGTCTTTTGAAATTTTGCGTAAAACCCTGAAATCAGGAATCCGTCAGCGGGTGCCGTCAAATCTGGCGTCCCGCAACAAAATTTTTTTTAAATTTTTTTTTCGTCTTAGAATTGTCCAAAATGGAAAAAAATGCAAAAAACCCGGTTTTAAAAGACCTAGTTTTCGCTGGATCAACCACGACGACCCCGTGGAAAACGCTGCAAACGAATATGCCGAATTGAGTTCGGTACGCATTCGGTGTAAGGTTCGGTGGGGCAGGGCCATAATTCTTTCCTAAACTGCAATCATTTAGAATGATCCAAAATGAAGACAGCGTAAAATTTACGTACAATTTAGCATTGAAAGTATCGAGACAAAAGGCCATCGTCGTTTTCTTCTTTCGTCTGAAAGATTTTCTAAACCATGTCTACTTGGGACGTCAGAACCAGGTACATTTATAGTTTGTGAAATGTTTAACCCATTACCACACAATGACTATTTTGACTCCCACAAAACAATGGCCATGTGACAAGCAATTTCTTAATTTACCACGATGTTTTTCATCCGAAAAGACCTAGAAATTAAAAATTCCATTCACGTGAAATTATCGTCTGCAGAACCTTTCAATTTGGACCGCCCGAGAACTTTGTCGTTTGGTAATGGGTTAAAGTGACAGATTGATCCATCAAATTCCTGATACTTTATCGACTTCTCTGTTATTCAAACCAAAATGAAATCGGCACCGTATCCAAAGATTTGTTAAGGTTGCTCACCCCTAATGGAATTCACGCGACATCGGAATTATTCGAGCGACGTCGAAAACATTCGGCGGTGGAACGTTCCACCACCGAACGTTTTCGACGTCGCCCGAATATGTTCGGACGCGTAACGAATGTTAAACGACGTTGTACGAATAATTCCGACGTCACGTAAATCTCATTAGGGGTGGTATACCTTAAATATTTTCTACAATTCCTGTTGTTTTTGTTATTGTTGATGTTTCACGTGATTATCCGACGTGACATTTCCAACGATTCGGTGACATATTTCCAAACGACAAAATTTAGACTCGCCCAAATTCATGGCCATTAGAGCTGAGAACATGAAAATAACGTTATGGGCCAGGATCTGGATAAAAAGTTTCTTACGGCTTTTGGGCCCAACATGGTTCTAGATCAGACTGCGTATACACTCAGGGGCATGTTTCATAAAAATACTTAAGACGTATTTATACTTATAGACGACTTAAAAACGCTTAAAACAACAATCGCATTACATAGCTTTTGGTTGATTGGCGATACGTTATTCTCCCCCTAAATGTGTCGTTAGACATCGGTAAGTCAAAAAACGTCTTAAATGCTTTGATGAAACTGGCCCCAGGAACCGTGTTGTTCTCTAAGAGTGTCGTCTTTGTATATAGCAACTATATGAGAGTAGCACGGGTCCCTGTCAGACTGCACCTAGGCACAGGCTCGTCTTAAAACATAGCTGTCTCAAATGCCCTAAAGGACTTTTTTCCAGATCCTGCCTTAACGTTACTTTACCCTTTTCCAAACGGCAAAGTGTGATGGTGATCCACTTCAAAAACTGCTACAAATGACAAAATAGAAGTTGTTAAAGATAGAATTTGGGTAAAATATGGCATGGAAAATATTGAGACGAAAGGAGAAACTGCTGGTTATCAGCAGTTTCTTCTTTTGTTTCAATGTTTTCCCTAGCCTTTTCTATTAGAGACGTCAAAAGCAGGTCTTGTTTGGGAGAGGGTTAATCGACTAACGCACATTGATGCCGTTTGACGCCCTAGAAGAAAAATATTTTGGAAAACATTGGGGGATGAAGAAATTGCCAGTTGAATAGAAATTTCTTCATTTCCCACAATGATTCTTAACCCCCAAAGACCAAAAAAGTTAAATTCTATGTACTTGAAATCGTCGTCTGCATCATCTTTGAATTTCGATAGTCTGGATTCAAATATAATGTGCATTTTTAAAGCATAAAAACGCTTACATTTCCCCCCAAAATGATAACTGGTTTTGATGTCCATAGTAGGAAAGGAATGGGAAAACATTTAAGAAAAAGAAGAAAATGCTGATGCGAGCATACACACTTTCTACTTTTGATATCAATTATTTATGATCTCGTAATGATCTTTAAATTGGAACAGTCTAAAATCATATTGGGGTGCGATGGGTCAATTTTACCCAGTAGGAAAGCAAACGTTAAAATAGTCGCTTTTCTAAAAAAAAAAACCCTCATAACTGCGGCTTTAACCAAGCTGCAGTTACGAAGTTTTTGATGAAAAGCGATGAAATCAGCAACAACAACACAAAATGAAATGGGAAAGATATTTTTGATTGTTTTGTTTCCTTTTACAAATTAATTTGTCTGTAATGACCAATTTATATTATTTACTAAAATTCAATTCTAACCCTTTCCCTGCTAAGACCTGGTTTTGACGTCCGTAGCAGATGTTATTTTGGAAAACATTGAGAAAAAAATGGAATTGCTGGTGATCAGCATTTTCTCATTTTCCCTTATAATTGACTATGCCACAACATAGGCCTACAGTTTTATTGACTTCGGACAACTTCTAGAACTCCTTTCTAACTTTTTGGTGTTTATAGTTACTGCAGACGACAAAATGGTTGTAGATAAAAACATGTTGTGAGTTTATTTTAGAGCAGAAAATATTGAGACAAAAAAGAAACTGCTGGTTATCAGCAGTTTCTTCTTTTGTCTCAATATTTTCTTAAGCCTATCTGCGCAGGGACCAGGCATTGTTTGGAAAAGGGTTAAACTCTATTCAAAGCGTATTTAGAGTTGTCCAATTTGAAAGCTGGGGAAAACGATAAATTGAGTATTGATGGTTTTGACAGTCTTGTGTAAAGGTATTTTGAAACATTGAAAGAAAATGAAAAATCTGTTTTCTGTGAAAACGGAATGGACTGGGACGTCCGGATATTTTCAAAGTCGGATAAACTCGTCAATCCACGTTACCACGGATGATGCCGAAGTCACACGCAATGTCTGTTTTCAACTGATGGGTGGAATATATACCTAAAAATGAAATCTTTCCTGTGGCCAAGGCTATAATAGGCTTGGGAAACTATTGAGGAAAAATAAGAAAATGCTTCTTATCAGCATCCTCTCCTTTTGCATCAACGTTTTCCGTGCTATATTGTTCACAAATTTTACCTTAAATAGCATCCATTTCGTCGCATTCAGAAGCTTTCTAATTGGACCACCCTGTTTTTGGTCGTTTGGGAAAGATCTAACGACAATGTTCACGATATATAATCACGTGATACAATATTTTCAGAAAATCTTCAATAATTATGTAAATACTGGACTGATTTGAATTCGGTTTGAAGCAGAGAATCTAGACAGACGTCACGCATAAGATGGACGTAGATGGACGTGGTTGATTGTTGATAAATCTACTGATAAAAAAGTTATTGAAGATAAACCAAAATTTTGGTTTATCTTCTATTACTTTTTTATCGGTTGATCTTTCAAAAATCCAATACTTCCAGCTTATTCCTGGCATTTTCTCACCTTCTCTGCTTCTAAACGGATTCAAATTGGTCAAGTATTAAAAAAGATATTGAAGATTATCGGAAAATCCGAGTCACGTGATTATACACCGTGATGTTTTAATCTTGTCTCATTGCGAAAGTTCCTAATATTATTTCGTTATAGGGGTAACTAAAATAGTCTCTCTAAAGGGAAAATTTAATGTTATTTTGTTTAATTTGTTTTTCTCTCTTTCTCTTAATGTTGATTCGGTGGTAGGCTTCTTGTGTACATTCTTATCCCCTCCCGTTTCCCCTCTGGTTAAGACTTGCCTGATATTTACACCTGGAATAAGACAATAGAGATCGATTTTATCAAGTAAACAATGACGTAGTTTCGGACAAACACAACATAATTAACCAATATGTATTAACAAATAAAATACCGGTATGCCATTATTATAGAAACGCGCGTGCAAATCATTTCGTCAATATTATACATTTCGTCAATATTATACGAGCAGTCCTGGTCATCATCGATATGATTTCATTCATTTTGATAAATACCATCTATAATTAGTGAATGGGTATGGGTTTATTGTAAGAGGGGAGTCAGTAGATCGACGGACCACCATATCTAAATGGACTTTTTTTTAGCACAAAGTCGTTCTGTCGTTCTGTAGGCCTTTGTAAGGCATACCGAGAAAAGTTTTTTACGTCTTAAACGTTAGCTAATATAAATTCTGCAAGCAACGTTTACCCAGGTCTTGTTTAGAAAAGGGACGGCTAATTATGAAATGATAACAAGTTTAGAGGACTTTATTTGCAAATTATAACACTTTTCCGTAAATTCCATATATAGCGAAAGAAGAACTACATCGGGTTTTATTTACAATAAAAACCCTATGTAATTATGCTTTGTGTATGCGCCAAAACGTCACGTGGCGTCAAGGTAACGTCAAATGACGTCACTTAACCGACAGTGCGTTTCCTACGACGAAAACTAGTTCATGGCAGAATTTTCACACAAAAACACATTTCTAATGTGCGTTTTTGTTATTTAGAGTGTTATAATGGAGATAATAACACGTTTAGCGGTCTTTATTGCCAATAAAAACCTCTGTGCTCTGGACTACTTGTTAAGGCAAATACCTCGGCGCGGAGCGCCTCGGTTTTTACCTACACATGTAGTCCGTCGCACATCGGGTTTTATTGGCAATAAAGACCGCTAAACTTGTTATTATTTCATAAATAAAAACCGATGTGCGACGGACTACATGTGTAGGTAAAAACCGAGGCGCACAGCGCCGAGGTATTTGCCTTAACATGCAGTTTAGAGCACAGAGGTTTTTTTTTGTGGCAAATAAAGACCTCTAAATTTAATATTATCTCTATAACACCCTAAATAACAAAACGCACATTCTAAATGTGCTATTTTGTGGAAATTCTGCCAAAACAGGAGAACTCTGCAAAATATTGTGGAAAATGAAGAAATTGAAGAAATTGACAAACAATTTCTTCATTTCCCACAATGTTTCCTACACAGAGAGACCAGAAATGTAAAATTACATTCACTTGAAATTGTCGTCTGTAAGAGTAAACATTTTTGTCATATGCATTTTTTTCTGGGAAAGACTACTGGGCACGCTTGACAAAATACATGTTATGATGCTGAAGCCCGGACTTCCACATCTTCGCGCCAAGGTTGAACCCACGTATGTTTGTATTCACCCTTGGCAGATTTAGTCCGATTTTCTTGAAATCGCGAAGCGCCGCCTAGCGGTTGTCCTGCTGGTTGTTTACGTACATTATTGATGACGTCATTAACGCGCGTTGTCTTTCGCGACATACATCATTCAGGTTAGGTAAAAGTTAGCTGCTTCTTTTGTCGAGTTATCGAAAGTATAATAATTCGTCGATTAAAGATATGGAATTCCTGTCTATTGCAATTAAATTCTTAGGAAAAATCGCCCAATCTTCGCATTATTGAGTTGCAAATGCATTGCTTTTTCCCGCCTGTTGTCATGAATTGGTTACTCATAACAAATGTATCATTCGACAATCTGATTGGTTCCAGCGAGACCTCGCTGGAACCAATGACAACGCTTTCCAGGACACCAAGATAATCGGACTAAATACGCCAAGGGTGAATACAGAAACAACGTTACGTCGTACATGTCACCATTGGCTTGCGAAGATGGGACTTCCAAGGCTCCGCCTAGATACGTGCTTGGAGTATACTAACTTGCAGGCGGCAATAGTCCCTTGGTTTTTGGTGATATCCGTACATAGTCCAAAATGTGTACTTCCCCGTAATCTAAGTGTACAGTTGCGCAGGTTCCCGTCGTCCGTTCGTTTGCACTGTCTCCCGTTTGTGACACGGTTAGTCTCACATGGGGGTGGGCGCGTGGGTCGGGGTCGGGTTCGACGATATATCATAGTATTACGACCATTACCGCCATGAACATGCGCGCTTATTGCCACTGCCAGCACCAAAACCAGGACAGACAAAAGAAGTAGACGTTTTCCCTCCATCTTGAATTAAAAAAAGTGACGCGTCACGCTAAAAGGGACCTTATCGGTTGTGTGAAAAATATCAACCCTAGCCTGTCTGCGCAGTCCGCGCAGCCAGACTAGGGCCGACACTTTTCACTTTTATGTATATATATCTAAATCCGGAATGTTTTCCCTATCTGACTATAAGTTCATTTTTTGCATACGGGATCTGGTTGACCTGTGGTGAGGCTGACAAGTTTGTCAAAATTTGGAATTTTGGAGTTTGGATAAGGTCCCTTTAAGCGTGACGAGTCACAAATTAAAAGATTTTGAATTCAAATAATTAAGGGTTGTCCACCGCTAGGGGGACTCACGCAACGTTGGTAGACATAGACATAGACATAGATTTTATTGACACAAACTTATACAAAGTTTCTGGTCATTTAACAATGGTACATTGAACAAAGAAAAACGTGTGAAAGGTTAGCAATATCATCTGACAGTTTTCCGAGCAACAGACCTGGTTTTGAATTCCCTGGTTATATACTGAAACAAAAAAGAAACGCAACCTCATTTTCAATTCCTTCTTACGCAAAGACATCAAATCAGATTTAAACAAAACTTAATACATTTAAAGCAATAACATTTCACCTTGTAAAGTTCACAAAATATTGTTGGTAGTCAATTTCATTAGTAAGAAAATACCCAGTTTAAACCGAGCGTCAACACAATACGACAAAAAAATTTGGACGGAGGTCGGAAAAAAACAATCTGTTTCGTTCAATTTGGTCCGATATTCGAATGTTGTGAAGTCCATACGAGTTATTAGCGGTCTCCGTTGCAGTCCTAAACCTATCCCGTAGGTGGGGTTAACGTGATTATTCGGTCCTGCCTTGACGTCATATCTCTTGCACGTCCGCCTCGTGCTCAATCGGTTGTGGCCCAATTGAGAGCCAACAACGTATACAGTCAAAAATGTGTCGATTTTTTGCCCCATCAATGTCTTACGACAACATTTTTAACCTATTCCACCAACAACATCTGTACTGCAGTAAGGTGCTGGTTTTGGCCTAGCCTTGCTATTCGTAGCGTAGTGAAAAGTGTGTGAACGCTTTGACGTCTTCTTTGTCTATGTTCTAGCTTATGTTTGATGAAAATTTGTTTTGATAGTAGTCATCTAGAAAACACGGCAGGGGATAATCAGTTTTTAACAATTTACCATGTATCACGTGATGAATGTACGACATCTGAAGAAAATGGAACTGTATTTATGCGTATGGATGCAGGTATATTAAAAATGTACTCAACAGCCATTAAAAACATATTTTGTCGAAAATATTATGAAAATTTGGGGTTGCGTATATTTTTTGTCCTAGTATATTTACTTAGGAAAACATGAAGGCAAAAGAATAAAATGTCTGTAGCTAGCATTTAATGCTTTCCCCTAAATATTTTCGAATGCAATATAAAAACTTCTTTTTGTCATCTATGCAGCTTTCAAATGAGATCGACCTGGAATTTTTACATAAGGAAAACAATTAACAAAGCTGATTTGTAGTCAAAAAGTAAACAAAACAGTAATGTCATTTACTTGTTGGAGGAAGAACATGGTAAATGTAAGGAAATTTAAGAATTGCCTACCAGCAAAGAATTGCGTAAGATGAATGACTCGTGGATAAATTTGCTGGTTTTTCTAATAGTACATTTATAATTTGAACCCATAAGTCATACGAATTTGGTATTATTCGGAAGACGTCTTAAACATTCGGCGGGGTAACATTCCCCGACGTATCCCGAATAGGTTCTGATAATTAACGAATGTTTACGACGTCGACCGGAAAAAAATACAGACATCGTGTAAAATTTTATTCAGCTGGAGTACCTTCAAAGCCTTTCCCAAAATGGCAAAAGTATGCGTTTGAACTCTATTTAAAAGAAACCCAATACTGGAACTTTTTAGCACAGAAAGCTTTGAAGCAAAAGGAGAAAATGACGATTTTTTACATTTAAATCTTTTGCCCCAATGTGGTTCCAAGCCTTTTCTATAAGAGACGTCAATTTCAGGTCTTGTTTGCATGAGAGTTTGGGGAGGAAGGAGAATAAGAGAAAACAAAGATATAGATGAATTAATTAAATATTACATGAATGAATAATTAAATTAAAAAAATAAATAATTGAATAAGTAAAATAAATAAATAGATAAATAAATAAATAAATAAATAAATAAATAAGTAAACAAATAAATAGTTACCTTAAATCGTGTCACGACTGTTCTTTGCCCAACAAAGTTCTATCAGCAACTGCACTTATTATCGAATGACATGCTGTTATTATTACATATCGCTGCTTTTCATCGGAAACTTCGTAACTGCAGCTTAAAACAAGCTGCAGTTACGAGGTTTTCGATGGAAAGCGACGATATGTAATTCACCCTTTCCAAAAATGCAATATGTTAGGGTAGATCTAGTCTAGTTCAAAAGCTGCTGCAGACCACAAAATGGATATCGATAATGAATGGGTTTGTGTTGTGTATAACATGGGAAAAAATGAGACAAAAGAAGAAAAGGCTGGTTAATTGCATTTTCATCTTTTGTCTCTATGTTTTCCCAATGCATTGACGTCAAAATCAGGTCTTGTTTTGGAAAGAGTTTAATATTTTCGGGCGGGCCATACAGTGAATGGACTTTGGGCTTTGCTTAAACTAGTTTTGGCGTTACTACTGAATGGTTTTAGGGGAAACATTGAGGCAAAAGAAGAAAATGATTCTGAATACCAACATTTTCTTTTTTGTCTTAATGTGAAATATCCTTTTATCACGACTAGTTTTGTCGTCTGCAGTGGCTTCCAAAATGGAATAGTGAAAAATTCCGCTGTTTTGGGAAAAAATAAAGCTGGGTTGGATTGAGTTGGTTTCACCCCATTTCCATACAAGACTTCTTATTTTCCTGCAATGCTCTCTTTACCCATTTCACACATTGACTCTTTTTGGCTCCCTAAAAGATAGCTGCATTGTACTTTGGTAAACATTGTGAAGTACGAAGAAATTGCTTGTTAAGAGCAGTTACTTTATTTTCCAAATTGTTTTCTAACCAATGAAATGATTCATTTGAATTTTCAGTCTGCAACATTTTTCAATTCGGGTCAGTCTAAAAATTTGCCGTCTGGTAATGGGTTACCAAAATACCCAGTTTGGTCATTAAATGGAGTCAGTATTTAGTACTTAGTTGATTCTTATTGCGACCCAATTAAAAAAAGAACTTCAAAGCACACATCCTGTTTTCCCGCGCTCAAGTTTCTTTTTCTACATTTTTAAAACAATGTTGCTTTAATTAGCTTTATTGTGAACTTTAACCCTCTACAAAACAAGACTTGGTTTTAACGTCCACTGGTGGAATAGGCTTGGGAAAACATTGCGACAAAAGAAGAAACTGCTGATGACCAGTAGTTTCTCCTTTCGTCTCAATATTTTCTAAGCCATATTTCACTCAAATTCTATCTTTAATAACGTATATTTTGTCATTTGTGGCAGTTTTTGAAGTGGATCGCCCTAAATTTTCGCCGTTTGGGAAAGGGTTAATACTTGTAACTTTGCCCGCTCTTCATTTGGCAGAGAAAGCTCATTGCTCATTCGAATGACAGTCGACTGTCGTTGTGTCGAAGTCAAAGAGGATGCCTACGTAATATGACGTACTAAATGGGTCAAAAGTCTATATAGAGCGTGCACGCATAAAAATACGTGTCGACGCATATATTTTCAACTACTTGCGTAATTTTTATGCGTTGACGCGTAAATATGCACGTCGACGCATAAAATTACCGCGAGCAGTTGAAATAATATGCGTCGACGCGTAAATTTTACGCGAGCAGGAGTTGAAAATGTGAAACCGAGGCTGGACAATGAGAGAGGCGGTTAGAAACCTTTCGCTTTATACCATAAAATTGATGGATGAAACGAAGGATCTGGTTGGTTAATAGATAAAATACGCGTCGACATGTATATTTACGCGAGCAGTTGAAAATTTACGCGTCGACGCATAAATTTTCAAATTTACGCGTCGACGCATACATTTTCAGCTGCTCGCGTAAATCTTATGTATCGAGGCGTAAATATACGTGTCGACGCATAAAATTTACGCGTCGACTCGTATATTTTATGCGCGCACGCTCTAAATAGACTTTTGACCCATTTGGTGCGCCATAACGTAAATCGACATATCAGTAGCTAGACACTTTTAACCTTTTCACACATATTGGCGCCTTTTGAGGTCATACATGATAGAGGCATAAGAACATATTGTGGAAAATGAAGAAATTGCTTTTTACAAGCAATTTCTTCATTTTCCGCAATGTTTTCTACCACAAAAGTAATACAATTTCTGAGAAAAATTATCATTGGAAATGTCGTCTGCAACTTCTTTCAAGCTCAAAACTTTGTCGTTAGGAAATGGATTAATGTAAAGATATTGCAAGTGCTAGATGTTAGAATTAAAAAAAAGAAAATAAATAATAAAAATAAATAGGTACATGGTCGATGCATAGCATTCAAAAGAGAGTCTGCAATGTTAAGGGTTATTTTGGTTTGTGCTAGATTTAATTTATTTGTCCTTGACCTATCATGATTTTCCAAACAGAAAAATGGTTCAATTATCGTTGACATACAAGTGGCATGTTAAACTAATGAGCATTAATTTGCAATTGTCCATAAGTGCTTGAACTACCATTCGTCGACATAATAGTCTAGATTTGTAAAACTTATTCAAAACAGCAAAACGTCGGTATAAATGCAAAACCTCGTATCTCGTTTCTTTTCAATTTTAGAGGGGAAGAAAAGAATTTAGTAACTTTTCCGAAACTGAAGGGTTTTACTTGAAATTCGGACATATTGTTCACAAATAATGTGTTTTTAATACTGAAAAGTTAAAATAGCATAAAACCTGCGTGGATTTTCTTAACTGAGTATACACGTTTATACTTCGAAAATCGCAAAAATCGACATACGAGATTTTGCATTAACGCCGACGAAAAGCTTAACATTGTAATAAGATTAACCTTTTCCCAAACGGAAAAAAATACTTGACAAGTCGAATTTGAATACTGCTGCAAAGGACAGAATGAATCTCGATAATAAAGTAAGATAAGAATGTGCATGAAATATAGCCAGGAAAATATTGAGACAAAGGGATTTTCTTTTTTCTCTCAATGTTTTCCCAAGCCTATTAAATTTTGAACGTTACACCAGGCCCCGGTTTCTCGAAAAAACTTAAGTATGTTCTCATGCTCAAATCTGAGCATCGTGCTCAAATCGCACGAAATCCACGTGAACTTCAATTGAATACCAATCAACGTTGATTGGTATTGAATAGAAGTTGAGCATGAACTCATGAGAATATACTTAAGTTTTTTCGAGAAACCGGGGCCAGGTCTTGTTTGGAAAAGGGTTAAACATTTTGCAGACGACAAAATCGATGTTGTTGGTGGAGATAGCCTTGAGTAAAAGAGATCACATTAAATAGTTCGCTGCTTTTCTGCAAAAACCACGTATCTGCAGCTTAAACAAGCTGCAGATACGAGGTTTTCGTAGAAAAGCGACGATTTGAATCAATGGAAATAAAATTGGCAATAGAAACATTATGGGAAACGATGATAAATTACACGTGCCGGATATCGTCGCTTTTTAACAAAAAACACGTTACTGCAGCGTGTTTTAAGGTATATGACCCATCATTAAAAACTCCACTTTCTAGCCATGGGACATGCATCAAATTACACACTCTTGTAAATACACTTCAAATAAGTTGATTCATCGTCCGGATTTTAAGATTATGCTTCAAGAAGAACACAATTTACACATATCTTTTTATTCTATATTCATATGCAAGGGAGGTAATTTATAACATTTTTGTCAAATAATTCCATAATTATGCATTAATTCAAAATTCTAAACCGTTCAAAATGTTTATGTTTGTATTTGGAATGGAAATGTAACACAGTTTAGGATTTACTGACGCTTTTCAAATTTCGCCTCTCGCACGTTGGTGCTTATGGTTGGTTGTATACGTTAAGGTGGAAAGCAGGTATATGTGACCCGTCACGCTAAAAGGGACCCTATCCGAACTCAAAAAATCTAAATTTTGACAGACTTATCAGACCCAGCACAGGTCAACCAGATCCCGTATGCGAAAAATGAACGCATAGTAAGATAGAGGAAACATTCTGGATTTAGAAAATTACATAGAAGTGAAAAGTGTCGGCCCTAGTCTGGCTGCGCGGACTGCGCAGACTGACTAGGGTCGATATTTTTCACACATCCGATAAGGTCCCTTTAAGCGTGATGGGTCACATATTTTGTACTTTTGACTGAACGGAAACGGTTGAATATCATATTAACGGACATTAAAACATAACTGCAGCTACGAGGTTTTTGTTAAAAAGCATTTAAATTTTGTACATGTACTAATAAGGGAAAATCGCCGTATTTAAGTTGTGAGAACTTGCGGCCAGACCAGTTTCCCATAGTGCTGTATTACTATTCAACGTACTGTTTGTGAATATGATTTGGCAAATAAAACATATTTACAAAAACAGTGTCAAACAGAAAAGAGCAAATTGTCGCTTTTCAATAATAATAATAATAATAATAATAATAAAAAAAGAAAAAAAAAAAACCTCGTAACTGCAGCTTAAAACAGGGTTTAAAGTGACATTTCAGAATTTATTTTTACTAAAATTTTACTTTTATTCTATCTGAAAGAGCATCTTTTCTAATGAAAATTTCATGCCAAAATATTGAACCGTTTACGAGAAATAGATATTTTTGTGGTAAAATTAAACAAATTGTTGTGGACAACAGTTCATATTTATATAGAATTTGTCATTTCTGTCTCAACTTTAAAGGCGTATTTTTTGCTTAAAAATAACAACTTCGAAAACCCGATAGCATTTCTACGCATTAGACTAAACAATCTTTGCATCAAGACATACTTATAAAAAATGAAATAAATGTGAAATGTCACTTTAAGGAAATGCATCGCAATTAGTATCCGAATGCAAAATGATAATAATATTATATTGATTAAGAGTAGTTGGCGTTTATATGAAACTTTTTGAAATCGGTCATATATGAACCCTTTCGAAAGCAAAACTTTGTTTTTACGTCCCTAATATGCAAGGTAAATAAGAACATGGTGATAATCAGCATTTTCTGATTTTGCTGATTTTCTGAGCTATTTCATAGACAAAAAAATGACGTTTACATTTACTTCTATTTTGTCTTTCACAGCAGTTTGTGAACTGAATCAGTATCCATGCTAAAATATTGTCGTGAAGGAAAAGGTTAACAGAATTATTTTTAAAAAAAATATTAACAATAATTTGTCACGTGATTTTCTGGTGTCAATATTGGTCCTGATTAGACAGCCCTTTGGCTCAAGCGGATCCTGACCCATTTTTGCTTGAACTCTTTCCAGAAAAAAAGAAACTGCAGGGGGATTAACCCTTTCCGAAACGGCAAAATGTTAGGGTGATCCACTTCAAAAACTGCTATAAATGACAAAATGGATGTAACTACATGTACAGATAGGATTTGTATAAAATATGGCACAGAAAATATTGAGACAAAAGGAGAAACTGCTGGTTATCAGCAGTTTCTTCTTTTGTTTCAATGTTTTTCCAAGCCTTTTTCTATTAGGGACGTCAAAACCAGGTCTTGTTTGGGAAAGGGTTAAAGCCTTTACGACCCCATTTTCAAGATCCCGATTCCTATATCTCGTGGCTTGTCTTCAAAAACCTCGTACCTGCACAGTAAAACAAGCTGCAGTTACAAGGTTTTCGAAGAAAAAGCCACAACTTACAAATACGACAAACAACAAAAAATATAGATCTATGTGCCAATTCTAGTGCGGTGCAACATAGTTAAAATCAGGTCAGGTCGAAAGCTAGCTCTTCAACTCTCTTCACAACATAACGGCTAGTTTCCTGTGCTTTTTAAGGTCAGACCGACGTAAAGTACTTTAACTATCTCTTTCCCCAAGCAAGAATTAGTCTGACTGCCATTATAAACGAAGGATAAGTTTTTTAAAGCTAGAAAAAGGAAGACGTTACCGATTAGCTGCCTTTTCTTTTTTCTCCATCTTTTTTATTTTACAATGATACGTTTCTTTTTATTTCTCAACATGATTTTTTTTGTAAATCTTTGACTCATTTCACGTTGAACCATTCTTAAACCATACTGTTTAAGCCATTACTTCACAGTGACGCGCTTTTTGACTCCTTCACAAGAAAAGGCTTGTGAAAACATTGTGTAAAATGAAGAAATTGCTTGTGGCAAGCAATTTCTTCATTTTACAAAAAGTTTTCTAAGCCCAAATGGACAGATCTTTAACATTTCATCATTTTTATATTGTCGTCTGCAACACTTCTCAAATGGGAATAGTCAAAACCTTTGTCGTCTGGTAATGGGTTAAATAGGGTTCAATGACGCCAGCCATATTTCGGCACTTGTCATGTTTAAGGAGGCATAGACTACAAACGGTTTTAATTTGGTTTAACCTTTTCCCAAACAAGACCTTATTTTGTATGCTTTCTAGTATGGAATGCTTGAAAAGCCTTTTTAAAAGGAAAAAAGGAAAATACTGATAATCGCATCCACATTTTCCTCTTTTCACATAAACATTACCAAAACAAGAGGTTGTTTTGAAAACAATTGTATATAAGGATAACAAACCATCATTTGATCAATCAATCAATCAATCTATTTCTTTATTAGTTCTTTCATCTTTACAAAAATATATGAACATAGTTATTACTATATAAATAGTGAATTAACACATTACCACACAATGACTCTTTTTGACTCCCTACAAAGATAATGTCCTTGAAAAACATTGTGGAAAATGAAGAAATTGCTTGTCACAAGCAATTTCTTCTTTTCCCACAATGTTTTCTACCAAGAAAGATAAAAAAATGTTAAATTTTGTTCAATGGAACTAGTCGTCTGAAATACCTATGAGTTTGGACTAGGCTAAATTTTTGTGGTTTGGTAATGGGTTAAGCAATACAAAACTCTTCGTTCATCTTCGGGCGTCATCCATAGCGACGGAAATTGACGAGGGTATCCCTCGTCTATTTCCGTTGTCACGGATGACGCTCGAAGTTGCATGAAGTGTTTTGTAGATAAAATGCTGGTTGGAAAATGTAAACCTTAAATTAAGTTCAGATATTTAACCCTTTCCCAAACAAAGCCTGGTTTTGACGTCCCTAATCTAAATGGCTTGGGAAAACATTGAAACAAAAGAAGAAACTGCTAATAACCAGCAGTTTCTCCTTTTGTCTCAATATTTTCTATGTCATACTATTCACAAATCCTATCTTTAATAACATCCATTTTGTTATTTGTAGCAGTTTTTGAATTGGATCACCCTAAAATTTTGCCGTTTGAGAATGGGTTAAAGTAAGTTCAGACATTTAACCATTTCCATAACGACAACATTTTAGGGTGATCCACTTCAAAAACTTTGTAATTAAAGATACGATTTGTGTAAAATATGGTACAGAAAATATTGAGACAAAAGGAGAAACTGCTGGTTATCAGCAGTTTCTTCTTTTGTTTCAATGTTTTCCTAAGCCTATTCTATTAGGGACGTCAAAACCAGGTCTTGTTTGGGAAAGGGTTAAATGACAAATTGGATGTAAGTAAAGATACGATTTGTGTAAAATATGGTACAGAAAATATTGAGACAAAAGGAGAAACTGCTGGTTATCAGCAGTTTCTTCTTTTGTTTCAATGTTTTCCCAAGCATTTTCTATTTGGGACGTCAAAACCAGGTCTTGTTTGGGAAAGGGTTAAAAGGGATGCTACCTACCGCAAATGGTTTTGATATAAACGTAAAAATTGAGATGAAATTTTCGTAGATTTAACGCTTGAGTTTTTTTCATAAAAATAATCATTATGCTATGGTCACACATAGCCGGGTGACGAACCGGTTTTAGTTCTCATAAACCGTACACGGTTTTGCTACGGAATTCGGGGGTGATTTGCATACTCGACGGGTTGATACGGCAAGATAAGGTTTTTCAATACGGAATTCAGAAAGCAAGGCACGGGTTTTTAAGGGTCGATACGGGTCGACACGGATAGGAATGAACATTATAAAAATATGCAGCTGCGGGTCAATAAGGGTCGGTACGGATAAGGTACACGGGTCGACACGGAATATGACACTTCCATGCACGGATATTGAAATCAACGTGGTGGCAAAATTACAAAAATCGCAGTCATACACAGCCGGTTTTCGACACGGGTCCACACGGAATTAAAAACCGTGTCGACCCGTATCAACCCTTATTGACCCGTATCGTAACCCGTATCAATTCCGTATGAATTTCGGGGCGGTGATACGGTTTTGTAAAGTTTTTGGTCTTGTTCAAAAATCTACACGGATTTCAATACCGTATCACCGCCCGTTTGGACCCGTGTCTCACCGTATTAACCCGCACGGACCCCTTTCAGCTAAAAACAAAAGCCGTATCTACCCATTTCGTGTGTAGTATTGCCTTTACTATTATTTGTTATAATAATAATTATTACTATTATTATTATTATTATTATTATTATTATTATTATTATTATTATTATTATTATTATTATTATTATTATTATTATTATTATTATTATTATTATTATTATTTCCTCTTTTTATCTTTAATATCCTATTCTTATTCTCTGTTTGCGATGAAGAGAAGACCACTGTCGATGTTATTTTGTCTGAGAAATACTTTAATAAAGCGGCTACTAAAAGAGAAGCATTGTTCCTGGCTATTTTTGACGATGATTTACAGCACTTTTTTCACGAAATATATAGAGGATAATCGTTTGTTTCAGTGTAAGATCGATTTATATTTCACTGAGTGAACAACAAAAGCTTTATTTTCACGAGTGGCGAAGCCACGAGTGAAAATGTAGCTTTCGTTGTTCACGAAATGAAATATAAATCGATCTTACACGAAAAACAAACGATTATTCTATTTCTTTAATGCAAAAATTAGACAAAATACAAAAAAATATGACAAATTTTCTTAAAGCGCGTCATTTTGCACGTGACTGCTATGCAACGCTTATGATGACGTCATTTATTTGGCCCGGCTTACATAACGTCAGATAGGGTGAAATGAACGAAAGCCGGGCATAAGTTTTTGATAATTTCACTGGATAGGCGGTGAGTTTATCAAAATGATAATCTACCGTTATTTCCCGATAATCCACCGAAAAGCATTAAAGAAAATTAGATGTTAAAACGTTGCTATGCCGTTGATATAAGATTGTGCACCGAGCTAAAAAAATGTCAAAATGTCGACGATTCCGCATTATCATTAGCCCCATCGGAATATTACAAATCAAACGGTTTGTCAATCAGTCACATAAAAGTGAGGGCTTAAAGAAGAGAAGGTTAGGCCCTATTCTTTGTATCCGCGAGTAAGCAGATGGTATGAACATCGTCGAACGGGACTCGACCGGGAAAACTATGCAGTATATCGAATTAGGCTCTGCAAGATGTCAACCACATGATTTCTGACAGGGTAAATCAGTCAAGGCACTTCGACGATATTTAAAAAGTCGAGTAATCATCGACATTTTACAGACATCTTCAAACGTGAGAAAGCCACCGATTGATCGGTTGCTTGTAACTTGAAAGACTGACACATTACGGATCATACAAAAATACTGCTTTCGTCGGCAAAGTCGTCGATCAATCAACAATGTCTGTTCAACTAATCGCCGAAAATTTTCCCGGTGTACCAAAACCCGCCAATTATACAAAGATCGCTTTTACGTCGGCCGATGCGTCGATATATCGACGACGTATCTCGTCAATACTACCAAAACCGGTCCGCACCGTACCGCCGGTGCAATGAAGTGTGTATAGGACTCCATGTAGTTCACGTGCATTGTACCGCTAGACATGAGGTCATTATTGTGTACAAGAATGGGATACGGTATACGATAGGGGTAGATACGGGTTGAAAAGGGGCGATGCGGTATGACCCGGGTTGCCGTACACGGAATTGAAATCAGTGTCGAATTTTTGAACTTAGGCAAAATATGTTCGCTACCGCATCGTTCTCACAAACCGCACACGGAATCTAAACGGGTGGCGATACGGGTCAATAAGGGTTGAAACGGGTCGACACGGGTCGACACGGTTTTAATTCCGTGTGGACCCGTATCGTAAAACCGGCTATGTGTGACCATAGCATTAACAATTTTTGCATATCTTTTTATATCTGTGAACTATGATGCAAACATGTTGAAGTATGCCACGCTATTTGCAAGATATGAACATGTTTTGCATAATTGTCAGTGTCAGGTCAAGTGATATCAGCTATAAAAGCATTGGGTGCTTATTTCAGTTTTTTTAAAGTCATTCATTAATGTAAGAGCCTCTTTAGGTCTGAAGTAGGCCTGGTGCAATTGGTCTACTTATAAAGGACAGAAATATGACAAACACTTGGAAGCACAAAATAAAACGCAGAAAAATCAAGTCCTCTGTAAAACGGAACAATTAGTACATATCCCTTTATGTTGGGGAAGTCAAAACCACGTCTTGTTTTGAAAGTGCTAAAATGAGTTAACGAATGCTTAGACTCCATGACCCGTCGGGCTGAAAGGGGCCTGAAAAATATCAAACATTATCAGTCTACAAAGACTACGCAGAGCAACTAGGGTCGAATTCTTTTCACTCAAATGTAATTCTCTGAATCTAGATTGTTTTTATCTATCATACCATTCAATTGGTGTGTTCCCGGATTCCCAATTTTTCTTCATTTTAAATATAGTCACTCGACATAAACGTAGCCCCCTTCTCAACAGTTCCCCCTTTTGGTAACCCCTTTTCACACGTTTCATAAAAGGTGTGACTCGACGTTCCGGGAATAAACCTCATGGGCTTCTTGGGTCCCTTTTACCGCGATCTTTAACCCATTCCCCCACATTGACTCTTTTGACACCCCAAAGGCAAGAAAGCTTTGGAAAACATTGTGAAAATGAAGAAATTGCTTGTGACAAAAATGTCTTCATTTCCCGCAAATTTTGTGCCCCCGAAAGACCAAATGATTTTAAGTCATTCACTGAAACTATCGCGTGCAGCATCTTTGAATTTTGACCAGGCTGAATCTAAAATTTTGCCGCCTGGTCTTTTTTTTAAGGCAAGACCTGGATAAAAGGCTATGTAACCAGTTATGGACGAACTATATATGGTGCGAATAGACGATTTCAAGGGATGCAATTTTCATTGCTCTCAAATTTTGAAATAATGCCAACTCTTCATGCAATTTAGAAACATTTTCACGAAAATTGTTTAGAATATTGCCCAGAAATCTGAGCACGCTCAATTATTTCCGTTTTTACGGAAACAGGCGATATTGCATCTAACGGTACTTTAAAATGCTCGGACTTATAAACGTCATGGAATAAGTCGAAATATAACGATTATACAGGAAATACATTACCAAGGTCTTACCTTAGCGTACCATACAAGAATTTATGTCACGAAAAAGGAAAGGTCTCTATTTAAAGTGTCTCTCAAAGTACTCAAGGAAGTGCGGATAAAAGAAAACATAGATAAAAAGAAATTCAATAAAAAAAAAACACAACATAAATTGAGAAAATATTGCGAATGTCTGAACTTAGCAGGGTTCTTAAAGTCGTTGACAGAACATAAAATGGCCATTAAAAAAGAAACAGTTGCCTTGGAAACGGTTTATGATTCCCCCTTGGGAGTATTTTCACTTTTTTTTCCATGAACGAACGTTTCTCGATATGATTTACTGTACCTTCTTTTAGGCATAGTTTTCTCCAGATTTTAGATTTAAATGTAGATTTCTGCCAATTTTGCTTTTTTGTATTGAATGTGGATGCGGTTTGATTTCGATTGACCCCAAACAATGATTTTAATGCCTGTTGACTGTTGTTCATTGCGACATTAGAAAAGTGGAGAACGCCATACATAGATGAGTCTTTTAAACTATTTTCCAAACGGCTTTGTTTTAGGGTGGTCGAATTAAAAAAAACCGCTGCGAACAACAATATGTGTGTTAATAAAGATTTGAATTGTGTATAATACAGTGAAGAAATTATTGAGAACTTTTGTTTCAATGTTTACCTATGCCTTTTCTATCAGAGACGCCAAAAACCAGGTCTTGTTTGGGAAAGGACTTTTCTAACATTTTATGGTTTTCGCATTTTAGAAAAATGAACATGGGGAATTCACTTTTGCAAATAGTACATCTATAATGCAGTCCCTAAAATTATTTGGAAAAGATTTCACCCTTTCCCAAATAAGACACGGATTTGAAGTCCCTAATGGTAAACGCTCTGGAGGGAGAATGTTGTCGTTTGGGAAAAGGTTAGTGAAGCCTAGATGACTTTATTGTAAAAATTATTATGTGATTTTTGTTCCACAAGGGTCAAACACTTTCTTGATTATTTATATATGAATTAAACATACTATTCAAAAGATTCGTCTTGAAAATGCGCAACAGTTAAAGACTGGAAATAAACGTGCATGAACAACATTTTGCCGACAAACGTTCTTAATTTGAGAAAATCCATCACGCGAATTATTGCTTACTTTTGTGTTTTATCGGTTACCATAGCAATGAAATGGCCAAAAAAGTGCGACGATCCCTCATGGAATTGGATTATTTCTAAATTAGTTGTTTCTGTCGTGTGTCATCCTGTCACTTAACTGATTGGTGTCAGCGAACTTTATTTTTGTCGTTTCCCATAGAAAAAAACCCAGATAGGATGCGGTTCACCAAATAGACTAGGTTCACCTAAATGATTGAAGTATAACATACACATTTCCAGAGCAACCGATAAGAGGGCGAAAAAACATTCTAAAAATATTTCAAATCCAAACCATAGGTAGTGTACCGATGAGACGATTCCAATAAGTGCCCACGAGATCTATATACGATTTCATTTTAATCAAATTCTAAACTGAAAATTTGTAAAACAATTAATTTGAATCGTCAATGAAAATTGGTAAATAGAGATTAACTAACTGAACAAATGTGATATGAAAATTATTTCACGAGAATGGGGTGTGGTGCGGTTGAAAAAAACTAGTCCGCTAGGACGAGTTTTTTAACCGCATCTCACCCCATTCGAGTGAAATAATTTTCATATTACATTGATTCGGTTAGTTAATCTATTTATTACATACCTTGTATGGCAATTTTACCCTCAATTTGGGGTAAAATCTCTTAAAAAATAACATTCATATTCCAATCTGATCCAAGGCTTTACACCGCGCATATATACATGTTCTTTGTGTATTCAGAAAAAATGCCGCCATTTTGTTTAAATTTTGAAGCGAGCAAAGAATGAAGCATCTATCTGGACTTTAAATTATCAAAAACAATTGTAATGAAAGAATAAAAAGCGAACTGAATAAATTTCAATCTTTCTAGTCTAAATTTCCCAAAACTACAGTCTAAGTTACCAATAAAAAGAACAACAAGGTCAACAACTGAATGGCAGATTTATCAAAGAAACAAAATTTTCAGCGGAAAACTATTGATTTAGCGTGTTTTAGACAAAAGGGATGGTCTAGCAACAATCATTATCAAATTCTATGATGTGTCGTTCGGTTGCTTTAAGCAGGCGTAAAAACAACTGTCTGTTCGAGTGATTTGAATATATGCCTATCACGGAACAAATGTTGTCATGTTCGTGTTTGTCATTTCCCTTCAACACACCAGCGCTGGATAGATCTTCGCTTCCATGATCAAATATGTAGAATAAGGGCGAAAACAAAGAATATAGGTTAGTTCTCTATAGATGGTTTTCTTTTTTGCAGGTAGATCTTATTTGACATACATTTCCGATGTTATGCATGCATGGAATCTGTAAAGGATAAGAATAAACGGAAAAAGAATAAAAAAGTAGTTCCGGCAGGAGTTAAATATTTCACTGCAGTATAAATATCAAAATTTATTTCACTGTGAAATTACAGGATTTTACTGCTAGGAATGTAATAAAACAATTTATTTGAATCGTCCATGATAATTTATGATCTTCGTGTTCCACATGTTGATTCCCCGTGTCGGATTGTTTCCTCATTGTGTATGAGCGGCCGTCAAAATACATCGACGTATCCGACTCGCAGATAGAAAATTATCATAAAGACATGTTTTCTGTGCGATATAGCACAAGAACATGTCTAAATATGTCTCATTGTTTCCAAATCATTTTCTATCAGTTCTAGTTTGGGTAAGTTCACTGGTGGTGAGCTCGGCCAAAGCGATGTACGTTTTACGCTACAACAAGGTATAGATATTTTGCGTTTAAATGTGATTTTAAAGATTTTTTCTAATGACAACGAATTTGTTTAGACCGGGTTAACCGTTTTGTATTGACAAACCGTCGGTGTTGTTATAACAATCTCGTAAGTACGGCTTCGATAAAGCCGTAGTTACGAGATTTTCTAACAACACCGACGGAATACATTGTTCGCGAAAAAGCGTCCCCGCTTTGGCCGAGTTCATCACCAGTGAAGTTGCAGGTACCATTTTCTTTACAAGTATTATACGGGTGTTTATACTTAGGTTCAAATGAACATAAATTACGTATAGTAAGCTTAACAGTAGACAAAGACGAGAATAATAAAATAATAATAATAAAAAAAAAAAAAAAAAAAAAAAAACAGAAATACATGGAATCATTCAGATGCACGTGTTCTGCATCACGACCGATTGTACACAGTATGTTTGTTACACTTTTAACAAACCGATCAACAAAATCAATTAGGTGATCAAATCGATGATCACTTTGATGATCCCAAGACACCTGAGAGGATCTCAATTACTGACACGAGGTGCTAAAATTGTTGAAAACAAACAATGCAAACAAACGATGTTCTTTTGATATAGTATATAACAGAATAGTAGAATCAGTTATTTCCAAATAAGGCTAGAGCGAGAGTGTGTTCGCACGTTTGTAGGTATCGTGATTCGGATAGAATGAATGAACGTGAGTAAATTATGATAATTTTATACGAACGCTCTTAACCAATGTACAATGAGCCAAAAATGGAAATTTTTCAACAAAAAATATATTGAAGACGTCAAAATTGTTGCTAGTCAAGGTACTAAAAGTGCATAATATAGCCCAGAAAACATTGAGACAAAAGGAGAATATGCTGGTTCCAGCATTTTCTTCTTTTGTCTCAATATTTTACCAAACCATGCCAAAACCAAGTCTTGTTTGTTAAAAGGTTAACGGCGAGTATGGGGTTGTATAGATTTTCGTCCAGCATTTTCTACTTTTTTCTCAATATTTCCCAAGCTTTTCCTATTACGGACGCCAAAACCAAGCCTTGTTCGAGTATACATCTTCGCAAGCCAAGGGTTCTACCTCCACTTTGTTCCTTACGTTCGTAAGGAACAAAGTGGAAGTGGAAGTAGAACCTTTGGCTTGCGAAGATGTCGAGTATAGGGTTGTATAGATTTTCGTCCAGTATTTTCTCTTTTTTTCCTCAATATTTTCCCAAGCTTTTCCTATTACGGACGCCAAAACCAAGCCTTGTTCGAGTATACATCTTCGCAAGCCAAGGGTTCTACCTCCACTTTGTTCCTTAAAGTGGAAGTAGAACCTTTGGCTCGCGAAGATGTCGAGTATAGGGTGTTTAACCCATTACCATACAATGAATTTTTAGCGTGATCTAAATTGAAAGATCCTGCAGACGACGATTTCAAGTGAATGAAGTTTCACATTTTTCGATCTTTTTACATAGAAAACATTGTGGGAAATAAAGAAATTGCTTGTCACAAGCAATTTCTTCATTTTCCACGATGTTTTCCAAAGCCTTTATCTCTTGGGGAGTCAAAAAGAGTCACTGTGTGATAATGGGATAGATGTCGAGTATAGGGTGTATAGATTTTTCGTATGAGTCATAACTACTAGTCATAGCAGAACGTCACTCGGCAAGAATTATATCGCTTATTTTCCAATATTCCTGGTTTAGGCCATTCCGGGAAGTTGGTGTTCGTGTCATAGGAAAATGTGCCCCTTATTTAGATAAATGGCAATTCCAAAGACTTAGAACGTACGTCACACGGCAAGAATTATGACGCTTATTTTCCAATATTCCTGGTTTAGGCCATTCCGGGAAGTTAGTTTTCGCGTCACAAGAAAAGACGTTTTGCTGGTTCGAAAATGAACCATTTCCCAAAACAGGGGTTGCTTTTGACGTCCTTATAGAGTGCAGAAGGTCACTCAACGAATTATAACGTTTCCAAGATTTCTAGCTTAGTTCCATACTGGGAAGCTCACTTTAGTATTTTAGGAAAAGGGGACTTTTTATTCAAAGAATGAACACTTTCTTAAACATGGGTTGCTTCTGAAGTCCTCACAGAGTGCAGAAGGTCACGCGGCAAGAATTATAACGCGTATTTTCCAATAAATCATAATCTGCTTCAGTCCTGTATTAGACCTTTCCTACCCCACCGCCCCCCCCCCCCCCCCCAAAAAAAAAAACAACAACAGAATTTCATTGACTTGAATTTGTCGTCTGCAACATCTTTGAATTTAGTAAATCCGAATCTTTTGCCGCCTGATTTATGCGAAACGTGTTAAAGAAGCAAAGTGCGATACACCTCTTTGTCTCAAAACCGAATGAGGATTGAATTAAAATATTTGACGTGTTTTTCCGCATTTTAAACTTTCCAAAATGACAAGCTCAATAAAAGAAAACTGATGCTGAAGTCCCTCCGCTCAAAAGGGTTCAACCATTTCCTAAACGAAGAATTTCTGGACCAATCAAAATTGAAAAGAATTGCAGAAAACAACACGCTTCATGCTTAAAGTAGCAAGTTAAAGCATCTTGATAAAATATTGAGGGAAAAGGAGAAATTGCTGATCATCAGCAATTTCTTCTTTTCTCTCAATGTTTCCCCGAACCCATCTACACCCATCACAACAATATCCTGTTTGGGAAAGGATTGAGCATGAGCCGAAAGTTTTTCCCCGATAACCAAATATCGGAGAAAATATTGGAAAATTTCTCCCCATTCTTTCACGGAAAATCTCAGATAAGACCATATTCATACAAAAACCGTGTGGTGGCATTTTTCCCTTAAAGGGTTCCAAATAAGGCCTGAAAATTCCGACACACTTCTTTTATTGATAAATTGGACAATTGTTGCTGAGCCGGCGTGAAGTCCCTATTGATGGATTGATGGCCCTTAGAAGGGGATTTAGGGGCTAGGGTCAACTAGGAAAATGTGACTTTAATTGCGGAATGGATTTGTTCGTGGAAATATTCTGGTGAGTGTTTATAAAAAGATATTTGTCTTAATATTTCATTTATTTAAAGCTGTTATGCTTATGATATATTTATCAAACACACGAATAGTCCAAATAATTTGGCAAATGTTTACAAATGTTACATAATTATGTATACAAGGGAAATTCATTCTTATTTTCAATACAATTTTGCATGCGTTAGTTCAAACTTGACAGATCTGAGACACATCATGCAAGATTCGAACAATCAAATTCAAAATTACAGTAATTCGTATTTCTATATTGCACAGTTTACTTTCTAATTTTTGTAAGCATGTGCTATTATAACGTGACCGGTCTAAACGTAATCCAAAATATGAAAAAAGATAATCTTGATTGGAATCAGCAAACGTCAACCAGAGCCGCGTTCTTTAGAGCGAGATTTCTTGAGATATCTTAAGATTTCTTAAGATGTTTTAGGATAAAGCGCTCTTTTGAGCAAGATTTTTAAGATGATCACTGGGAGTCGCCATTGCTCTATACTTCTTTCGGAACCCCTCGGTAAATTCTGTAGAATCTATATGGGATATAATTGACCGAGTTGTTCCGAATGCTCCATGATTCATAAACCGCGGCGTTCCGAATGCTCCATACTTCATACAAATGGCGTCATGATGACGTCATTTGGATGAAGTATGGAACATTCGGAACACATCGCTTAAAATCTCGGTCTCAAAAACGCTGTATCAAAAACATCTTAAGAAATCTTAAAAAATCTCGCTCTAAAGAGCGCACCTCAGACATCGGATATCTAATTTGGAACATTAAGTAAAGCCTTATCATATAGAAAAAAACATTCTATATACAGAAAATAATCTAAGGACCAAAATATGTTGATTCTTGACAGTCTGTGCATTCCGTGCATTCCGAATAGTGTCGATACCTCGCCATATTCCATGAAAGTCACTTTTAGCCAGACTAGTCACTATATAGTACATGTATCTAGAAACATGTACTAAGAATAGAATAGTCCAGTCACGACATTGCCAGGCTAGAAGTTGTTCAATGTTTCTAAAATAAACCGCAATGTCGAATTTAGATGTTTATCATGGAAATTTGACATGTAGATCTAGTAAACAAATTAAAGGGACATTTCATTCTCATTTCAATTTTTTAAAGTATGTCTTGATGCCAAGATTGGTTATTTTAATGTGCATAAATGCAATCAGTTTTTTGAAGTTGTTGCTGATAAACGAAAAACACGCATCAAAAGTTGAGATAGATATAGCAAATTTCGAGTACATCTGAACTGTTGTCCACAACAATTTGTTTAATTTCAACACAAAAATTTTAATTTCTCGTTGACGGCGCAAAATTTTTGCTTGAATTTTTCAGAATTTTCTTAAGGAATTGTGCTCTTTCAGATAAAAATAAAAGTAACATTTATGAAAAATGTCTGTGAAATGTCACTTTAAGTATAGATTAACCAAATCCAACGGATTCTGATATATTTAGCCCTTACCGAAAGAGCCCTGTCTTGACGTATTCAACAGAAAAAAAAGCTTTAGAGGAGTTGAGAGAAATATCCCAAAGCGACTTTGAAGGATGGCATGAGATCTTCTTTGGGAGTGGGTTAATACAGGAGATGAAGATCTAATGAACGTCTTGGCGCCACGTAATGTCATTAATTGACTAAATAAGGTGTGAGTAAAACAACTAATCGACATGCAATAGCATTCTCCAAAGTAGATATCCCTTTGTTCTTTCCTTTATAATGTCACAATGTGGCGTGGTTTTAATGTAACACAGCAGAAAAATATTAAGAAAAAAGAAGAAAATGCTTATGATAAGCATTTTCTTCTTTTTCGTAATATTTTCCAAAACGTATTTGGGTCAGAAATTATTTGAGAACTCAATGAAGGACGTTTACATATGGCTAAAAACGGTGTGAATAAAACAACTAATCAACATGTTATCTCTTTTTTCAAAGTAGGTATTCCCTTTGTTCTTTAATTATGACACATGCATTGGGTTGTGCTTGTTAGGTAAATATTGTGGAAATCATTGAGAAGATGAGAGAAACTGCTGTTTTCTTTTAGTTATTTTACTCTTTAATCATGACATGCGTAGCATATTGTGTTTCTTTTGCTTTCATTAAGGTATTCCACCCATCATTGATTATTAACACATTGGGAGTCATCCATTGCAACTGAAAGTGACGACGGTGTCCCTTGTCAATTTTTGTTTCCACAGATATCTTCCAGAAATTGATGATGGTATTTGGATTTTAAATTCAGGATAACATCTAAAATGTCCCTTTAAAGTGACATTTCAGAATTTTCTGTCATAAAATTTACTTTTATTTTTATCTGAAAGAGCATGAAAGAGCTCATGAAAATTCTGAAAATTTAAAGCCAAAATTGCGCCGTTTACGAGAAATATATATATTTTGTGTTAAAATTAAACAAATTGTTGTGGACAACAGTTCGGATTTATATGGAATTTGTCGATTCTGTCTCAACTTTAAATGCGTGTTTCTCACTTATCAGCAACAACTTAAAAAAACTAATAGTATTTATACTCATTAGAATAACCAATCTTGGCATCAAGACATACTTTAGAAAAATTGAAATGGGAATGAAATGACCCTTTAACGGGCAAGTATGGAGGTTCCTTTATTCAGGAAGACATTGCTGCATTTCAACAAAAACCTAGTAACTGCAGGTTGGTTTAAGCTGCAGTTACGAGTTTTTTTGTTGAAAAGCGACGATATACATGGATTCTTTTTGGAATGAAAATGATACAGACAGCCTTGTGAAATATCTTAGAACAGTTTCTCTTTTATCATATGCTGAAATTAGAAAGGTGAATGTTTTACAATTCATGAATATTTGTAATTCAACTCTGACATCATAGTAAAGTAGAACTTCGGAGAGAAAATCCAATTTCACCAAGATATGGCACACGGTAGATCCATAGAAAACATATGAGCCGGGATCTGGAAAAACGCCCCTTATAGCATTTGAGATTTTCATGTTTCTCGATCAGTATGTTACTAGGTGCAGTCTGACATGGACCCATTCTACTCTCATATAGTTGCTACAGACCATGGTTAAGTAATTAGAGACCAACATGGTTCCTGGTCAGACTGCGTGTATACGCAGGCTGATCTGGAACCATGTTGGGATCAAAAGCCTTAAAGGACATTTTCCAGATCATGGCTCATATAATTATAGTACATACAATATAATGGCGTGCTGGCTTATTTTGCTATGAATGCTTTGCTACTGGACTTTTCCAAACTTCAGCTGCAATCAACAATTTTCAAAGGGATGCTACCCCTGTTGGAAATTATGTAGCTATTACAAAATACGCAGTAACTAAGAGACAGTTACAATACTCTGATTGGGTTACTATAAATGCATACTAAGATTCTGTTTTTCTGACTGTCTGTAGCATCTTTTTTGATCGGAACTGTTTCACTGGAATAGAGGTACATATCGTTTGTATTCCTGTCCACAACAGTACCTAGGTTTCAAGTGGTAGAAATGAAGTGTCAAAGCACAGACGGCAAAGAAGAAATTGCAGCCTGATAATTAGCATTTATTCGTATTTCTCTCAATATTGTATTTGCTAAAACATACACATTTCTGCATTTCTAACAGTTAATTGCTTGATGCCTGGTAGAAATGTTTGAGTTGGATCAGTCCATACTTTCAATTAATTAACCCATTACCACACAGTGACTCTTTTTGACTCCCCTCAAGAAAAATGCTTGGGAAAACATTGTGGAAATAGAAGAAATTGCTTCTGACAAGCAATTTCTTCATTTTCCACAATGTTTTCTACCTCAAAATGGAAAGATGTTCATCATTTTATCAACTTGAATTTGCCGTCTGCAACATCTTTGAATTTGGATTATCCCAAAATTTTGTTGTTTGAGAAAGGGTTAAATTCCAGACATCAACCCGCTGCTAGTGTCAAAGGTGGGTCCTATACATGTATCAATATTTCATATAAACTCGTCTACGATTTTTCGCAAGGGTATACAAATTCATGCAATACTAATGAGTTCTATTTTATCAGATTAGGACGTGGAATGGCTTACTAATTAATATTTCAGATAGGTCTAGTTTTCTATATACAACACTAATCATTGTTGTATTCCCAAGGTGTCACACCTGTCCAAAAATCGATAACAATTATAGACAGACTTTTTGCTGAAAAGCATGATGAATCGATCATTAGATGCTTCGTAAATAAACAGAATCGGGGTAATAGGGGGTCGACCTCTTGCATACTCGACTAAATCATAGATGATTACGTACTTTTGTCATGTACACTGTAGCGATAATCAGCCTCTTCAAAACAATTTGCGATTTAGACAATAGAAAATTATATTAAATCAAATGTTCGTGCAAGTTTTGATTCAGGCCAAACTACCCAATTCGCGCAGTCAGATTAGGATGTAACAATTAAACATTTTTTCTTTTTTTAAATTAATTTTGATTTATTTACTGGTTGATTTTTTACATATACACCAGAAAGAATCACGGTTTCCATTGGCCATATTTTGCACTCGGCGTAATACCATTGTCGTGGTATTCCCCTGGTGTCCCACATTTGGTAAATCGATATTGATCATCGGTAGTTTTAAATTCCTCTACAAACAACACACTTTCAGACCGACTTTGAATTCAAAGGTGTTAAAGATGACAAATTTAATTTTAGCGATAAGGAATTTGTATGTCGCGTTTTTGTTGATATTAATAAGTAATATCTGCACAAAGTGTCCACTCTGAAACTCCATTGCATAAAACTTTTAACTTGATGTGCGCATTGAGGCGTAAAGGACGTATGTTTCTATATAAATAATGGCACACATTCCACATAGTATAGGACACGCGACAACTTCCCATTTTGGCTATATGTCTCAGGATTGCAGCATTGCATCATTGTTATCATAAATTCTGTAATAACAGCACCTCATATCAAAGTGATATGCCCCTCTCAATGCCAGAATAAAGTTAACATAAATATAAAACATGTGCAAATATAGGTCATGGGGTAAATTGAACACTGGAAGATTTATGGCTGCTTAAGTAGTATTTTTGGTCGAGATAAATAAGTATCTTGTGTGATTTATTGCTCTGCAATGATGATATATAGAACGAATGACATTTCTAGTAAATGTTGGGCAGGTCCCGGGAGATAAACAACCGAAACCTTTCCATAAACCTCGATTATGGCAATTGTATAAGGATGATTTAACGATTTGTATTTTCTGGGTGGTTCTACCAAGCAAACATGAACTTTTGAGTTGATGTACACCCCGTCTGTTGTAATGGTGATGGTGATATTTCCTTTTATAAAAATTCCCCTTAATAAATATTTAACCATTAAAATTGTTAAATCTCAAGACTTCCATTCAGACAAGATATCTATCTTATTTCAAGAATGTTTCAGAGAGGGCTTTCAATATGCATACATGCGTTTAGTTTCATATATAAGTGTGTTAGTTATAAAGTGCCATGATATATAGGCTAATAATGGTTTGATAAATATGAGCGAACTTTGTATCGTAAAGAGATACTACGTTAGAATCGAAAGAGAATCAGACGAGTGCGACTTACGAACTTTGGCAGTCGATTAAGTTAAAATTTCACCTAGTCAAAAGTATTTGAAAAGCAAAACATAGAAAAACTTTTCTTTTTTTTTTTTCATTTCCATTTTTCATAACCATGATCTTTTGCCTCATCTGACACAATGCGGTGTGCCCTTTTTTTTCAAATCGTCACTTTTCAACGGAAACCTCGTAACCGCAGTTTGTTTTAAGCTGCAGTTACGTGGTTTTCGTTGGAAAGAATCGGAATATTAATTCAAACTCAGAGTAGGCCTATAAGCGCATGACGTTAATAGAACACGTAAGATTTATAGTGACTTGAGTAGTATTTTTGGCCAGGATAAATTAGTATCTCGTATGATATATTGCATTGCAATAAAGATATACAGAGCGAATGACATTTCTAGTAAATGTAAGGCAGGTCTCTAGAGATAAACAACCAAAATGTTTCCCCAAACTTCAATAATTGTAATGATGTATAGGCTAATAAGGTTTTGTGTTTTGTGAGCGGTTTGCCAAATATGGATGGGCTTTTAAATTGGTGAATATATGCACGGGGGTAATATTTTTGATATACGAGGACTCACATGTCTCTTATGTAATGTTAATTTAAAAAGGACCTCTACGGATAAGGCGAGAATTCTCCCTAAAAGGCTCAGCTCGATGGGTCAATTCTCAAAACTAACAAATTGAGAAACAAAATTAAGCTTTACGGTTAGGTAGACAAATAAAGGAAATAAACACCGATTTTTATGTCATTTTAAAAGTTCTATAGGTGCAGATAACTCTTGATTTTAGTACCCACCTAAATGGTTTCGTTTTCTTACACTACCGGTATTCAAAGAGGTAAAATGAAGATTCTTTTATTTTTATTTGCAATTTATTTTCTACAGATACAGGGATAAATGGTGTTGACATCATATGGCAGCTTTGGTTTTGTCCGTATTGCGCATGCGCACCATTGAAACAACTTTGAACGCGCACTTTCCCGCCAAAAACCGAGGCATACCTACCTTCCCAAGGCTGGCTAACATCGTTCCCCCCCTTGACCCAGCTTCCCATTGACATATGTTGTGTAACTGGATCATAGGCTTCCTTGGTAAAAAGGATTTGCTGGGTCACGGGGGGGAACGTACTTTTATACTAAAAATAGTACTCATATGCCATATGCCATAATTTTGGCGGGAAGATTTCGCCTTTAAACTCGTATCAATGATGCGCATGCGCATTAAGGACAAATCGAAAAATGGTTTATGATTTCAACACCAATTGTCCTTACATTTACAGAAAATTTTTTGCTTATAAAACTAAAGAAAACTTAAATCTGGTTTAATGAATAACGGTGGGGTAAGAAAATGTAATTTTGGGGGTAGGTACAGAAACCAAGAGTTATCTGTACCTGTCGAATCGTTTTGATCGTACAAAATCAGTTTTCATATGATTTAGATACATATCTAACAATACAGTTCGAAATAATAATCAATTTGCGTGTTTTGAAAGATGACTTTTCCATTTGAGCCTTTTAGGGAGATTTCTCGCCTTATCCGTAGAGGTCCTTTAAATTGTGAATAAAACAAAAAAGTATACCAAAAAGAAAACATGTGTATGATTTACGAGCTAATTTTGGTCTTTTTTGTGAGTGGTTTTCCTAGATATCTATACGCAAAATACTTTCCTGTGCGGCACAATTTGCTGATGGCTAAGATTTGGTGTTTTTAATCGTTCAAATGGTAAAAAGTGTTTTGGGTCCTTGTATTCAGGCCGAGACCCGATAGCTCAGTCGGTAATGTCGGAGTCTGTATTCGAACACACAATCGACCAGTATCCATTTCGACATATTGACAAACGTCATTTGTGTCTCACCAATGACTGTAAGTCATCTATGTGAGAGAGCAGCTGGAGGCTCGGTTTTTGATATTGTAGTGTTGCTGGGGAGAGAAATGCCATGGTTATGTAGTACTCCAGCCAACGGCATATGATTAAAGCATTTAAAAACGCATTGATTAAGTAAATCCCGAACTAATCACAAACATTTAAGTAAGAGAAAAATAGTTGTATCTTTAAACATGTTGACATTTCGATGACAAGTGTGTATATCTTGTATTTGAAAAATAAAATTCAGCCGAGATCTGGAGAGAAAAACTTCTCGAATTTGAGACAACCATGTTTCAGACCAGTCTTTACTTAAGTGGAGACTAATAGGGATAAATATTTTTGTGTTACAGTTGCAACGAAATCTATACACGCATGCACAGAGCCTATGAGAGAACAACATGGATCTTGATCAGACTGTGCGTATGCACAGGCTGATCTAGATCCATGTTGATCTTAAATGCCGTCAAATAGTATCAAGACCCCTTTCCCAAAATCCTGCTTCATCTACTTCTACTACGCACTTCACCGGGTGTTACACTGTCCAAGAGGATGTCCCACATAAACATATTTCCAAATAAGGTAAAATATAGATTACATGTGGGTGAGGTGAACTTTTCGTACCCACATTGCGGGAATCCTTCGTGATTCTAAACTGAATTACTGGAAATTAACTTTTGCTCATAAACACATATTATGAGAGATGAAGTTGCATAGGTATAGCACGATAAATAACCTGACAGAGCATCTCTAGCTATTAACTAAATTCTCTGCAGATCACTTCTCTAGAACTATATTATGTGCCAATTTCTCTAGAACTATATCATATGCCAATAGTTTTTTAAATATCAACCCAAATAGCATAATGTCTTCTCATATAATTAAAAGTTGTATCTTCAATGAAATGTAAGCGGAAGACCGTCATTCGGTTCACCTCTTTTTTATTCGTCAAGGGACCCAATGACGACCAAGTACCGGCACTAATTCCTATCATTGTTTGCCCCACAGCAATATGGTGGAAGCTCCAAATAAGCTATAATCGACTTAACTACCGTATGATGGGACTCTCATAGGAAATACGACACTTTTCCATTGAATCTCTCATTTTGATGGTTATTTCCTGATATAAACAATTTTGAAAACTTTGAGGTTAAAGGAGAAAATGCTGCTAAACGGAAGACTATCATTCGGTTCACTTCTTTTTTATTCGTCAAGGGACCCAATGGCGAACAAGTATCAGCACTAATTCCTATCATTGTTTGCCCCACAACAATATGGTGGAAACTCCAAATAAGCTTTAATCGACTTAACTACCGTATAATGGGACTCTCTTAGGAAATACGACACTTTTCCATGTAATCTCCGAATTAGACGCCTTTTCCCGATTAAAAACCAATTTTGAAAACCTTGAGGTACCTCAATGTTTTTTTATCCTAAACAATACAATGTTACTCCTAGATACACGTCTGCGACGACTTTTATGGGAGAGCCTGTTCAGTGTTTATCCAGCGAGAAAGGGTTAACTGCTATATGATTAGTTTCTAAGGAGATACGTCAACCCCTATACACACATCAAAACGACGCAGCTTGGAAATATAACAATTTGATGAGTACGATAACTTACTTACAATAATTTATCAAATGTAATGCAGTTTGAAAGTTTACAATTCAACATCACCTACATCTAACCCATTAGCCAAAAGAAGACACTGACTATCAGCATTTTATTCTTATTTTCCAAAATGAAAGGGGAGAAATATGTTCGCCAAAACAAAAATAATGTTTGTTTAGGAAAGGGTTAATATGATTATTGGAAGCTGTATGTCACATTTGTACAATTGCTGTCAATATCAGAAGTTTGCGTACTTGAGTGGAGTTGACAAAACTGCCAGTTCCCTTTTCCATGACAGTGTTTGCAACGGCTTAATAAGCTACACTGGCCCCCTTATGTCTTCAAAGTCCCGGTCAAATTGATTTCAGAAGACGTTCTACGTACAAGACAAAAAGACTAAAATAAGTAAATTCTAATTTGCCTGAAATTAATGTCTGTGATATCTTTGAATTTGGACAAGTTTAAGATTTTGCCGTTTGGTATTGGGTTAACAAACTGTTGTAAGCTTTCAACGGACGGCGTGGACATTTACGCGAAAATCCTTTTCCAGTGGATATTGCTATGGCATATCTCCATTGGAGGAAAATATTGAAAGTGAATAAGGAAATGCTAATGATAGGCATGATCCCTTTATTTCCGTTTTTTTTTTGTTTTACACGCTGAAAGAGTAGGTCTCTATAAATGACCTGGCAAAATAGCAATTAAGAGATGCTTTTCAAGGTCATGTATCACGAGCTATATTACACGCTCTGTCAGGCCCGTAGGAACAGGGGGCTAGGGGGGTTTACTAGGGGGCTAAATTGGCCAAAAATGCAGATTTTTACTTTTTTCACACTGAAATTTTAGGGAAATTCCAAACAAGTTCCCCCCAATATTCAGACACTGAGGCTTCAGCCCCCAATATGAAATTGCTTCCTACGGGCCTGTCTGTTAATACAACCATTCAAAATAGCCTTTTCGTCGGCGCTAGATTGGTATTTTAGAAAGTCCTAATTTTGTCGTGTGGAAAAGAGTCTCAAACCAATTAATGCTATCTTGACCAACAGGATTCTCAGGAGAATACGGACCAATAGCAATAATTAGATCATATCTTCTTTTTTAATCAACAATGACCCAAGGCTATAGTATATACTTGAACAAGTAATATCTGGTTTTTATTCTTTTCTCAAACTTTGTTTTGACATAAATTGAAGAAGAAGTTTGAGAAAAGATTGAGGCTAAAACAGAATAATTATATTGATGATCAATATTTTTTCCTTTCGCGTCAATACTTTCGTATTGGACCTACTATTTTGTTGTCTAATAGCATATTTGGAGGGGCGTATTTATTGAAGTGGTAACGCATTGGATAATTTGGTGATCTGAAATTTCGTTGTTTGGGAACGAGTTAAAGTGCAAAGAAAATTATGACTAGTCTATTAGCATTTTTACCATTTCGGCAAAGTTGTCCAAGCTTCTGCACAATAAATTTTAAAGCTACTATTTCCCAGATTTGGACCCAAAAATTGTCAAATACAAACGAAATGTACACTTTTTAAGCTTTATATGACCTGATTAAATGATTACGAGAAACTATTTAAGCAACGACTCATTTTTTTCGCAATTTGATACCAAATTCATGAAGCGATGTCGAAAGTAGGTCAAAACAGTAGGACATGCGACTTTCTTAAATGACGTCACAACATACATGATGACGTCATATTGAAATTTAAGTATGAATCTCGTTTGAATCATGGTCCGCGCTGTTTGCGCATGCGCAACAATTTATAAATAATTCTAACCCCATCAGTGATGGGGTTGAATTTAGGCTTGGATTCTCCCTAAATTCAGCTATCTGTCTTGTAATTTCGGCTCATTCTCTGTCTGAATCGCATATTATTAACCATCCCGAGGTGGTCAACACAAAAGTTTTGCATATTTTTTCAAAAATTTTCATTTTTTGCAAGTAGACCATCTGCTACCGTCGCCCTTTAAGCTTTGACATACAAAATTACGAATAAAGAGAATTAAAAACAAATGATAAACATATATTATGTACTATCCTTTCTTTCAAATCTGGACTACCCGATTTTGTTTGGAAAGATGGTAGAAAGTCCTGTCCTGGGTTCAGACTCTGATATTGATCTAGAAACTTAATCTATAAATGGACTTTGCTTTGACTGTGGTCAATATTCATGAATCAATATGTATATCGTTGTGGTCAAATATGGTCAAATAGTAGTAAATTGTGTACAATATCTTTGTCTGTTCTGTGGGTCTATGCCTATATCTATATAATAAACTTTTTTCACACATTGACTCTTTTTGACTCCCCACAATAAAATGGTTGTGGATAAAATTGTGGAAAAGGAAGAACTTACTTGTGGCATTGCATGTTTTTACACTAAAAGACCAAAAAAATTATTATTCCATTCGCTTGAAATTGTCATCATTATGGAACATCATTGGAATTAGACCAGTCTAATTCTTTGTCGTCTGTTAAAGGCTTTATCTCAGATTTCAATAGAACGTTATCAAACATCGAAATGTTCTGATAGATTTACTTCCAATCGCGTACTTGTACAAGTACTTTGTGCTCTTCAGTATTTGTCTCGAAAAGAACATTCGCAAGCTTGTAAGCTTCAGTTCTTCCTTGAACGACAGAATTTTATACAAATCCAAATTGAAAGCAGAATTCCTACAAAAATTGCACATTTCTATTGTTTTGTTTTCTACTCCAATGTTTTCCCAAATTTGTAGTCCTGTCCCACGACTGAAAAGAAAAAATGTTGACTTCAATGATATTTCTAAATAGGGAACGTTTTTATCTGATTAACTGTTACATAATTTCGGACAAACGATAGTGTCTCGTAGGTGTTGTTATAAAATATCGTAGCTACGGCTTGATTCAAGCCGTAGTTACGAGAGTTTATAACAACACCGACGGTTTGTCAAAATATAACGGTAAACCAAGTCTATCATTAGCTTAAAATTTATTGCTATTGGAGCTGTCACGAATTGTTGCTGTCAAAGACAATATCGTTGTGTGAAGTGTTTTTCCTCTCTCACAAATTCCTTGTTTCGGATAGTCATAGAAACCATGCAAAAATAAATTTGGGATTATCGTCAATTTTTTGCCTTAATCTTGATCATGTTATTTTCTCGTTTCTGAGTTTTCTGTGTCATTATGGGTAATTTGAATTTGCACAGTGTTGCGTGTGGGGGCTAATTTCTAAAATGTCAGATAATTGCTTTCTCCGAAAACGTGCGTTCGAATGAACGAAATGTACTTCCGAAAAAAAAAATCTTATCACTTCGACGATGTTAAAAATGGAGTAACAGTTCTGTTAAAGTTATCAGAGGGTTACTGTTGATGCGGCATATCGTGGCTTTTAAACAGAAACCTCGTAACTGCAGCTTGAGACAAGCTGCAGTTAAGAGGTCTTTGTTGAAAGCAGCGATATATTCGTTAGACTTTGGTAGAGGTATCGTTTGTAATGTCTCTTGTGCGCCACAAATGCTCTCTACCAATGCGTGTAAGGTACATGTCCATGGTTTCCGATGTATAACAAGTTTTAAAGTTGCAACATGATAAGAACTGTTTTGTCAATTTGCAAAAATGCATTGAATACCAACTTATGATAAACGCCTTAGCTGATGGATTGGACGTAAACCTCAATTTGATCAATGATGAAGTTGAGCTATTGCATAACAACATGTTTCTTGATCAGATTGTGTTTATTCTGTTTATAACCTTAGGGGAGCCTTTTCCAGATAATGGCTCATAATAATGTCAGAATTAAATGTGGGAGTAGCTACATGTAAATCAGTCAATCTTAATCATTTTTTTACATGTGCCACAAAAATGCTTCAAAAAAGGAAATATAGAAAAGAACAAAACTGCACAGTCTTTTTGCTTTGGAGACAATTACTTCATAACTGCAGCTTGAACAAATGAATACGGAAGTACCTTAGACATGTGTCTTATGCAATATATCTGCACGCCCTGATTATAGAAATTGGACAAGTCATGTACTAATGCGTTTTTAATTGGACGTCCGAAAGGACGTACAATTCTTATAACCACTTTTGGACAGGCGAAATGGGTTTTCATTACCAAAAAACCCTTTCTCAGACTCAATTGCCAGTTGACCAAAATTCAAAATAGATTTTGCGACCATACAGGAAAACTGTCGTATCTTTTCCTACTTTCTATGTGTTCTTTAACAAATACTATAAGATTCATTGGCCGATTCAATTCATGCCACGTCTTAAGCAACTTTACGATCTTTTTTCGATTTAATCATTTTCTTGTAGTTTTTTGACTTTCGTAATATTTATTGTGTAAAGGGTAAGATCTTTAGAAAGCGATACATGCATACACTATGGTTATAATGTAAACAGACACCCTATATCATCAGCAGCAGCGATAGCTCAAACGGGAAAGGATTAACCTCGCAACCTTTTTTCAGTTTGAAATTTGGAACGCCGTTGGTTCAAAACCAGTTCGGATTATTTCTTCTGTAAAACGTTTGTTTTTCTTGATGTGTTTACTGAAAACACACATTTTAGTATGATTACCCAATTTAATGCACGTATTGTGTATGATAGGTTCCTTTTCTTTGATCATTGTTGTTTAAGTCTTTGACATATTTAAAGGAACGGGGTTTCCACGAGACGTACTTTGGAACCAGGGTTTTGAAATTGATTATCGGGGAGTGAGTTCAATTCGCAACTCGGGTTCGACTCGATGACAAATCGGGGTTCCATCTGAACAGCCTCAGATGAGACACTAGTGAAATCCACCTATTCAGAAAAATAGTTGCTCTTACGAGTTTTTTTTCTCCAGCATCTGTATCACTGATATTCGACAGTATCATGACCTATTTACATACTGATCAATGGTCATGACAACACTGATTATTACTAGTATAAGACTAAGTGACAGCGATCTGTATTTATTTCGTTTAAGCGACCCGTTTACGTGTATTGAGCTAAGAAGATGAAGCAATGGGTCTGCAACAGATGGTACCTGGATGATCGTATGAATATGTTTACAGATAGGGACATTGCTATTCTCAAATTTTCGTTGATAATGATATGAACATTTAAATTGCTTATTGTACTCCACTGCCATTTTCCCGACGGCACGTTCCCAATTTCTTCTTTTTATGCACATCTGTAGATGTAAGGATGCTGCGGTAGTACTTGTATGAGGAATCCATGGTTAGGTGCTCCAATTCATCTGGGGCCCGTTTTACTAACGAACTTACGCAAGAATTTTTCGCAGATTTGAACGTAAGTTCAAGTTATTTGCGTAAGTGCGTTTTACTAAAAATGTTCGCAGCTAAGATTTGCGTAAGTTTTTGCGTAACTTTACGATCAAAAAAGGTTTGCGTAAGTATTTTCGTAACTAATGCAAGTGCCTCAATTTACCTTTTAAAGCCTTGTAATCTAAAGAATTACCGAAAAATTCGAAATACATATCAAAGGAAAGGCTGAAATTAAAAAATCGACGGAAAATGTATGTTTATTTCGTTGTTTTTTCTCACTTTGTTTTGTGTTAATATTTATGGAATAAAACAACAACAACATGACAGCTAGTATTTTTCACGTTTTCCCGATTCTAATGGACTACTTCGAACGTATATAATACGTTTGGAACCGTATTTGTAATAGTTCAGTAATTTACCTAAAATATCCAATTTCTGTAATTTTAAACAGCAGAATTACCTTTATCAATTCTAAAAAATCACAGTTTAAAATTAGAACACAACTAGTAGTTTTTGATATTTACGAGAAACTAAACTGGGATAAGAGCACATTGTTGATTTATTTTTAGCAAATGTTGTTCTATTTTTAGAGTTACGATAATTTTTTTCTTACGTTCAAAATTTTCTTACGATCGTTTTGTAAAACGCACTGAAGAATTTGCGTAAGATTTTTTTAGACGTAAAGTTACGCAAAAACTTACGCAAATGTTAGTAAAACGCTACCCTGGTATTTTGTTTCAGGAAAAGTATGCATTGAATTTGTTTTGTAACCACAACCAGGGAAAAGTGCTACCGTGTTTTTTTCTTTTTTTACTCTAAACAGGAATAAAAATCAAAGTGCTTGGAGCACTATATTTAGACGCCTCTCATTGATTGGGCGGAATTGTATGTAAATGATCGGCGTTTCATTACTTTATTTCGTTGAATTTGTGTTAAGATCGATTCTAAATCACTGCGGTCGTTTTTTCGCCAACGATGGTGGAGATAGAAGTCGAACAAGAGTGCCATGGTCACAATATACGCCGCCACTTATAAAACTTGAGACAAAAAAAATGACATTGACAAGGATTTATAAATATTCACACAAAAACCTGTAAAAAGTTGTGTTCACAAAAAGGTTTTTATAAATATCCAGTCAAAAACCTGGAAGGAATTGCGTTCACGAGACTGAAATATCATTAAGCCCTAGAGACTAAGATTGAAGGGGGCATAACTCAGGCAAACATCAATGAACCATAAAATCCTTACTTCATGCACATCTACCAATTAAGGTAATAACATCCACCAAGTTTCATAAGGATCCAGTCAGAATCTTAGAAGAAGTTGTGTTGACAAGGCTGCAATTTCAATCAGCCCCAGAGACTAAGTTTTAAGGGGGTATAACTCTAGAAAAAATCAATGAACCATAAAACCTTCCTTCATGCAAATCTACCAATTGAGGTAATTGACCAAGTGTCATTAATATCCAGCCATAAACGTAGGAGGACTTGCGTTGACAAGGCTGCAATTTCAATAAGCCCCACAGACTAAGTTTTAATGGGGCATAACTCTGGCAAAAATCAATGAACCATAAAATTCTTCCTTCATGCACATCTACTAATTGAGGTGATAACATTGACCAAGTTTCATTAAGATCTAGCCAGAAACTTAGGAGGAGTTGTGTGGACAAGGCTGCAATTTCAATAAGCCCCAGAGACTAAGTTTTTAGAGGCATAACTCAGGCAAAAATCAACGAACCATAAAATCCTTCCTTCATGCACATCTACCAATTGAGGTGATAACATTGATCAAATTTCATTAAGATCCAGCTAGAAACTTAGGAGGAGTTGCGTTGACAAGGCTGCAATTTCAATAAGCCCCAGAGACTAAGTTTTTAAGGGGCATAACTCTGGCAAAAATCAACGAACCATAAAATCCTTCCTTCATGCACATCTACCAATTAAGGTGATAACATTGACCAAGTTTCAAAAAGATCCAGCCAGAACCTTAGGAGGAGTTGCATTGACAAGAAAAGTGGACGGACGTACGGACGGACGGATGGACGGACGGACGGATGGACGGACGGACGGACAGACGGAGAAGATGACGCCAATATACGTCCGCCTCCGGCGGTTTATAAAAAAAAGATGATTAAAAAGAACAATGTATGAGTAGAATTCGAACCCAGGGCCTTCCAGATATAACATGTGTAAAGAGTACAAGGTGAGTGCTCTGCTAAGTGAGCTATCGCGGCTTTCATTTATGTAGCGCGTTGGCTTACATTTTGAATAAATTGCTTTGTAGCGTACTTTTTAAAATCAATGAAAAGTATAACTGACGACAATACTCATAGTAAACCGAAACAAGAAGACAAAAGTGCTAATCGCATGGCCTTAATTGAATTTGGTAATCAAATTAATAGTGATTATTCATAGCGACAAATCAGTTGTCTTGAAACGGCAATCAAATCAATTTGAAGTCTGAGAAGGATTTTCTGGTATTAAAGCCGATTTTGTATGTCCGAAACCGATCTTATAGAATTAAACACAGAAGAATGAATAAAATATCTTTCGTTCATGTACAATCCCGCTCAATCAATCAGAGACGTCCAATTACAGTGCTCTCAGCACTTTGATTATTGAAATGGCATGACTTTTGTTACCGTAAGTTTTACGCTGCAGCTTTTCTTTTTAATTACAGTTAGACCACATTTTCTTGATACATTTTATAATATAGGCAATTCTCCAAACATCGAATTTCGATGTCATTGCATAAATGTCAGTGTCATGTCGAATAAGTTATATAACACACAATCATAAAATAGGGATAGATTTCATCGAAATAACAATAAGGTAGAGTGGGGCAACATAATGACAACTCTATATACATAGGAACAAGTAAAAAATTGCTGTAATGTACAGCAAAATGAATTGTATCGCGCTTAAAAAAATATACCAAAGTAGTGAATTAAATGGTACAAGTGTCTGGTTAAGTCAACATGCAGTGAAAACCGAAATAGGATTGCATGTGTGCATATGATGGTGCTAGTCTATAATTTCCATTTTTGTGTGTTCAGCCAGATTATACATTAATTAAGGTTTACGAACTGAGAATGAAATGCAGAGCCAGAGGCGAAATTTGAAAAGTGCCAGTAATTCCTAAACTGTGTTACATTTCTGTTTCAAATACAAATATAAGCATTTTGTATGGTTTAGAATTTTGAATTAATGCATACTTATGGAAATATTTGACAAAAATGTTCAAAATTACCTCCCTTGCATATGAATATAGAGTAAAATAGATCTAATATTTGTTAACTATTTTGTTCTTGAAGCATAATCTTGAAATCAGGCACGGTGAATCACCTTATGTGAAGTGTATTTACAAGTGTGTGTAATTTGATGCCTTTCGTATGGCTAGAAAGTGGTGTTTTCATTCTCAGTTCGTAAACCTTAAACAACATAGGAGGGGTGTAAGCAAATACAAAAGTGTTAAAAAGGTTTGTTTATTATAGTGTCACCCCTATATAAAGGGCCAGCCAGTTTTGGCTTATGAGACACTCTCTTTCTCAATACACAGTACCTCCCGATTCCCCATTCATGATACCGGGCGTCTGGCAGAGATGGGTCTATGGTAACCATTAAGGACAGATCCTCCAGTTGTTACTGCGCAACTTACTGCGCATATCCTAAATAACGAAAATAAAGCTGTTTCAGTAATTGTTCTTTTCAGCAAATGTATTTTTTACATTTAGTTAATGTTTTGTTGATAAATGACAAGACCCTTTTCGGTTATTTCAATTTTCTCTGTTTGGTCAATTAAAGTGTAATAGTATTCGGATGGTACATTTCGCTTTCTGTTACGCGTTCAACATGTGGCGTTAGCGATAGGAAACGGAACAACAAAAGCAAAGTGGTGTTTTTATGAGCTAGTCCGCTTCAGATGGACACAAAAGATGAAACTTTTTATTATCTAAAGCTGGTAATAAGGAAGAAAATGGATCAAAGTAGTGAAACAATTTCGGACAGAGCTGCAAAAAGTAAACTAAATTTTACTTATAACTAAGAAAAACGCTTGGTTTGATATATTTTTCTTTGTTTGTTTTTGTAGGTATGACCAAGCACTATGTCTATGCCAAAAAAGAAAAAAATCTTACCGCTGGAATATTTTTTATTATCAGAAACGTTGCGAAAAAAGAGCAATTTCAGCTACTTTTGAAAGAATGATTTACTAAAAATTTCAAAATCATCAATAAATTTTCCCAAATTGATACTCATTTGTACAAAATAAAACATACTGAACACAATAAAGACTTATTTATGTAATGCTAGTCATTTCGAACACCTTTTTTGTGGGTATTTAAGTGACACCTCATTTTTGCAATTTTAGACAAGAGTAGTCTCCCTTGAAATCCAATAACTCTTTAATTCGCTTGGTGACCTATAGTTTTTAAGTCATTTTTTACTTCTTATATGTTTAAATATCAGTACAGAAAAAATAAAAAAAAATCTTACCGTGGGAAATAAATGGAGGATCTGTCCTTAAATTAACTAGCTGGCGGCTCACCAACCGGTCACATCAGTTCTAATCCGACAGTCCGGCTTCCACCGGGATTCGAACCTTCGACCTCCCGCTTCCAAGGCGGACGTCCTAACCACTAAGCCACGGAAGCGGTTAAATGTTGTAGTTGAATAAATGGCGATTAAAATTAACTTAAAGAAGAAAGGAAACCGAATATTTCAGCAAGGAATTAGGGCCAAGTTGGTCCTGAATCGTTTATCCGTGAAATTATTCTTTGGGAAAAAAAGAAAGAAAAAAAGACACACACACAAAAAAATTGAAAGTTCACCATAGTAACCACAGTTCACTATGAATTTTTTTTTCGAAAAAATAAAAAACAAAACAAAAACAAAAGAAAACAAAAACAATTCGAAAGAAAGGCTCCATGCAAGGATGATTCCTGTTAGACTCCTATGTTAGAAGATTCCTGTTTGAATCTTGATTGAAACTGGCCTAGTAATTTTGGAGAAGTTTTCACATGAACGCACTACGGAAACAGGACCGTGGCATAAGCCCCGCTAGCCTTTGGTCAGAATACTAGTATATAAAAATACTTTAATGAAATAGAAAAAAGTACTTGTTTATCCATTAGCCTTCTGAATATAAAAATCGTATCAAGTAAATTTTCCAAACCGGAACATTTTGACCACTATAGCTTATTTGTCCGTATAATCATTCAATAGAGAACAGACTGTGTTGAATAGATCAGAGTGCATGTTAATCTTAGTCTATGGAATCTATAAATGCTTTGATAACAGCAGGAATAGGAAACGTTTATGATAACAGACATAGATGAACGAACGCACAACAGCCACAATGCCACGGATATGATCCTTATTACTTTTGTCCGGCGGAGCAATAAATTAAATGTACAAAAAAAAAGAAATACAGAAATGCCATATAAAGTGACAACTACCAGCCGCTAAAATGAAGCCAAATATATAAGGAATGTTTAAATTTGAGCTGTAACACAATTCAAACAATACCATGAATATGTCTCAATAATTCACCCGGCAGATCATCTCTGCCAGGTCATAAAACGAGACCTGTATTTGTACTTATCACACACAAAAAAACACAAAGAACGAGCGACACATACGAGGAGATTTACCAGAGTGTAACAAAAAGTACAAGACTAAAGTTTTGATTGTGGCGGCGAAATGATTGAGCATAAAGTATTCTTTTGAACGGTTTTGAAATCCATCCAGTCAAAAACTGTTGAGACATAAAAATTGAGTTGTTATTTTATGTGAAAACCCCTAGCAGTTTGTAATTTTTAGAAGAAAAAGTTTGAGAAAACCTATTTGTTCTACTAGTTATACACATGCCTATTTAGTTCAGACGATCCCTTGAAAATATGGAATCTAATCATCCAAAATTGTACATGCAGTGTTCATTCAATACTAAAGTCTTTATCGTGCTTTGATTTCTTACGAAGCGATGCAGCGAATCGGATAGGCCATGGCCAAACCGAAAGTAGGAATTCACATTGTAATGCAATTTTGAAAAACGCTTGAGAAAACCCATTTGTTCTACTAGCAATACACATATCTAGTCAGATAAGACGATCCCTTGTAACAATGCAAGTTGACCAGTCCAAATTGAACATGTAGTGGTCATTCAATAGTAAGGTACTTCTCGTTCTTTGATTTCTTATTGCGATTCGAAATGGTATGCATAAATGCGTTGCATTTAAACGGATAGGAAAAATACATGTCCACCATGGGCAAACCGGATGTAGGGACTTTCCATTGCTATGCAAAGTATAAAACTATACTAGAATTTTGTTTACACGAATTTTCAGCGTGGTCTGACATTAAACGAACTTCAATGTATACTTATAGTACTGCTTGAAAAATTATACCGTGTAAACAGTTTATGTGTAGGTTATATATACGACTTTCAAGTACAAATAATTATCCCTCATGACGTAATTTCTAAAATTAGAATATGTATACCACAATATGTATCGCGCCATAGGCGCGATACAATAAATTATTTCTAGTAAAATATATTCGCAAGATCGACCCTATGTATACATGTACCGTTGAGCTATTTTTCTCGAATGCCCTCTCGTGACACTCTCGTGACACTGATGGTGAATTCGGCCAAAGCGAGGAAGGTTTTTTCACGATCATTGTATTCCGTCGGTGTTCTTTTAAAATCTCGTAACTACGGCTTCTATAAAGCCGTAGTTACGAGATTTTATAACAACACCGACGGTTTGTCAATACATAACGGTAGACCCGGTCTATTTTTAGAACAAATTCACTGTCATTAGAAAAAAATCTATAAACTCATATTTAAACGCAAAATATCTATACCTTGTTGTAGCGAAAAACGTCACTCGCTTTGGCCGAGTTCACCACCAGTGAGCATGGAACCTGGTTTAGCTGATGACAATTAGAGACGTTCAAAACCTGGGCTTGATGTCTCAAATTCAATAATATTGAGACTAAAGAAGAACTTGTTGTGTTCTTTTTCTCCATTATTCGTATGTTATATTATAAAAAAATCGTTCTTTTTCAACACCCATTTTGTGCTATGCAACATTTGTTTGAATTGGACCAGTCTAAAATTATGTTGTCTTGGTAAAAAGAAAATCACGACAGACTAATACCCATCTTTCACATGTATCGTCGGTGTTATTGCAAAACCTCGTTACTCCAGCTTTGTTTAAGCTGGAGTTACGAGGTTTTGCAATAACGCCGACGATGTATCGTTAAGGTTTCTCTATTTCTCGAAATTTTAGAGAAGCCATTAATTTTCGCAATTATAAGGTTTTTCTCCCGGAAAATTGAGAAATATGGAGCTTGTTTAATTGTAATGAAAAGCTTTTTGATGCAATTAATGCCCATTAACTGCTTATGTGTGTGTCGCAGTGCCATATAATGGTGATTTATTATATTTCTGCTTTTTTAAAAACATTTTCCCCCAAAAGACATGGTTTTGACGTCCATTACTGGAATGGCTTTTGAAAACTTGTTGGCAAAAGAATGCGATTTATAATATTTCTGTTGTTTTATAAATTCTCGGTAACACGAGAAAGAGACTTCAAGATGCGTCGTTAGTTAACTAGTTCCAATAGAAATTTAAAGCAATGACCAAATCTGACGTCTTCTTCAGACAATATTCTGGGAAAAATTGAGGGAAAATGGGAAAATGCTGATAATCAGCATTTTCCCATTTTCCCTCAATGCTTTTCCATGCTTTTATGTTCAAATACCATCTTTTAACCTTTTTTGGCAGCATAACATTTTTATTTTGCATTCGGCAGCAATTTCGAATTCTGAATTTTTTTGGTGTCTTTTTGGAAAGTGTGTACAAAATTATTTTTTGATGCAATTAATGCCCATTAACCGCTTACTTGTCGCAGTGTCACATTATGGGGATTTATAATATTCCAGTTGTTGTTATTTCACCTTTTTATCAGGAAACCTGGTTTTTACGTCCCTTATAGGAATGTTTTTCGAAAAACGTTAAGGCAGAAGAAGACAATGCTTACAAACAAGACATTCGTCTTTTTATAGACATTTTCTGTGATAAATTGCAAACAAATTATATTTCTATCAACATTCGTTTTTGTCTTTGATGCAGCTTTAAAATTTGATTATCCAAGTGAATTTGTTATCGAAGTGCCACATAATGGGGATCCAGTATATTTCTGTTGGGTGTACTCGTTTCCAAACAAGACCTTTCCAAACAAAAGCAGCGTGTAGGAGATATTTTGGAAAACTTTGAGACAAAAGAAGAAAATGCCGAAACGCATTTTTCCTTCTGTCTCACTATTTTCTGTGCTATATTGTTCTCATGTCCTGTTTTTACCGACACCAATTTTGACAGCAGCAGCAGCTTTCAAAATGGGATGTTTTTTTTATTCAAAATTTTAAAGGTGATGTAGGCGCCTACATGTATACTGATGTCAATTATTGTGCTAATTGTATGATTCATAGAATGGGGAAAATGGCAGAAAAGGGACAACATGCTTTCAAACAGTTCCTTCTTTTCTTTCTATACCTTTCATAATAAGAGGTGTCACAACTAGAATTTGTGTGTAAAAAAAAAAAAAAAAAAAAAAAACAAACAAAAAAAAAAAAAAACAAAAAAAACGGATACTGTATTTCGCATACTCGCTTTGATAGAATTACATTTTCTATAATTTAAACAGCGAAATGTACGTCAAGCAAATTCTCTGTCGTTAAATTCTGACTTAATTTGAAGAGAAATTTGCGTTAAATATGGAAATAAATACTTCTTAATGTTCACAAAATGTTGAAATTTCAGCGCAATCGGAAAGACGTGCAATTTTAGCACCGATATTTATCTATAGAAAGTATAATTGTACAATTATAAGTCTTATAGATGTCAAGTTACTACTTTTTGGAGAATGTATAGCCTCATTTTAGTTGTTTTCTTTTATTTCTCACGTCACTGCACGATATTAGGAAACGTATTTGTCATTGTATACCCAAAAGGATGAAAATAACGGTTAATCTTATTTTGAAATGCCTGTGATCCACAAAATGTTTGATGTCAAAAACAAAAAAATGTGTATGTTCTGACATAGAAAATGTTGAGAGAAAGAAGGAACTGCAGAATTTCAGCTTAAATAAGATGTGGTTAGGCATGTCCAGCGTTACTAATGGTATACTTTGTTAATCTAAGATTTTATTGAGACAAAGAACTACCGGTGCCACAAAAGTTTAATTATCTTATATGTCGAAGCAAATTTCTTCTTTCAAAGTAGAAACAATTTTCCGAGCAATTTCTACACTTTTTATTAACATTGTATTTCTTTATTAACCCTTTCACCCCCAGAAAACAACGTTGTGTATATTCGACCGATGACAGCACTTGCAGACCATGCAGATAATGACATTACAAAAGCACGATATTTACATGACAACATAGCTGCTGCATGCGGCGCCTTGAGGAAAAATAAAAAAATGCTGGTCATCAGCATTTTCTTCTTTCCCCTCGATGCTTTCACAAAAATTCTTTATAAGAGATATCGAAACCATGAGCTATCTAGGAAAGAATTAATAAGTGACTCACTCAAAAAAAAACAACACCCAACTTAAAAGGCAATATTACGTAACTGTTAACGATTGCATTTCCAATATGTTCGAATGTTATTGCAAAACCACGTATCTACAGGTTTAGTCAATCTGTAGATACGAGGTTTTGCAATAACACCGACGGTTTCCAATATTCTACTTGAAATGTTTCTAAAGATGTCATTACTGACTTTTGAGGCTTTCAGTATATTTGCCAGAATCTTTACGCTTTAATTCACATGGGAGTTTGTTAAATATGTCTCGGTACTTGCTGCTATATTAGGCTACAATGAGAAATTTCAATAGGGAACGATTTCATAGAGTTAACCGTGACATAATTTCGGACAAACAAATACATGTAGTATTTCGTGGGTTTTGTTATAAAATCTCGTAAATACGGCTTGATTCAAGCCGAAGTTACGATATTTTATAACGACATCGACGGTTTATCAAAACATAACGGTAAACCCAGTCTATATTTAGCACAAAATTAGTTGCCATTGGAACTCGCTTCTGCAACAGCTTACGAGATGTTAGTTGAAAAATGACCACATTACATGTATATCATCCTTTATCTATCAAAAGCATCATCTAGATTAATCCGAGTCTTCTCTGATGAATATTGCCTCTTTGATATTTGGATGTCGCTTTTTACAATGAATAGGGACATCAAAGAACGAATTCTCATCAGAGAAGACTCGTATTACCTCTAGAAAACAGGTGACTTGACAATTATATGTCAATTTGAAAGCCACGACTCAAAAAATTACAATCGCGTCAATTGTGCGTTATTGTTTGGTATAGCACAACGAAGAATGCGAGAATATCTGGTTCCGTATATTTTGTTTCTTAGTCTAAAAGTCAGGAAAGCGTTGTAAGAAAATAAGGAATGACTGGGTTCTATCATTTTCTGTTTTACCAATGTTTTCTCAAAGATTTGCACTCAATAAAAAATCCTGACTCATATTCCACTCCTATCATTTGTGTCATAATTATACATCATGTATTTTGATGTGATACCATGATGAATCTTATCGATTTTCGTGTTTCATTTTTTCTTTATCTAAAAGCAATGAAAACAATGTAAGAAAAGAAAGAAATGCTAAAGCTCAGCATTTCCTTGTTTACCGACATTGTTTTACTCGAATACAAAAATTGGTCTTCCAAGAGGAACAGTTAAAGCCATTAGCCACTAACATTCGCTATTTTTCAACTAAAACCTCGTAACTGCAGCTGAAAACAAGCTGCAGCTACGAGGTTTTTGTTGAAAAGCGGCGTATTACAAATTTCCTGACTCACTTTACGCTAGCATCATACATGTCATACGGTTTGATGTAGCATAATGATTAATGAGGGGATATTCGGTTCCGTAACTTTTGTTTCATAGACTTTGAAATGTTAGTGAAACATTGTAGGAAAACAAGAAATTGCCGAAGATCAGCATTTCCTTGTTTACCGACACTGTTTTCCTAGGTTGGTCTTGCAAAGGGAAAATTGAAGCCATTGATATTACAACTTTCCTGACTCATTTTACGCTAGCATCATACGTGCCATAGTTTGATAGAATAATGATGAATGAGGGGCTATTCGGTTCCATAATTTTTGTTTCGCGTTTTGATCCCAACAAATTCCCTGCAATCGGATATTTTTTCGTAATTTGATACAGACATCGTCGATTAACTTTGAAAACGTCGTACCTACAACTAGCTTTAATCTGCAGTTACGATGTTTTTGACGAGAAGTAGTAATATTCTACAATATCCTAGGCTTTGAAATGTATCGAATTTGACACTGCGGTTTAGCCCTGTTTTTCCATGTACAAACGACACATTTAAACAATGTTATGACGAAGATATGATATTGTGTTTAGAATATGCCTGTATATTATACGGTATACATGTATGTAAAATGTATGAAATGGCAAAAATGCTGGTTATTTCTTTTTCTCCTAGTAGTTTCAAAACTTTATATAAGATAGGCCTACACATGAAAACCATATCTCGGTAATTTCTATGTGAAAAAAAAGATAAAAGTTATTTATCAACATGTTCTTCTTTTCTGTCGTGAGCCTTTAAACTATCACCATGTAGCGATGTCAAAACCATGGTGTGCTTGGAACAACTAATATATCTAAAGTAATCTCATCACATTCCCAGTTGGTCGATTTCACTGTCTGCAATATCTGTCTTATGTAATCTTATTGGTCCGTTGGGAATTGAGTAGACTTAGAAATGGATAATGTCATAGGAGATTGCTCCGTATACATACATATGTTGTTATGGACAGGAGTAACTTTTGATACAAACGAATAAGCCAACAGCGTAGTCCTACGAGGTTCATTCGGCTATTGCCGTTTCTCAGTTTCAAGGTTATATCAACAATTTTCAACAAAAACCTCGTAACTGCAGCTTCTGTGAAGCTGCAGTTACGAGGTTTCTGTTGAATTGCGACGATAAAGAAGTCTTGGATCTAGCGCAGACAAACCATTAATTTCGTTGTAAAAAAGGTTTATAGCTTTCTTTACCAAGAATCAATTTTCCTGTCATGGTAACTCAAAATTTAATTATTATTCCAGGTGACAAGCGGCCTAAAAGAAGCAGCTCTCAGCATTGAAAAATGAAGTTCCGCCATTTTGAATTCAAGCTCTTTCCCCGACTAAAGCACAAGAAGAAAAAGAAGTCGAAGTTATGCAATCCAGACTTCCCCAGGGATATCGGTCTAGACAAGAACTTTAATTACTCCAAGTCGGGTTTCCAAGGTTACTATGACAATTTTGGAGCCGAAGACAACATCCTGTCACAGCAAATTATACCCTCCCAGAACGGGACAATCGGACACTCTCGGTACCGAACGTATCCACTTCCGGAGCTAAAAATAGAAGTCGGAAATGTTTGCCGATGTGTCAAATGCGCAAGCGTGGAATCTTCCGACGAATCAAATTCTTGGATATGCGTGCGCGGACCGGAAGAGGAAGTACCCGGATATGAACTGTCGGCTGGTACCCCGAATACGATACCACGTGTTCGGACGAGAATCAAAACAAATCCATGGCTTCCGTCTCCCAAAGCAACTCCGAGTCCATCACCAACCGGTATGTACATCCGCTGACCTACTTCCTTCTGATTGTTTATCATCCCATGTCTGTCTTTTATAGCTCACGATAAATGACCTAGCAGAGCATCTCTAGATAATAGCTTGAGATGCTCTTCCAGGTCATTTATTGAGAGCTTTAAATGAGGCTGAAATTGGGTAATGTAAACAAACAAATAAACAGAAATTATTTACTTTTGTTTGCGATCGAAAATGTCATTACCAGAGTTTGAATAAGCTGTAATCACAACATTTACGAACGCAATTCGAACGCACACGACGGTATGTTAACCTATACCGGAACTACTTTTGAAATTGGTTATTTTTTAATTATAGTTCTTGCTATAAATCTAAAAAGGCATATTAAGGTGCAAATATTTACGATGCCTTGAAAAATAAGTAACATGAAAATAGTTCGACATATAATTACACGATATAAAAGTCAAGAATAAAATGTCAGAATTTGTAAATGTCTAGAATTATGACACTGACACCATATGATTAAATATTGACGCGCAATAATTGAGCTATCATATTTTGTTCCCGCCAAATTGTCAATAATGCGATGCCAACCTTTTAATTTTTCCTGGAAATATTATTCATGTCGTGTGTCGTATATGTTCAAATATAGATAAAATAAATAAATAAATGAAAAATAAATAAAGATTAATAGATAAAATAGAATAATTCACAGATAGATCACAGAGAAATATATTTTGATCGAAACTGGCATGCATATTACCAGTGAAATTGGCGCGAATGTGATACTTGTAATCTTAGATGGGAAATAAAAATGCAACTTATATACACCGTCATCCATAGAGTTGCACATCAGACAAATCCCTGCATTTTACACGAGATTAAATAAAAGACTGGTACCTACATATTTTATGATTACATACATGTATTTATAATACTATATAAAATTGACAAGAAAACAAACTACCGCAGCTTTTATGTATGCGATACACAATGTTGCCCGTTTACGAACAGATTTTCGGAAGTTTGGATGTTAGCTTAAATATTGAAATAAAATGGGCCCCTGGATTCGAATATCCAAAGCGGAACCCTACCAATTTCTGGTTTTGCAGTAATTCCCTTTATCTTTTTCCAGAACAGCAAAGTTTAGAATGTTCCTCTATTCTACAATTTTCGGGCGCCGCGTCTCAATTCTATTGACTAAATGAATCAGAATCCACAATGCTAACGTTTTAGGGTGTTTAGAACACAATAAATGGGATTGATTTCGTTTTCCTATACGGCTATTCAGCTGATGACTCAAATAGGACAGAAAATGGCACTCGATTCATTTCATTGATGCGTACACTGCATAGGAATTGAGTCTTATTCTGGATATTTTAATGAAAAATGCTTATTTAAACTGGGACAGTTTTGGAAAACATAGCGAGAAAAGATGATATCCTATCTATAACATACAAATGTATTGTAAGATCGACAACAATCCGAAACACTTGTTAATTGAAAGGTGGTCTGGGCAAGAACTTGATCTAACTAAAACTAAAAAAGATTAAGGAACGATAGTTTTTCAAAATAAAATAAAAAAGAAATGGAAACTCGTATAAACATTATTATTTGGCAACACTTTGCGGTTTATCTTTACACATGAAATATTTGCATATAAACATAATAAGTAACCATGGCAATTCATGTCATAATGTTCACAAAATTGTTGCATTTTATATACTGAAAATGTCAACACACAGAATTACTTGCAAGTCGATGGTTTTTCACAAAGCTGTTGTACGTGAACATAAAACCAAATACACTTACAGTCATTTTATGTTAGTCCATTCCAAATAAAATGACGCTTTTTGACGTCCCACAAGCACAGGTCTTTGGAATTTTTTTTCGAAACATGAGGAATTTGCTTGTCACAAGTAATTTCCTCATTTCTCACAATGTTTTTTTTACTCAGAGAGACAATAAAACTAATGTAAAATTTGGTTCATTTGAATTGTCGTCTGCAACATAACTCGTATTTTGAATTTGGACTGGTATAAATTTTTGTCGTCTGGTAATGGGTTGAGCCTATAATGTCCCATTTTGAAGTAGGAGAAATAAATGGCTGGAATGTTATTTGATGCTTTTAGCAGTTTTCTGGGTTATTATTGTAATCCAACACTTTATGTTTCATTTCGAATATATTTAGTGAGTGCATTTGTGGCACGGACTTCCATAGATAGAACATTTCAACGTGGTTTGTCGGTTTTACAATGTGTGTCTGTCTGCATGTCTGTATTTCTCCCAGTAGGCCTACGTTTTTTTCTCTAAAATATGTCGAAAAGAAGACAACTATAATATATTATCTTTTATATATTTCGAGTACAGAGACTTTACGTATGTAGCATTACTGTTTTAAAACCGTAATTCTTTAATAGTTATAACATTCACGATGCACCGTCTATCTACCTTTCCCAAACAAGACCTGGTTTTGACGTCCCTAATAGAAAAGGCTTGGGAAAACATTGAAACAAAAGAAGAAACTGCTGATAACCAGCAGTTTCTCATTTTGTCTCAATATTTTCTATGCCATATTTTACACAAATTATATCTTTAATACCTTCCTTTTTGTCATTTTTTGGCAGTTTTTGAAGTGGATCGCCCCAAAATTTTGTCGTTTGGGAAAGGGTTAAGCTACAGTTACGAGGCCTTCGTTGAAAAGCGGTGATTATTATTTTGTTTCACCACGATGTGTTTCAAAGCTTTTCCTGATAGGGGCATCAAACTGGGGTTTTGTTTTGTTTAATCTTTTCTTATCTTTCTATGTATCTCCTTTTATTTTACTATCGTTTCAGATCCCGTAGGCTCGCTCCTCTATTCATCCTCCGAGTATCTTGGATCCACCAAGTCCTGCCCACTAGGTATACCACGTGACGAAAGGAGCGGATTTCATTGGACGTACAATCCGTCCGAGATCTACGGTCCAGTGCGCACCAAATGTTCCAGCTTTCACGGTCTGGTGAAGATCGCCGAACTGGAAAACGATTCGCAAGAGGAGAGTGAGTTTGGTAAGACGTCAAATGAATCTGCGAGAATCACGACTGAGGTATTTAAAATAACGGGATCAAAACGACATTCCACGGAACATATGACAATCAATTTAGTTAAAGAAACTGAAAATACTGTTAGCCAAGTGAGTGAAGTGAACGTTAAAAAGCGGTTCTCGTTTACCGAGTTTCTAAAATACGATACAGACGGTTCAAACTGCACTTCACCAGTTGTTGAGACGATAGAGTTCCTTAGTACAGTCAATTGTGACATTGATTTTGACTATGAAGAGAAATTAGATGAGTTACTAGAAACGTCAGATTTTCCGCGCGATGCCACTTTTATGTCAATAAAAGAACTATTAGATGAAGTTAATGTTGATGGAACTGTAGTAGAAGAAACAGAAAACGAGGACAAAAATGTTGTTCTGAGTGGTTCGTATGAAGATTCATTTACGGATTCTGTTGATGAAGGTGACGGTTTATCACTAGACGACAAAGATGACGATGAAATTGAGAAAGGTTACGTGACCGACACAGAAGACATAATGGACGACAATCTTGACAATTCCAACTCATTCAGCAACACCGACCTGACCGGATACGAGGACCGGAACATGCAGGAATCCATCGATACCGGATATGCTAGCGTGACACGTGACTCGGATAGCATGTCGTCACGTGACGATATTTGCGTATCCAGCGACCTTGACCTTGAATGGGACAACGATCCGGTCACTCGGCATTTTACGCTGGATTACCGATTCTTGGAGGAAAATCGGCACCATAATCAAATGCAAAGGCCTAGATCTAGATCTTTTGACAAAAGTTGCGTGTGTAATAAAAAACGAAGGTCAAGGTCATTGGCTGACATTGAAACAAGTTTAGACGAAAAGGTCACGAGATTAAGAGAAGAAAAGTGTTACGTTCAGAGGAAGATCCGGGAGGCTATCGAGGAAGAACAAATTCGTCAAAAGCAGTTGTTGTTGTTTCGTTCGCTATCGCCGGTCAACCGGAAGGAAATGCTCGTTCAAACTCTAAACGATCTCAAAACGAGGCTGGAAAATCAAAGTACGCGACTCCAAACAAGCTACGACATGGTACTGGCGTTACAGGAGAGGTATACAAAGAGAAGGAAAACTTTGCCGCGTTTCCAAACTGTCCTTTAACCATTGATTTCAAACTGGCCCAAATAATGATATATGAATCTAAAAGCTGATGCAGACAACATAAATGAAGTTCGTGAAGATATAGCTTGAGAACAACATGGCACTGAAAAACTTGAGACAAACGAAGATAATGCTGATCATCAGCATTTTATTCTTTTGTCTCATAGTTTTACCAAGCACTTTGTTAGGGATTTCAAACCCAGGTCTTGTTTGAAAAGTACTATTTCTATCCTGTGAACAATTGGAAAAAACAAGCAAGAAGAGAAGAAAAATGCCTGAATAAGAACTAATTCATTACGAAACCTCATGATTTCCATAGAAAAAAAAACATTTTATCTCGTTTAATCAATCCGTTGTATTTGTTTGGCTTCGTTTGAAAAAGGAAGCTCGGCGAGATTAAAAATCTTTTTTTTTTTTTTTTTCATTCTCGTTAGCGTGGAAAACATCTTGAAAATGCAAAAACCAGACTGATATTTCTCCCGCTTTTTAATTGTTCTATATGTACTTAGTACCGCAGACATATTTTTTCCATTTCTATTAACCCATTACCAAACGGCAACATTTTAGGCTGGTCCAAATTCAAACATGTTGCAGACGACAATTTCAAGTGAATAAAAATTTACATTGTTTGGTCTTTTTACATAGAAAACATTGTGGGAAATGAAGAAATTGCTTGTCATGAGCAATTTCTTCATTTTCCATGATGTTTTCCAAAAACATTTATCTTGTGGGGAGTCAAAAGGAGTCACTGTGTGTTAATGGGTTAATTGCATATTCCTATGTAATATTATATTTTATGTATGTTGTGATCATTTAATCCTTTCCCAGAAAACAATTGCATGAAGATTTTGGTAAACGTTCTAGAGAGTTCTAAAGGCTCCTTGCAAGCTGGAATCATCGAACGTAAGGGAAAAGCTTGTTATCAACATATACTTCTTTTCCCTCTATGTTTCATATTTTTGCAAAGTTTGGTTATCAAAAATTTTGTAAAATCAATTGTTTCGGAAAGCTATGAATAGGGCATTTTCATTCCTCGTGTAAAAGGGGCATAATTATACGAATCTCTTTCATATTGTTCTACAAAGCCCCCTTTAGCGTGGTGTTATATCCATTCTAATTCATGTTTTCACTTAGTGCAATAATGTTATGTTAATTTGTTTCTTTTTTTGTTTATGTTTTACTTCGTTTTAGTTGTATTTGTGATGAATACATATTGGCCAATGTTAAATTGTCTTCTGGTCTTTCATTTGAATCCCATATGCTGTATGTTACTGCATTTCCTTCTTTGTCAAAGTATTTTCCCAACCTTATGATGCTACAAACGACGTCGAATACAGGCGTCCATAGTCACAGTGTATGATCAAGTGACACAACAATTTAAAAAAAAATCAGTAATTTTGTTAATACGGGACCGATTTAAATTCTGTTTGAAGCAGAGAAGGAAGACAGACGACGCGCATTAGATTATCAAAAAATGAGCTGTCAAAAAAGTTATTGAAGATCAACCAAATTTTTGGTTGATCTTCAATAGCTTTTTTATCAGCTGATTTTTTTGATAATCCAACACGTCCAATTTATCCATGATATTTTCCCCCACCTTCTCTGCTTTAAACTGAATTCAAATTGGTCAAATATTAACAAAATTATTGAAGGTTATCGGAAATTCTGAGTCACGTGATTATACACCGTGATAGTATTAACGATCCTACGAGTAATTGAACATTACCATTTCCCGCCAAAGTTCGCCGTTAGATCGTCGATTATATGGGTCTCTGGTCTTGTTTGAGAAAGGATAAAATGAATTTCTTTGAAAAGAGAATATTTTGAATAGAGAACTCAAGATCAATTAGCGAATTTAAGAACAATCCACTTTGAAAGGCATTGCAAATGACAAAACAATTAATATCAAATCAAAAGAAGAAATCATTTGTTGTGGGACAGAAAATATTGAAACAAAAAAAAAGAAAAGAAAAAAAAGAAAAGAAATTGCTAATTAATCAGCATTTCCTTATAAATCAGAATTTTCTTAGTTTACCACAATCTTTTCATAAGACTTTCTACAATGGACGTCAAAATCAGATTTTGTTTGGGAAAGACTTTAGCAGAGTCATATCACGAAAGAGAGAGCATCTAACCGTAAATTCTTAGTAGTTATCTCGCCACTACTATCCTACTACGACAATATCTTTTCCGAGACTGCAGCTGCTCAATCCCGACTATGTCCCATCAATGGTTTGATAATCGTTAACCAAAGTGGGCGAGCAGGTGTAGGCTCCGTTTCGATGTTGTGGTAGTACTGAGAAACGACAGGAATCCATGGTTAGGTGCTCCAGCCACCGCGATATGACCATATCAGTTGAAAGAAGCGTTAAGGTAGAATTCCCGTATTGGGCCATTTTGAAATTCATAAATCTTCGCATTTTTTCGAGGTGCGTCGTTACGTGTCCGAACCTATTCGGGCGCGGTCGTAAACATTCGGCGGTGGAAAGTTCCACCGTCGAATGTTTTCGACGTCGCCCGAATAATTCCGATGTCGCGCGAATCTCATTATGGTGGACTGCCTTAAATCCTAATCAATCAACCCAATTATGCTCACGACAATTATCCACCTTTTTTGGGGAGTCCAATGTCTGAGAGGAAATTCGCCGAACCAGCGGACCGGGCCTGACACCAAATTAATTTAAGAGGCATGTGAGCTAACAACTGTTTTTTGACTGCTACCGTGACGAAACAAGCCTTAAAGGGACATAACATCCCGATTTCATTTTTTAAAGTATGTTTTGATACACAGATTGGCTATTCTAATGCGTAGAAATGCTCTCAGATTTTTTGAAGTTGTTATTCATAAGCGAACATTACGCCTTTAAAGTTGAGACAGAAATGACAAATCCCATATAAATCTGAACTGTTGTCCACAACAATTTATTTTAGCACAAAAATATAGCACATAAACGCTTCAACATTTTGGCTTGAAATTGTCAAAATTTTCATATAAGAAAATAAGAAAATATGCTCTTTCGGATAAAAATAAAAGTAACATTAATGAAAAAAGTGAAATGTCACTTTAATCTTGACATCTTTGTGGAGAAGAGTATTAAAAGAATAGAAATGAGGAAACGCTTATTACCAGCGTTTTTTTTTCTTTTCCATATTTTCTTCTGTGTACTTTATAAAATGTATTTTTGTCTGAATTGTTGTCATTTGGGAAATTGTTAATCCAAATTTAATAATATTCCATTATAGAAATTCTTAAATCCTCCTCAAAATTCCCATTTAAACAATTTTCGTAATCTTTTGTTGATGCATTATGAGACTAATTTCCAAAGATAATCATACAAAAACAAAACAACCCCTCCCCAAAAAGACCAAAACAAAACAAAACAAAACAAATAAAAACAACAACAAAAAATAACAACAACGAAAAAAAGGGAAAATTGTAGTTAATACCTTGGTAATGCACTTCCGGTATAATCGTTATATTTTCACTTGTTCCGTGACATTTTTAAAGTACCGTTAGATGCAATATCGCCTGTTTTCGTAACAACGGAAATAACTGAGCGTGGTTAGATTTCCGGGGAATATTCTAAACATTTTTTATGAAAATGTTTCTAATTTGTGTGAAGAGTAGGCAAAGAAAACCAACAAAAGTAAAAAATTCAAGATCTGAGAGCACTGAAAATTACTTCCCTTGAAATTGTTAATTCGCACCATACATATTTCGTTCAATAATTGGTCACATAGCCCATTACCCAGGTCTTACCTTTACGACGGATGAAATTTCATGCAACTTCGGGCGTCACCCGCAGGAACTGAAGTTGGCGAGAGTATCCAGAATTTAAAATCCGGATACAATCGTTAATTTCCGTTGCCATGGATGACGCCCGAAGTTGCAGGAAGTGTCTGGTATCTAATGTTGGATGGAATACCTTAACAAGTTTCTCTGAAATTCGTGCAACAAATTGATGAATATTCCTAGAAAAGAAACATGTCTGCTTGATTTGAGAAAATACAGTAAAGCATCGGTGACGGATAATGTAATTGGTAGATGAATTAGAATGGACCAGGTTATTTGTTATTGTTTTTTTATTTTTGTATTTTCTCTTCTGCTATATTTTCCGGAACTGAAATGAATGTTGTATTGAAATAAACAGTATAGATAAGGTTTACTGTTACATGTATTTTTTGATAAAAAGTCAGTATTGTTATGAGATATTATAATAACAACACCTACGAAATTCTATTGTTTGTCACAGTGAACTGGATAAAATCGTTCCCTATTGGAACTGTTGACAATATTGGGCGGAAAGTAACATAACTGGCTAGACTGTGAAGGACGCTCACGTTGATCAGTATCCAAGCTTTTTTGCGATCAAACAAACAGACATGTTGTATTATGAGAAAGTGCAGTAACTCGTCGGTGAGGGATAATGTAATAGTTTGATGAATTAGACCGACACTATTCATCTGTTATTGTTTCTGTTTCTTGATTTTGTTTTTCTACCAACTTCATTTTCTGGATTTGGAACCATTGACAGTATTGGGCGGAAAGTAACAAAACTGGCTAGACTGTGAAGGACCTCCACTTTGATCAGCATCGAAGCTTTTTGCTAGGCATGTTGTATTGTAAATGAGAAAGTGCAGTAACACATCGGCGAGGGATAATGTAATTGGTTGATGAATTAGAATGAAACAGGTCATTTGTTATGGTTTTTTTTTTCATCAGCTTTATTTTCCGGAATTGGAACTGGTGATGGGCGGAAAGTGACAAAACTGGTCAGACGCGCAGACTGTGCAGGACGCTTACTTTGATCAGCATCGAGCTTGGTGCTATCAAATAAACAGTCATGTTGTATTATGAGAAAGTGCAGTAAGGGAGGGATAATGTAATTAGTTGATGAATTAGAGTGGAACAAGCAATTTCATATTGCGGTGGCTGAAGCCCGTGTGTATGATTGTTGGCGGGAGCTAAATCGGATATTGCCTAAATTTTCAGTGTAAAATTATGAAAAATTGGCATTTTTGGTCAGCATTAGGGGGCTAAGCCCCCCCTCGCCCCCTGTTCCTACGGGCCTGGAAACTGACTAGGCTGCGCAAAACATACTGTCAGACCAGTGTCAAAGCTTTTTAATGTGAAACACAAGTATATCAAATTTGAGAAAGATATTTAAAGGCACTAGAACAACTAATCTTGGCATCAAAACATACTTGTTAAAAATGAATTGGTAATGAAATGTCTCTCTAAAGACCATTTATTCTCATTAAAACACCCCCTTCCATGCCAACACTTCTAACTAAGCAAATTCAAGTGTGGATATAATATATTATGGAGGAAAATATCCCCTATGAATTCCCATCAATCAAATATCATGACATTCAGTAGAGCTATGACAATGAGTCAGTTTTGGCTGGGCAAATAGGGATAGATTGCTGTTACAATATCGATACTTTTCAACAACAAAAAACACGTAACTGCAGCTTGAAACAAAACAGGGATACGCAACCTATACATCTAAGCCTTTCCCAAATTTCGAAAAACAGTAGGAAATTTGTCTAATTTACGACATGCTACACAAGGCCGACTTCGAATGAAGTTCAACTAGCCAACTGATCCGCACTTTCTATTTATAGTCACATATGGGAAACTGGACCTTTATTGACGTTGAAAAACTTGACTATTTTACCCTAGATAATGTAATGCCCCTACACAACAATGCAAACTCTGACTTTCTCCATGTTGTTCTGATCCCTGAAACCATAGCTTAGGTCCCTTTAAAGGCGTGTTCCCATTGCCGACCAAATCAACTCGATCAAGCTCGATCAAGCGATCGAGTACTGATTGAGCTTGGTCGGCAAGAGTGATCGGGACGATCGAGCGTGGTCGGCAAAATGATCGGGAATTAATCGACAAGAAATAAAGAAGAACTCGTGTAGATACATTTGAACGAGTTTAAACGGGTTTGATCGGGGAATCCAGGCGATCGAGTTGATTTGGTCAGCAATGGGAATGCCCAGCACTATAGACCAGATAAAGACTATATTACTATTTCTATAATGACCGAGTGATTTGTTCACGATATGGAAAATCGACTTCACTACTTCAGCCACCACTTTATGAATCAAGCTTTTGATGTGATACTCCCATGCATTCCCAAAAATGTATTTATTACTTAAAAATCAAGCATGTAATTCTAAAGTAGGCATACTAAACGATGCAGAAAAACTGTGTCATGAATGAGACCAAAATGCAACCAAGACAATGATGTAATGATGTAAATTATCAATATTTACCGGTCGTTCATTATTTACAATCGCACATATCTATTTCAGATTAGTAGAAATCGTTTGACTCGAAAACCTACCTTTTACGTTTCTTCAAAAGTTTTGTTTGTCACAATTATTTAATGGTTAGATTCTTTTAACAATCCAATACTCAAAAAATACTGGATGTATCCCGCTTGACATTGCGTGCAATGCCGAGAAGAAGCTGACTTTTATATTGTCATAACTGTAGCCTAGATAAAGATAATATTACTAGTTCATATTTCCATATTGACCGAGTGATTTGTTCACGATACGGAAAATCCTCCTTACTAATCAAATCATGGCCAATGATAGAATAGGAATATGCTATCGCTCGTCTAAGATATTGCAATTTTCCAGTAATTGGTCCTTGGGCGATGGGATAATTGCCGAAACAATCCGATTTCGACGCCAGGGTTCTTAGCTAGACCTTACTCTTTATGTACTGATAGTATATACATGCATATCGTCGCTTTTCATCGAAAAAAAACTTGTAAATGCAGTTTGTTTTAACCCATTACCACACAATGACTCTTTTTGACTCTTCACAAGATAATAGCTTTGGAAAACTTTGTGGAAAATGAAGAAATTGCTTGTGACAAGCAATTTCTTCATTTCCCACAATGTTTTCTACCAAAAAAGTCAAAGAGAATTTAATTTTCATTCACTTGAAATTGTCGTCTGCAACATCTGTGAATTTGGAAGAGCCTAAAATATTGACGTTTTGGTAATGTGCCATTTTCTATCCAGAAGCCATTTCGCACATGCGCTATCTAAGAGTGATTACCGACCTTAATACTACTTCAGGGATGATAACTGGCCTCAGATTCACGGTGGATAATCACGTGATACAATATTTTCAGAAAATCTTCAATAATTTTGTAATTACTGGACCGATTTGAATTCGGTTTGAAGCAGAGAATGTGGACAGACGTCATGCATTAGATGGACGTGGTTGATTTTTGAAAAAATCAACTGATAAAAAAGTTATTGAAGATAAACCAAAATTTTGGTTTATCTTCAATAACTTTTGTATCAGTTGATCTTTTAAAAACCAACCACGTCTAGGTTATGCCTGGCATTTTTCCACATTCTCTGCTTCAAACCGAATTCAAATTGGTCTGGTATTGACAAAGTTATTGAAGATTATCGGAAATTCTGAGTCACGTGATTATGCACCGTGAGATTGTACAGGCACTGAAAGGCTCATAGATGGAAAAGGGTACTGTATACAACCAGCATGAACGAGTGCAGTATCTATTTGAACCCGGATCTGGGAATACCGTTGCTTTTTTACTCAAAAAACCTAGAAACTGCTATTTGAAATAAGCTGCAGTTACGAGGTTTGAAAAATAAAAGTGACGACATGTTCCTTATGGTAATTAAGAGCAACATGGATTCGGATCAGTCTGCATAAATACACAGTCCAATCAACATCCAATTTGTTCTCTAACTACACGTATACATGTAAGATGTCAGTTTAAATTAGGAGACTACTATGGAGCCATAGTGTTGGGCAATGAACCTCGGGCCCGTAGGAATAGAGGGGGGGGGGGGGCTAAGCTCCCCCAAAGTTGGTCAAAAATGCCGAATTTTCCTTATTTCACACTGAAAATTTTGGGAAAATTCAATTTAGCCCCCCCCCCCCAATATTCAGACACTGAGGCTTTAGCCCCCCCCCCCAATATGAAATTGCTTCCTACGTGCCTGAACCTTGCTGTTTTTTTGTATTTTTGTGCTTTTTGTGATACAGCCTGGCAGAATTTTACAATACATTCATTTTCTATTTTTTAAAGAACAAAATATTATTCATCTTGAAAATGAATTTGAATTAACTTATAAAGAAAGAGGGAATCCGGTTCAACAAAAAGATCGTTGATGTGAAGGGATAAGCTTGGAAAGCATGTAAACCTATCATGCATCTAAGGGCAAACCAAGTTCACGTTTTATGAGCGTTTCGCGTGATACAATTCCATTCGTTAAACGGAGAAAGATTAATCCGAAATTAGCCTTCCGATGCTGCATTTCCATAACCTTTATTATCTTACAATGGTGTTGGATGGTTTTGTAATTTCATCTGCATATTGAATGATGCAGAACTTGAACAACAACAACAACAACAACAACAACAACAACAACAACAACAACAACAACAACAACAACAACAACAACAACAACAACAACAACAACAACAACAACAACATTTCGATTGTTCCAGACAAGAAAATAAGTGTTGATAAGGGTCATATTAATTTTGTGGACAAAAGTCTACAGTGTAGAAAATATTTGGAGCATTTCCTCAATGTTTGCATAATCCTTGTTTAAAAAGGGACGTCACAATCATGGTTTCTTTTGGAAATGATCAAGGTTCTGGGACTGTAATGACCTTAGTTTGAAGAAGATTTAAGCTACAAAAATATACCCGCTGGTGTTAAATATGATATTATCAAATATATATACTGAACAAAAGTGAAAACGCTACACCCACTTTGCTTGCCATATTGCTTCTAAATACAACAAGTAAAAAAATCAAATGAAAGTGTTTCGCATTGTTCATTCACTTGGTTGTGCCAAACACTAAACATTTTGTGGATCTTAATTACGGGGATGAAAAACGGACCCTTTTGATGTCACAGGGGTCCGTTTTTCAGGTGTGCAATTTGAACGGAAATTTTACACAATTTAAACCTTCAGAAATCCAAGCAGAAGAATGCAAACCATGCCGGACTGCGCGAAATGGTAGTCTAACATGTTACCAGCCAGGAAAGTTAAAGAGGCTTGCCTAACATTGTTTCTGCATTTAGAAAATGTTTGAAAAGCAGAATTTTCATTACGTCCCAAAGCTTAAAAATTTTACAATGTAATCTCCATAGGAAATTGAAATCGCTATTGCATGGACATCTGGGGATAATAGAAGTCGAAGAAAGGGTTTAAACATCCCCTGAAAAGCCTGCATGATGTTGAAAAAAATCCCAATCGAACACCATGATAAATTTGTGAATACCAACCAATTTAAATTCCCTATTTGTTTATGTCAAAGGGAGGTAATTCGCAAAACTGACAGATTAGACCTAGATTTTAGAGCTTGCTGCAAGAGATAAGTGAGATTTTAAGTGTTTTTCTGGCAACCCGGAAATGCCCAATTGCGAAAAAATAATGAAGCGTTTTCTGCGCATGCGCATATGCGACATTCGATAAAATTAGCTCTAAACGCATTAAGGGCTGTAACTGTGACGGTAAAGGAGACAAGGCAATAACATTTAGACAAAACGATTGCTGAAAGCCTGGGAAATAACGTCAAAATATATTTCATGCTATTAGTTGGATACTTTTCCAGAAATGAGAAATCTTGCAGTGTAGCGTTTTCACTTTTGTTCAGTATGACAAAACTCAAATTGATAAGTTTTGATGTGAATGATAAATTGTCAGTAAATGTTTTTGACTCAAAAATAATGCATTATCTCCACTTACGATTTAGATTTTAGTGGATTATCTGCCGTTGAATCGCGAAAAATCAGTTTTAATATAATACGAGGGGCGTTCAATTAAAAGTGGTACTAATGGTTCACCATACCTAACGGTTCTATAGACCTAGTGGTGCTTGCGGTTATTTGACGGCAAAATTACAGTCTATACTTGGTCAAAATTTGAGACAAATTCGTTGACTCTATCAAAAGTTATTGAACTTTTAAGTTGTCTCAGTCATATACACTGGCCATTTCGCTATGCGCAAAATGGAAAACGAACTGAAGTAGGATATACGGGTCTACATTAAAGGTCGCATAGGCTTTGAAACATCTGCATCACATGTATATAATGAACTATTTCAGATTCGTAGACATTCGAACGTTGAATATACGTCAGTTTTTAGGAAGATGATAAAAATTGAAATTGGTAAAACTGGCCTGAATGATGCCCCCCTCTAAGGCAACCGGGGTAGAGCTTGTACCAAAGCAAATGTTGCTGTAGATTCCGACATGAACGAACAAAACGCATGGTTTAAGGTGCAAGAAATAGCAGATAAAGTTGGTTTTTCATCGGGGACATGTTTTACGATTTTGATGAAAGGGTTGAAACACAGAAAGGTTTATGCCAATTGGGTCTGCCACCTGCTGCGTAAAGGACTGAGAGACACCCGTGCAAAAACAGTTTGAAACAATGCAATTAATGCAACAAATGTGGGGTTTCTGAGCTTTATACATATGATTGAACAATAATCTACTATTATGAGCACCGATGGTGTGTCATTAACAAGCAATGGTTGCGAAAAGACCAGGCAAGGTCCGGAATAGCCTAAAGATTAAAAGCGCGGGAAAAGTTTTGTATGCGGTAATTTTCAAATGTAACGGGTGTATTGTTCAAATTACTGTTTCAAATAGTACCACTATCGCCGGTCATTCATACAAGAAATGTATGTCGGCGAAAGTAACGAAATATCACAAAAAGACCAGGTCTAGGACCGGCTAAAGAGGCATGTACCAAATCCATGACAACGGAGCTGTCCACAGGTGTCATCTTGTCCAAGACTTCGTGAATGAGACACATGCTGCACAGCGTCTTCATCCACCCTTATAGCCGGGCTTAAACCCGTGTGGCTTCTTTGTGTTCCCAATGATGACGAAAAAAGCCTCTGGTCGTCGGTATAGGTCTTCATGTTCCATATGCAGTGCAATTTATCAGTGTCTGCGAGGTGTTCCAAAAGAGGCCCATTTATTGACATATAAGTAAAGGATCTCAAAACTTCAGAAGTGTGTGGGTGTCATAAAGGATTACTTCGAAGGATTGAAGAAACTTAAAATTGAATTGTGACATAACTATGGCTCATAGAACCCCAGTTCCAAAATTAATTGAACGTCCCTCGTATGTAAGGTAAACGGACTGTTTCATTGTAAATTACGGAGTGTAATGATAATTGGCAACTTTTTATTAATATTCTTTTTGAAAAATTGCCTAATTTAGAAAATATAGACAAAAAGATATTTTCCCATTGGCTGCATTGCAAACTTTCTAGTCAGTTATTTCCCATTGGATTTACAAATTCTAAAAAGTAAGATGGTAAAATAGCTTTATGTATCAATGCCAACAACATATCCAACGTTCATAGAGATCTATAGGCTAGAAGTGTGTGTACCAAATTACAGTTCCGGAACCTTTAATCGCAAAAAAGTATGTCACTTTTGCATGTCTCTACTACCACTAGGCCTATACGTATGTCCAAATTAAACTGAAAGAACGACCATTTGCTAGATCTAGTATATCGCATGGCATAAAATATTGCTTGCAAAATTTCAGTATTGTTTGATTTTATATAGCACTCGTGTTCTGGCTTATAGATTCGTCTTCAAACTAATTTGTTTCGTATTTACATAGAAGGAAGCAAATATTTGAACAAATCTTTTGAATAAATCATACGATTCCCTGACCCAACGTTGTTTGACCAAGGCGCGTGTTGGGTATTGGGTCAGATATCCGGGCTTGTTGACCTTAACCCTTTCCCACCATGCCCTGATTTTTCATGTGCTTCTAGGAAACGCCTCGGAAAACATTTAGACAAACGATGAAAATGCTGACACACTAAGACCAAGACGCGCGTTGGTATTGGAAAAACTTTTTCCAAACAACGTCCCCGAAACAAGAAAAGGCCTTGGGAAATATCGAGAAGAAAATACTTGAACGATTCTATTGAATAAATTATTTGATTCTCAGACTACAGGGAGCATGTCCAAGGTGCCTGTTGGTATTGTATCAAATATTCGATCATGTTGACCCGAAGTAGTATTTCGTCGGTGTCAATGCCAAACCTTGTACGTCAATTTCCGCGATTTTCAAAGTAAAACTTAAACTGGTTACATTTGATTAAACGCCTATTTTTACGGAAATCCATATTCAATGGCGTTTTACAACAATGATAATATACACACAAACTATACATAATATTATTAAGTCCTACGTTCTGTGTTTAACAAAACTCAGAACAAGCTATGAAAATCTCTGAAATAGTGGGTTTTCAACTGCTTTTTGAACCCATAAATTGAGTCACAAGATTTTAAACTGGATGGAAGATCATTCCACAGTTTGGGTCCAATAGTTCCAAAGCTTCGGTCGCCGAATGTCTTTCTGTTGTTAAATGGAACTTGGTAGCATTTGTCTCTAGTAAGGGATGATCTCAATTGACGCCTGGTAGGTTCTGTTGAAAGTAGCTCTGTTAAGTATTCCGGTGCGTGACCAATGGAACACTTATACATAAATGTCAAGATTTTGAAAGAAATCCTGGCTTTGACGGGCAGCCAATGTAAATCGTATAGTGCCTGTCTAGAACTGTCCATCTTTTTGCGGTTTAAAACAAGTTTGGCACACATATTTTGGATCCTCTGTAGTTTTCCCATTTCAGCCTGAGAAAGTCCGTATAAAATTCCGTTACAGTAGTCAAGATGGGAAATGACCATTGATAACACTAATATTTCGGTGGCTTCCTTTGTCAAATATTTCCTTAAAGTATAACCTTGTATGTCTATTTTAGAAAATTCTTGCATGTTTTGGGAAATTTTTACTTGTCAGTATTATTGACACATTATATTTTAACAATATGTCTGGATTTCAAGTAATACCTTTCAGTTTCGATAAGGTTATCAAATTCTTTCTCTCCTTTTGAAACCTTCAAAAAATGAGATGCGAGAGTTTGCATTAATACCGACGATATTTTATGTTCCTTCCAGCCAAGCCCTGCCTTTGACATCCTTAAATCACCGACTGAAAATGTTCAGGAAAAAAGGAGAAAATGCACTCTATATCACATTTTCATTTTTTTGTCATAAAAGCTGCTCATCCCACTTAAGTTTACGATTATCAATCCATATTTTAGTATCTATAAATGTCGGACATGATATTCACACCGTTCATCCAGATACAAAATACACGGATTGGTCTTCCAAACGCGGATTTGAAAATCAACAGCGTGGGATTACACAAGGTAAGAAAACATCAACATATAGCCTTTTAATTGCCGCAATGTAAAAAGTGTTTGTGCAGAGCTGATGCAAAATGGTTTATCTTGAGGGTGCTGCAGTTTCATAACAAAAGATTTGAGTAAACTATAGATACAAGCGATTTTAAATCGTAAATCACTATTTTCTCGCCTACTTCCCGTTTTGTTTTATATTTGCAGAAATTATTTAATTGGTTTCGAGCAAATATCTCTTCGAAAACGGTTTCGACATCTATGGAACAAATCTATACCATTCATCAAACTGGAAAAATAAATTTTGGGTGTCTAAAGCCATGTTTGAAAATTAGCCTAGTTTGCTTCAAGGTACAACTTACCACGGATGTTGATACCACACACCACGGATGATCCACATAATTTGGGTAAAACAAACTCGGATGCGAAAATCGGGTTTAATAGTGCAAAACACTTAAAATGACGTTTCTAATTAATTTCTAAATACACTGACAAATGCTTGATTTTTATAAAGTAAACGTGCTATAACCGCATCCCGTTGACTTTTATAGTCGGTTATTTACTTTGCATCACACGCTTAAGAATTTTATCTTATGTACCTAACTGTGTTTTGGAATGATCTTTGTTCTATTTATTCCAGAGACAAAAGCCTTCCTAAAGAAGTAGTTCAGAGCGCTGATATTTCATTACCGCCCTCAATCACTTGATCATGTTACCGCTGTGTCTTGTGTGTGTTTGAGACCTATACGAGACACATATGAGAGAAGCCAAGTTCTGCTTGCGGGTGTACCAGGTGATTTTTCTTGGGGTTCTCTTGCTTTCGCACCACCTACTGACTGTCCCGTCTCATTCGGGTTGAAATAATCTTAAAAGGGACGTAAATAATTTCTACAAATATAAAACAAAACGGGAAGTAGGCGAGAAAATATTGATTTACGATTTAAAATCGATTGTATCTATAGTTTACTCAAATCTTTTGTTATGAAACTGCAGCAGCAGCACCCTCAAGATAAACCATTTTGCATCAGCTCTGCACAAACACTTTTTATATAGCAGCAATTAAAAGGCTATATGTTGATGTTTTCTTACCTTGTGTATTCCCGCGGTGTTGTTTTTCACATCCGCGTTTGGAAGACCAATCCGTGTTTTTTTTGTTTTTTTTTTTGTATCTGGATGAACGGTGTGAGTAACAAATCTTGGAGTCCGTCAATCTAAGTGTGTTAAGTAATAGTTTAGCTCGAGTTTGATTCCCAGATCGACCGTTTTCCATCCAGATTTGCAAATATGGTAGAAATATTTGATAAGCAACAGATTGACGTATTGGATATTTTGCGCACTGATCTTTATCCATGGTGTTTTCAAAAGCCACCAGGGATCCGTTTCAAGATCAAACTCCTTTTCTGTTTGAAATGAGAAGACATGTCCTTGTGGATCCGGACACCCTCTCAATTTTGTAAAAATTCTTATAAAACGCTTGTTCCCTTTAGGAAAATGCCTGGATCCGCGCTTGACCAGCATGAACTTACGCTGTCTGATTTGGATCCGTGTTATTATTAAAATCTGTTTCATTACATTTGAATGAGCAGCATGATCTTGATAAGGCTTCATTTCTGATCTTTACTCACGGATGTCTCAAGAGCCGTAGGCTAGGCCTGTAGGCCATTAGTCTGAACTTTTTCCATTGGACATCCAGACTCTTTTAACCCTTTCCCAAACAAGACCTGGTTTTGACGTCCCTGAAAAAAGGGTTTGGGAAAACATTGAGACAAAAGAGGAAAATGCTGATACCAGTATTTTCTCCTATGCCTCAATATTTTCTCTGCTATAATATATACAAATCGTAAATTTAATTACCATTTGGACGCATGTAGCAGCTTTTGAAGTCGACCCACACAAAATTTTGCCATTTGGGAAAGGGTTTAAAAGTGTTGAAACAATAGAAAAAGATTCTATTGACAATTTCTAATACTCAATATCCACTATAAATTGGTTTTTACGTATTTACACATTGGTAACTACCGAAATCATTCCTATATACACGAAACTGAAAGTACAAAAGGAAGAGTATCCGGACAGTACATGAGTATCCGAATTTCAACCTTCAAAAATCTATCAAGCAAAGGAATTTTAGAAAAAGTATTGAGTATAAAAAATATGCTAATTTATATGTGTTTCTCAACGTTTCATGATGATTGTTGCATTATCATTAAAAATGCCAGAAAGGCAGGTAGAACGTTTTTATAAAAGGAAAATATTGTTGGTGACAAAAATTACAGAAAATAATTTCTTTTTCGTAAATAATCTACCTTTCTAGAAACAAATGTAGACTATTGGATAAAACCAATAAAATAAATGCAAGAAATCCCTTCAAATGATATGTTTTCCCATAAAAAGATTCAATAGTTTGTTTTACATGCTGTCGTAGAGGGCCTTTCATAAAGACTTTCACTTCAACCCACACTAAAGAGTAAGAGAGACAATCATGATAAATATTCTTGGCAATATCTTCATGAAAGAAATGCACCCATATACCGTATGTTTACATGTAATAATTGACAGACATGCGTAATAGAGTTGGTGTTTGAATTTCGAAGATGAAAACCTTTTGGAGCTTACTATCAAACTGCAATGAAACAAGATGATAATTTAAAGATTGAAAACAAAGACACGGACAACTTATCTGTTAATATGCAGCTGATATTCGCCTATCTCTTTATAAAACATGTAAACATTGTTTACTAATGTCTTTACCGTCGAAAGTGCTCATCCACAAGCCTTTTAGTTTTAGTAAGCCAAAATAAGCCATAATTGGTCTTAAACCAAACATCTATTGACTCTAAACGATATAAAATTGGTTTTAACAAGGATGCAGCCAATTTTCCTTAAAAAAAGACCGGAATTTGTTTTTTATTATCCGTGTCGGTTGTATCGATGGGTCCGAGTTTGTTTTACCTGCCGGAGAATTTGCACCGTGGTATGTTGCACCATAGCAACTGACAGTACCCAATTTCAAATAGTTCTTGTTCTTTTTCTGTACTTTTTTGTGGGTTCTTGTAAAGAAAACACTTGAAGCGATCCCCGATCCTCCGTGAATCATCAATTTGACAATAATTATGTGCTTTAATAATGATTTACAGGCATTCTTACCAAGATTTTTCTCTTTTCGTGCATCAAAGTCAGATTCAGTAGCATATATTTCTCTTACTAACAGATTATATGAGACAGGATTTTAGGTAAACATTGGCAAAGTTATGTACGTTTTAATCGTATGCAACACAAAAATCAACTCGGCCGATATTCGTTGTAATTAAAGATAATAAATACTCACTCTTTTTTCCCGCCGTTCAAAATAAAATTGTTTACATCCGCGTTTGGAAGACCAATCCGTGTATTTTGTATCTGGATGAACGGTGTGATATTAGTCAAGAGGTAAAACGACTTTTTTTATTCTGCCACATCATAGTATTGGGGTAGTTTATATCAAATATTGAATTACTAACATGGTATTTCCGTGAATTATTGAGTATCTCCCATCGGTCAAAACATAACAAATATAACAAAAATGATATTCAGACATATTATAGAATACGTACTGCGTCGCGAAAAAACAATGGGATTAGATATCATCAGCAATGGCAAAGTTCAACTAGAGTTATGCACCGACATCACGGCTCGCCTATATAGAAACTTTAGTAACATAAAAATATCGCCATTAAAGTGACATTCACAAATGATGTTTCGTAAATTCCACTTTTATGACATCTGAAAGAAAATATCTCTGCTTTTCAACAAACACCTCGTATCTACAGTTTGTTCAAAGCTGTAGATGCGAGGTTTTTTTGTGAAAAAGCGATGATATTTTCTTATAAAAATTCAGAAAATTTTAAGTCAAAGTGTTCCGCCGTTTACAAAAAACTAGAAGAAAGATAAAAATTAAAAAATGATAGCGTTAAAGTTTTATCAGCATTAGAATAACCAACCTTGGCATGAAAACAGAGATCTACTTTAAAAATGAAATGGGAATGTGAACTCAGTGTGAGTCCAAACATGTACGCAGACCGATCTAAAACCACATTGGACGCAAAAGCCGTAAGGGACCTTTTCCAGATTTTGGCTTTTCTATTTTCAAGATACTTCCATCACCTAACAATCATAAGTAGGCCTATATCTCACAAAAAGGCAATGTTCTACCGTCTGTATATCGTTGCTTTTCAACAAAAAAATCGTAATTGCAGCTTAAAATAAGCTACAGTTACGAGGTTTTTATTGAAAAGCGACGGTATGCATTATAGACATTGGTGCCCTCGGTGGCCGTCCATCTTCTTCGAGCATTTGAACATCTCGTAATTGGTGTTATTTTTCGACCTTTTCAGCTAGTGGTCCCTTTTAATGCCCCCTTTCGAACTGAACGGGGCTGTGTTTTCTTTGAAAGTTTCGATCGGTCGTTCAATCGGGCGGTCATTCGGTAGAGCAATGTTATCCGAAGCATAACTCAAAACATATTTCTTTAAGATAGAATCATCAAACTTGATATATGGATTAATAATTTTTAATACGGAGTTATTGCCCTTTTTAGCGGGCCGGGACTTTATGTCCGGGGAGCTAATGTCACAGCCCTAGTGTCGGCGTCCCGTCCCGTCTTCACTTGAAAAACTTTAACCTGGTCTATATCTCAGGCACTATTAGAGATACAGCCTTGATGTTTCATACATGGATACATCTTGACAAGACCTTTCATTTGGGACCTTGACCTTTGAACTAGTGACATTGACCTTGGAGTTTGACCTACTTTTGAAAAACTATAACCTGGCCTATATCACATGCACTATTATTGATAAAGCCTTGATATTTCACACATGGATACCTCCTGCGAAGACCTTTCATTTGAGACCATGACTTTTGACCTTATGACCTTGACCTTGGAGTTTGCCTACTTTTAAAAAATTGGCTGATTTTGTGACAAGCTCCCGTATAGGCGAGCTACGTTGTCCGCGGACAACTCTTGTTTGATTTTCTTACTTAATCTGTTTCCCGAGCATGAAAATGTATGCTAGGAACAATTATGAAACTTCAAAAGTGGATAGTTCTAATAATGAATAAGTGTAATGCTTAAAAACCGTTAAGTTCTATGCCATCATATTTATGGAGTTATTGCCCTTTTTGATTTTCATGGTTAATCTTTATCAATGACATAACCCCAAACGTATCCTAGGTAAAGTACCTATGTCCAAAGTCGGTTGATCTAATTAAGTTTGAAAACAAGAAGTGCATTTTGTCCGCGATTCTGACCAATAACTAAAGTTTTGTCATTCTCTCTGTATGCCAGACAACATGGATACGTCAGTCCGTCATTAGACGTGATTAGAATTTTGTGTTTAGATCCGTCCTTCTTCACCACGTGTAGATTATGAGAACCACACCCACATGCCATAAAGTTATCGTACGAGTCAAACAACACACCACTACTATAGCTCAACTCTGTGTCAGAATATGTATATAACATAGTACCATTAGTGTCGGTACACCAGGCACCAGATGAATTATCACTTAAAATAAGCTTGTCTCCGGCATTGTTTGTGGTTATATAGTAGGGTCTTCCCTGTGTAACTGTAAATGTGTTCACTGTGTCTCCATTCATCGTGAGTACTTTTATCTTCCATGTTCCATCACCGCTCCATATATGCTCACCATCATAACCACTGACGTACAGCCTGCCGTTCTTATAGTCAATTCCGTAACATTTAATTCCGACTGCGATTGCTTTGCCTTTAGTAATTGTGTCAGAAATGTTCAGAATCTGAATTTGTTCGTTTTCTGGATAAGTCACTACGACTTTCTCTGATGACACCGCTGTTATATCCCAGACTCCATATCCAGTGTTCAAGGTGGATTTAAGTTTAAAGTCTGAAGTAAAGTGTTTCACGGCGTTGTTAGTCCTATCACATATAACTAGTTCTCCATTAGGTAGGAAGGCACAACCAGTGACACAGAATGTTTCAGCATTGATTATCTCCCCCTTGGTGACTGATTTGATATCCAGAAAGTTTAATGCTGGAGTAAACATGGTGATATACCTGGTATCTTCTATAGTATTGCTGGCTGTCAAAGTCTCAGTCTCCAAAGTGCCCATTGTTTGAATATCCGACATTAGATTTTCTACTTTTTCTGATCTTTTAAAGTTGATCACTGGTAATTGTATTTCTTTATTAATACTGTCTTTGACATCTTGCGCTTCTTTTAAACGATCCCCATTCTTTTCCATTTGGACGAAAGCGGCTTCGGATATGCTTTGAACTGATTCAAAGACCTTTGTAAGGTCATCTAATTGTTTCAACATTGCATCTGACGTTGCGATGTGTGTATTTATCTTGACTAAAAGTCCATTTTCAACCTTGTCTATTTCTTTTAAAAGCTCATTTTCCATTCTTTCAACCCAAGATACGATTTCTTCTTTAAACTTCTTCAAATCTTCTCTGCACTTTTGTGCATTTTGCCCCACCTGCTTCTCATCTTTTCTCCTTGAATCTTGTAATTCCTTGAACTTATGCTGTAAAGATTTGGCTTTCTGTAAGAAATGCTTCTCTTTATCTTGTTTTTGTCCAGCGACGTTTTTCAGTGTATTTGTTTTACAGTTTCTATGAGTAGTCAAGAGACATAATCGACACACAGATTGTTTGTGTTCGTCACAATGATGTGTCAATGTGTCTGAAGGATGGACGGTACATGTCATTATTGTTGATACCAAGGCTCTCTGTTGACTGGTCATATTATTACTATCGTCAAACTGTTTGATTTGATGACCACGAGTCGCTTTGAGTTTTCCGTGTGTATCTTCGCAGGAAGCGCACAGATTTTCATCACAATCTTTACAATAAGAGGTTGCTGTTTTCTGAAGACCAGAAAATTTACAAGGATCACAGATTTTGGTATTGTCCTCATCCGATGCGTTAGCCATTTTTACCTGAAAACAGAATGAAAGAACTGAATTAAAGGAGTCCACCCCTGATATGATTCATGCTACGTCGGGATTATTTGGGCGACGTCAAAAACATTAGGCGTTGCAGCGTTCGGAAATCCTCGGATAATGTCGATCAAAGATCGAATCATCGACTCGGAAGTGTGTTCCCGGCTCGGAAGTGTGTGTATGAAGAAATGTTAAAAAAATCACATTTACTTAGCCGGAAGTAGCTACGCTTCATAAAGTAGTTTTCGAGGTCATCCAAATGAAAAACCATGGCAACTTGCGGGACTTGCAGGTTGTAATCATTCTTAAAAGAGAGGACTCTGGAATTGCAAACAATGCATTTCAGTATCATTGTCGCTTCATTGTTGACATTAGTCACATAGGAACGTTTTGAATTGTTGTTCTATTCTATTCTATTCATAGTCTGAAAGTAGTTCTACGACTTGCATCCAAGGTATGATTCGACAGAATTGTCCGTGGTGTTCCAAATGGGCGTTGCAGTATTACGACGTCGCCCGTATAGACTCTGATACGTACAACGAATGTTAACGACGTCGCATGAAAATTTGCGACTTCGCGAAAATATCATTGGGGGTTGGCTACCTTAATGACAATTTTAAACTTTTCATATTAGTCTTAATAGAATTATACCTATTTGTTACATGAAAGCATTATAGAAATTTGCCTTTCATTTTGACCTTAATACATAATTTTGACACCAAACAGAAGACAAACTCTTGGAAAGTAGTGAGAGATAATTACGATTACAAAAAATGCTGATAATTGTCATATATTCTCTCTTTCTATCAACGTTGTCCGTGTTCTAAGAGTTATATAATAAGAGGCACTTTTGCATGAATGTGTACAGTCCAAACTGTCGTATGCAGCCAGTCAAGGGACACACCAAAATTGGGCACATACGACAGTTGGCTGCTTAACACAGAATAGAATATTCTGAAGGATCGATGTAAATGTCTACTTGTATGACTGGCCCTATTAATATGAGGTAAAGTATTAGTTTTCCTTTTTAAAATTTATTTCAATTGCGGAAAAGCTAAATAATTTGTTGTTTGGTAAAGGTTAATTATAATAAGAGGCAAGTCGAAACCCCTGGCCTATATCTGTAGAAACAATATGAGAGAGAATTGGCCAAGTCGTTCCGAATGTTCATTGATTTATACGTTATACCATTGTGTTCCGTCACTATTTTTGAAAATTTAAAAGAATTGTTTTGCAAGTCAATTTCATCTTTTAAACATACGTAAAAGATAGTTATATATGTATACTACTCTAACTGACAAGAATTATGTTAAGTTCTTCCCAGACGACAACGTTTCTATACCGCTACAATTCGTAAAACTGCCACAGACAATATAGGCGATAATAAAAGTTGATTTTATGAGACATTCTTGAATATAAAAAATGGGTAAAATGAGATGGTTGGGAAAATCATCAGTGTTTTCTGCCTCTTTCCCCGCAGTATTTGCCGAACAAAAGGAGATCTTTTGCCAATAAATGGAATATATGGAAATGGGATAAATAGTTATTCATAAGATAAATCCACTCACAAATTTATGCCTCGTAAAATTCTGCAAAAATCAGAAATACAACAAATTGATTTATTCTTGATTACTTGTACCACTATACGCCCACTAGATATATACTGATACACAAAAGAAAGCGAGCTTGTTGTAAATTATTGCAGGCTTATTTAAATAAAACATTATCATATGTTGTATCAAAATTTACACAAAAATGTATTAACCGAAAGATGATTCCCTATTTAAATAAAATGCGGCATTTAATAGACGTTTGCTTTACAAAAACATGTAAATAATAGACAGTGAAAAATTAAAATTGCAGGCTCGTGGAATTTTAGTTAAAGTTTTTTCTGCCTTTGGTTCTTTTTTCAGTAATTTCATTCGCTAGATTTCAGACCCACACTTGGATCAATCCATAGACGTAAATGGTAAAACAGATATTAATTCTCTCTTACAACCCGTCGTGCGTCTTTTTAAATCGTACTTTTTAAAACTCTGCAAAATCGGACGATTTATAAAGACGCACGACGGGTTGTTAGTCCGGTCAATTATTCGCTACGTGCAGTCTGCGTCGTGGTTGCGTCCACCAAAATCGTAGGTTGCACGTGCGTGCATCGCACGACTAAAAGTACGTTTTAGACGCAGACCGCACGCAGGAGCACGTACGACCGGTTGTAAGAGACGCTTAATTTAGAGAGGCTTTCAGTTTATATTGAATTACTGGACAAGTAGGCATACCAAAGGCAATAAAAACAATATGCCACCAGTCTGAAACTTTGAATTTCGTTGTTTGCCACTTAAACGTATAGCAAATATCTGGTAATGGTCAGATTTCATTCAAATAAAAAACCATCATACATTTTTGTAAATTTTGATACCGTATTTGATATCATCTCATTAAAAAGGTGCAATACATAGAGATTAACTTACATGTACTGGAGAAATGTGATATGAAAATTATTTCACGACAATGAGGTGAGATGCGGTTGAAGAAACGAGTCCGGAAGGACGAGTTTTTTTTATCCGCATCTATCCCCATTCGAGTGAAAAAAAATTCATATGACATTTCTCCAGTTCGAAAAAATGGCCACCATTTTGTTTGAATGTTGAAGCGAGAAAATATTAAGCATAAATCAGAACTTTAAATCAGCAAAAAAGACAGTAATGAAATGATAAAAAAGAACGGTTTGAATAAAATTTAAACCTTCTAGTGTACAATCTATCTCGAAATCCAGTCTAATACAACAACTACCTAACTGAAATACAGAAAGAAAACACGGGATTTTTGGCCATTAACTGTTGGTTTAGGGGGTATTAAGCATATAGGATCATCTGGCAACAATTTATATCGCTTCTGTGATGTGCCTTTGGAGTGCTTTGACAAGACATGAAAATAAACAGTCTCTGTTCAAGTGATTTGAATATGTCGCAGTGTAAATGCTTCGACTGGCTTTGTGATTTCCTTTTTGACAGCACTGTCTGGATGCATGGAAATGTATTTACGCTTGTCATATCTTTTTCTTTTAAAGCCCCATTGAGTAAATTCTGTCCTAGATGCTAAGACACAGCATAGCTTGGTTGAAAATTGTTCAATACAGTTTTTAAGTGGCCATGTAACATCTGGAAATAGTTCCGGCTACTAGAGTGAACTTGAAAGTGTTATCGTCACTCCAGTGGAAATATCAAAATTTATTTAACTGAGAAAGTTTAAGATTTCACTGCTATGAATGTAATAAAATCCTGTACCCACTTGCATAGTTTCTTTTGCGTGTCAGTGTACGTGGCATATATTGTCGCTTTTCAACGAAAACCTCGTAACTGCAGCTTGTATTAAGCTGCAGTTACAAGGTTTTCGTTGAATAGCAGCGATATGTTCAATTGTTATCGAGTTTATCAACCGCGTAACCATTTCCCAGACAGGAGCTATTAAGCCTTTCTTAATTTTGAAAGCTGCTCTAGACAACAAAATTGGTGTAGATTAAGCAGGGTTTTTCTCTATAAGATTACACAAACGATATTGAGGCAAAAGGAGAAAAGTTTGGTTATCAGAATTTTAACCTTTCAAAAAAATATTTTTTATAACATAAAACGAAGTTTCTTTTATTTGAGAAAGGGTTTATCTTTAAAGTACAGTGGACCGATATCAACCTGGGACAAGTAAATGTAGGCTACGTCATCAAAGTCATGCTGGATAATCACGTGACTCAGAATTTCAGAAAATCATCAATATTTAGGTTAAGGTTTACGAACTGAGAATGAAATGCACAGCCAGAGGCGAAATTTGAAAAGTGCCAGTAATTCCTAAAATGTGCTACATTTCCATTTCAAATACAAACATAAGCATATTGTATGGTTTAGAATTTTGAATTAATGCATACTTTTGGAAATATTTGACAAAAATGTTCAAAATTACCTCCCTTGCATATGAATATAGAGTAAAATAATAGTTGTTAATCATTTTCTTCTTGAAGCATAATCTTGAAATCCGGCACGGTGAATCAACTTATATGAAGTGTATTTACAAGCGTGTGTAATTTGATGCATTTCGTATGGCTAGAAAGTGGTGTTTTCATTCTCAGTTCGTAAACCTTAATGCTTGACCAATTTGAATTCGGTTTTAGACAAGGATGGTGCCAGAAATGTCAGAGATTAGATGGATGTGGTGGATCTTTAAAAGATCAGCTTTTCAAAACGTTATTGAAGATCAACCAAGTTTTGGTTGATCTTAAATAACCTTTTTGCAGCTGATTTCTTAAACAAATCCACTACGTTCATTTAACGCATGACGTCTGTCCGCCTTCTCCGCTCCAAACAAAATTCAAATCGGTCCTGTGTTAACAAAATTGTTGAAGTTTTTTTTTTTTTTTTTTTTTTTTTTTTTTTTTTTTTTTTTTTTAATTATTGTATCACGTGATTATCCACCATTTAGGAAAACATTGCTGAAATGCGGTCAGAACATAATCACGAAGATGTCCACGGTTAAATCTAGCATTACTTTCATCCTATGTTTGGAAAATGAAAAGCTTTGTTTCAAACAAAAACACCTTCACTGGTGGTGAACTCGGCCAAAGCGAGGGGCGTTTTTCGCTACAACAAGGTACAGATATTTTCCGTTTAAATGTGAGTTTAAAGATTGTTTTGCTAATTACAATGGATTTGTTCTAAAAATAGACCGGGTTTACCGATATGTATTGACAAACCGTCTGTGTTGTTATAAAATCTCGTAACTACGGCTTCGAAAAAAAGCCCCACGCTTTGGCCGAGTTCACCACCAGTGACCTTGTAGTGAGTAGAAAAAAGTGCTGGTTCTCAATATTTTCTTCTTTTCTTTCAACGGTTTACAAACTGGATTAGGGCCTGGTTGGGAAATGGTTTAAACTTAATGCACACTAAATAAAAATGATTTGGAAAGGGTTACAAGAGATAATAATGACAATGTATCATATAGCGTTGGTGGGGAGTCAAAACCTCGTAACTACAACTTGAATAAGCTGGAGGTACGAGGTTTTGACCTCCCACCGACGATAGATAACTTACATGTAGATCTATCTCATTTTTGACATCAGATCCGATTTTTGTTCTAGATACGTTTTCTAATAAAGTATCAGGTTTAACTCAATTGTTATTTTTTTATAAACCCACTTAGAAAAAAGACGTGCTTTTGTCGCGTTTAACCCTCATCCTACCAACTGGGGTCAATCTGACCCCACGCGTCATTTTTCGCATGTCATAGTTTTACCGCATGCACTCTGGTGTCCAAATTTTAGGAGTTTGTTGATCAACCACAACCTTCTTCGTGTCACGCAACATTTCCCGATTTTAGCATAATATGAATTTGTAATATTGATTTATTTGCTGGGGTCCGTTTGGACCCCACTATTATTGCTTTTTATTTCAACTATATAAACTTATTCAAACTTTTTCAATGAAAAATCTTCATCTGAAAAACCACTGGATGCATTTCAACCAAACTTGACATAAATTATTCTTGGGCAACCTTCTCTGAGATACCGTTTTGGAATTTTGATTTAATCAAAAATACCCGAATTATCTGCCCTTGATTGTCAAAAATTGCAGTTTTGACTATTTTTTGACTATTTTTACTCTTTCAACAACAAATCTTGACTAGTCAAAACAAAACTTGAACAGAATATTGGTGACTATAAAATCTTGCCTGAGTGCAATTTTCAGCTTGATCGAAATCTTAGATCATGAGTTATGTGCCCTTAAATTTTATGCAATAATGAGTCAAAAATTGAATAAAGTAGTAAAATGAATTCAGGCCTGTGGAGCAATTCAAGCCCTTTAGAGCCTTCTAAATTTTCAGTTCAGAATCTTTTTCTGGTATTATCTTTTGTTAGTAAACAATATAACATTTAAACAAAGAATATGTCTTTTGTGAAACTTATTTAAATTTTGTCAAGAAATTCAAAATTACCTTTGGGTTCCAAATGGACCCCAGTTGGTAGGATGTGTATGTAAAATATGTTGGTAGGATGAGGGTTAATGGTAAAGGCTTGTTAAAACATTCAGAAAAAAAATTACAATTTTTTTTCCTTCACCTTGAGGGATCCGAGAAGATGCAAATGCTTATTGATGTAATAGTTTTTGTACATAAGGAATGAATGCAAATTTGTTTTTTCATGCAGGTATGAAAAATAAAATCTAATCACACTGTATGAATCCGCGAAAGTGTGATATGATATTATTTTTCATACCTGCATGAAAAAAATAAAAATTACATTCATGTCTTATAATTTAATATTCTGCAATTCAAAAAACAATAAAGACGCATTTTCATTATTAATTTTCAACAAAAATAACAGGTTACTAATGCGGCGTAATACAATGTTTGGCAGGAAAAAGTAGTTCCGGCAATTTTTTTCATGGAGGTATCAAAAATAATTTTCAACCAATCAGAACGCTGAGATTGAAAAGAAATCAGCTAATGTTAAATTATTTATCCTAAATATTAAAGACAAATCAATTGTCCTATCATTAAAGGTTATCCATGAGGGATATTTTAATTTTAATATCGTGAAAAGTAGTTAAAACGATTTCTGTTTAAAATGTACCCTCTGGTTAATAAGTAATAAGAGATAGACAACTGACCTATTTAAAAACACGAATAGAGTGATCGTTCTTGATGAATTATTCTCCCTTGACAACATGGGGCATCATTGTGGTCCAAAAATAATAAAAACAGTTTAAAAGAATTGCTAGTAGTTGACCGTTAAATCCAATTATAACTCTTGACCAATTGATAATAGTTCTAAGCGGTCAATGTAAATGCAAAGTAAAGGCAAAGGCAGAAATAGCTAGATCTATAGGACCTATACAATTGAACTTCCTCTAATGAAAAAATGTTGATAATTATGCAATTCTAGTCCTAAACGTGTCGTAGACATTTGTTGGTAAAATATATTAAAGCAGGGATCGGAAAGAAGGATATTATGGCATTTAAGCTCCAAAACAGTTACGAGGTTTCTGATGAAAAGTGACATGTACTCTTTAGAATAATTGAATAAAGAAAATATAAAAGAAGAAAAAAAAAATCCATAGAATTTCAGCTAACCGATTCTGGTTTCCTCAAGGCAAGTTTTATCGATGTTTACATTTGTGTGACGGCCCAATTTCTCAAATCAAACCAACTAACTTCCAAAATAATGGTATTTCACGGGGCATCAAATTCAGGAGGCACTATTAGAAATGCCAAAACATGTTAAATCAGATTGAATATTAGATTTCGTCGCTTTCCAACGAAAATCCCGTTACTGCAGTTTGCTTTAAGCTGCAGTTACGATGTTTTCGTTGAAAACCAGCGTTTATTTTATCTTGTTGTCTCGATAGCCGTAAAATATGAAAGATAAGATAAATAAGGAGTTCGACATATTCGACATTTCTCTAACCCATTCCAATATAATGACGCCTTTTGACGCCCTACAAGATTTAGGATTTAGAAAATATTATGGAAAATGAAGAAAACACTTTAGAAACACGATTTCTTTATTTCCCACACCGTTTTCTATATGCCTACCGAAAGACCTAAAATGTTGTAACTTGTACCTGCAGCTTAAACCAAAAGCATCGATTGCTAACCTATAGATAATAAAGAAGAAACATGTAATAGAGAACACCAAGACTGTTGATTGAAATTAGCCGTCCAGGTCGGTCTCGAAAGCGGTTATCTTCTTGATCCCTTTTTCCAGAAACTGACTCAATTGTACGTAGTCAAGCAGTCTCTTGTTGTATATATCGTCGCTGTTTTCAACAAAAACCTCGTAACTGCAGCTTAAAAGAAGCTGCAGTTACGAGGTTTTTGCAATATCTACCAATAGATGTCGCCACCCGTCGATTATCATCTATCTATGGTGGGCATTCTGGGTTAACTATTTTCAAAATGTCAGCGCCCGTAAAGTACATGCACGTGGTACTTCCTGTCACGCGGCACATTTGCTTCACATGCTTGTATAAAGTAAAATGAATAATCCGATTTGAATTGATTATTTTATTCGATAAAATTGAGACGAAAATCAAACTTTATTTTGTTGCAAATGTTGTTTTTATTTCAATTTTCTGCTTGCTACTTTTTGGCGACAGGATTTTGGAGTTATGCGCACCACGTAGTGATTTATCCAAAAATGGATAAAGTGATGCGTCAAATTAGTCAGTCCGAAAATAATAAAAAAAAAATAGACTGGAAATTGTAGACTGGCTACTTAGTCAATGGAGGTGTTTGTTGAAAAAACATTTGAAAATCGCGAACGAGTTGGAGTTTACCATGCGAATTAATTCTACAATCTGCTAATTGTTGACGTTGCACAAGCAAAAGTTGTCATGGACCCAGAGTTTTCCCATACAATTCAAGCCGAATGCTTCCGATTCTTTTGGCAAGTTTCATTATATATATTTATTTCCTCCATCTATTCATTTACACACAACCTTTTTCAAAATGCCACAATTTTAGAAAAGTCTATATGAAGAGGACTAATTAAAATTTAATGTTTCTGAATCCAGAAACAGAAATCATACGATTGAAGAAAAAAACCACGAAACCACTGAAAATAATGATGAAAGTGATGTTTGTCAGAACTGTCCTCTTTTCTCTAAATACTTTATTCCTAAACGAGGAAATTGTTTGAGAAACAAATTAGATTCTTGATTCCTTCAATTTTTTATTGATATTTCCGTCCGTGAAATAAGTTCATAAGTGATGCAACAAATAAAAATTAACGATGTTGGATCCAGATGCATTGTGGTACCCATTATAATCTTCTTTTTCCACAATGCTATACGATGCTATACAAAGTACTTTATATTGGAGACTTGAAAACAAGTTGTTTTATTGGGGAAGGCTACTTTGAATGATCTACTTTGAAATGCACTGTATAAGATAGAGATTTCAAACAAATTGTTGCTTGGGCTAATATGATTTACAATTTCCTTTGGCAAGTTTTTATGGATGTATCCATCCATGTGATGTACTCATATATCGTAAATCATATCATAAATCACGCTATATCTTATAACATAATGACATTTCATAGAAAAAATCCCAGTTTAGGTCCTGACCAAATTTAAAAGAAGCCACAGACGCAAAAATTGATAAAATGAAGAGTGTGATATCTGAACATAATACCATGGAACTTGTTGCGGGAAAAGGAAATGCTGGTCAACAGCTTTTTCTTACTTTCCACAATGTTATCCAAATCACTGTATAAAGTGAGACATATTGTTGTTTTTTGGCTAATATGATTTGTAATTTCCTTTGGCTTGTTTTTTATGGATGTATCCTTCCGCGTGACGTAGGGACTACTCATATATCGTAAATAGAACCATAAATCACGCGTTTTCTTATAAGATTATGACATTTCACAGAAAAAGCCCCCGTTTAGGAACTGCCTGATTATAAAGATGGCTCAAACGACAAAATTAATAAAACGCAAAAAAGGCGACATTTAAATATATAAATGCAAAAAGACGACTTTTAAATAACATATCCTGTGATGCAAAAAGGTGGGAAAAGTAGAAAATGCTTGGCACCATAAAGTTTTGCAAAGCATTTATAAAGTGGAGATTTCAAATTACGAGTATTGTTAGGCTTGATACAATTTGAATTTCCTTTGGCATGTTTTTATGGATGTATCCACTCGTGCGACGTACTCATATCATATAAATCATATCATAAATCACGCGATATCTCATAAAATAATGACATTTCGCCAAGCTTTTGCAAAACCCAGAAACTTAAGATTGATTAAAGCTGTAGTTACGAGGTTTTACAATGACATCGACAATTCCATGGAATAAATCACAAACGTGCTTATTTCTCATTACTCATAATCAAAGGGCAACATTTTCACAGGCCAAATAGAGAATATGTCGCTGCTTTCCAACAAAAACCTCGTAACTGCAGCTTAAATTAAGCTGCAGTTACAAGGTTTTTGATGAAAAGCAACAATATTTGGTTCACGTTACTTGTGGGGAAAAATGTTCTTAAGGTCGACTTAATAAAAAAAAAATAAAAATAAAAAAATAAAAATAGAAAAGTCTTTGGGAATTTTAGGTATTTTTGTCGTTGTTTCTCATTGACTAAGCAGCCAGTCTACAATATTTCCAGTCTATTTTTTTTATTTTTGGACTGACTCATTTGACGCATCACTTTATCCATTTTTGGATAAAAATCACTACGCGGTGCGCATAACTCTAAAATCCTGTCGCCAAAAAGTAGCAAGCAGAAAATTGCAACTACAAATACATTTGCAACAAAATAAAGTTTGATTTTCGTCTCAATTTCATCTATTAAAATAATTAATTCAAATTAGATTATTCATTTTACTCTATGCAAGCATATGAAGCAAATATGCCGCGTGACAGGAAGTCATGAGGAAGTACCACGTGTAAGCATTTTATGGGCGCTGACATCTTGAAAGTAGTTAACCCAGAATGCCCACCAGAGATAGATGGTAATCGACAGGTGGCGACATCTATTGATAGATATTGGTTGTTTCTGGAATTAATTTCGTTGGTGGCAAAAAATTTTGCAAGGGTCTTTCACGTAACCTGATCTAAATCGCATGATTTGTTTAAATGTATTTTGTTATAACAAATTATGCTATTGACCTGGATACAATCATAGTTTTTGGTCCCAATAATAAAATCTTCCATTAGTTTCACTTTTTTTATTTTTCTCGTATGCATAAGCTGTACAAAATATTTGTGTTTCATTTAGTCCGAAGGGCCATCACTAAAAAAGTATCAAAGGCAATGTGATTTCCTATATAAACATAAAAAGAAACCCTTAAACTTAAAGGAGTTCGTGCTATTTTTTTTTTTCAGAAATAAAAAAAAAATATGACACAGTCAGATTTCGAATTGTTTTCTGGTGCATTGCATTATCTAGGACCAAAAAGAAAGGAGTTTTAGCGCTGATAATTAATTTTTCACTTTCTATCAAAGTTCAATTTCCCATAAATGTTATAGTAAATAGAAATGGAGGGTCAGACAATTATACGAGATATATAGATTTGATTTATAGGAACTTCACTTGAAATTTCATTGAATAGAAAGAATCTAGCTATGCAGGTTTAGAATTCCACACGAATTTCTTGAATACATTTTTACCTCCGACAACCTAGCCTGAGTCCCTTTAAAACTACTTAAAATAAATGACACTATTAAAGATAAAACAACAAGACTTTTAAGTGTTATCAAAACAGTACAGAAAAATTAACGACACAAAGAGAAATAAAGATCATCGGATAACGTGACACAGTACACGTCAGAACAACAAGTAATTCACACAAAATGTAATTAAATGAAGTAGTCGTGATCTTAGTTTTAATCGGTTACCCTGACAACTGATAGAAAAAACAGCTGATTAATGACGATTTTCTTAGGATGGGTTCAAATAAATACGAGAGAACGTTATATGCTTTTATATGCGTTTTAAACAACAAGGAATTTTAGCCTAAATACAGCGTCGAACCTCTTCCGAGACCAACGCGAATTGAATTTTTTTCTAATGAGGGGGCTAGACCGATAACCTGATATAGGTAAATCAGTAAGATATATGTGACTTTTCATTATCAAGTAAAACCTTTGAGTTTCGGAGAAGTTATTAAAAAAAGCTTCCCCTTTAACCCTTTCCCAAACAACACCTGGTTTTGACGCCCCTAATGGAAAAGGCTTGGGAAAACATTGAAACAAAAGAACAAACTGCTGATAACCAGCAGTTTCTCCTTTTGTCTCAATATTTTCTGTGTCATATTTACACAAATTCTATCTTTAAAAACTCCCATTTTGTCATTTGTGGCAGTTTTTGAAGTGGATCACACGAAAATTGTGCCGTTTGGGAAAGGGTTAAACTTCCCAAAAATGAGAAACTAGGTTCTGCATAAACACCGACGATAGGTACTATACAGTTAAAAACATAAAGTACACGTCACGTTCCCAGCAATATTCCCCTATATGTAATTCATCTCTAGCGTCTTTCGTTACGTGAAGATGAAACATGGTGCCAATTCCCGTCATCGCAAGGGCTTAAGGTATACCACCCCTAATGAGATTTACGTGACGTCGGAATTATTCATGCAACGTCGTTTAACATTCGTTACGCGTCCGAACATATTCGGGCGACGTCGAAAACGTTCGACGGTGGAACATTCCACCGTCGAATGTTTTCGACGTCGCTCGAATAATTCCGACGTCGCGTGAATTCCATTAGGGGTGAACTACCTTAAGATTGATTTGACGTATTTCTGTTCACAGATATGTTGGTGTCCTACGTAACGGAAGTCAGGGTCTTGCATTTATCGTTCCCATTTCGGAATTTAACACATTAAAAGACCAAAGATTGCTGTACAAAAGACGACGAGAAATCAAATTTGTAATGAAACAAAGCGTCACGTTTCTAGCAGTATTCCCTTTTCGAACTCGTCTTTAACGTCTTTCATTACGTCACTTTGAAACATGACGTCGATTCCTGTCATCGCTAGTGCTTTGGCTTGGTCTAATGTAAACCTTTGGGCTCGTACGTCACCTGCGTAATAAAAAATAAACAAAATGTTTTCAATAAACAGATTACAACCGAGAAGATTGGTTGAATGGGGTTTAATGTCGTTTTTAAATACTTTGTTCACATAGATCTACGTCGACTGGAATAGCTTACCATGGATGCATGTCGTTTCCTATACCAGAACAACCACAACATGCTTACAGAGCCTCCAGCTGCTCGCAAAATAGATTAACGCTATCAAACCATTGATGGGATTTTGTCTGAAAGTATATTCACCGCGACCGAGGATCAAACCCGGGACCTCACGAGTGAGAGTCCGATACGCTACTTACTGCGCCATGGCTGCGGCCACAGCAGAGAAGAAATAGACCACAGAGGCGAAAGCCCAGTGACGGCTTCTATACAGGTATAAACTGCAACATGGACATCTTAATTTGCAGTATAGGCCCCGATAAATGACATGGTAGAGCATCTCTAGCTAATAGCAGGTCATTTATCAAAATCTATACCAGTAGAAATAACTTTTGAAAATACCAAATGGAAATTATTTGTGAGAAATATTATTTCACATTCATTAATCGTTGTTTACCGCGCAAAATATAGATTATTTGTCACTTATATCAGTATTGACCTCTTTTTCTTTCCTTACCAATCTAAACTTTTGCCCCCCCCCCCCCCCCCCTCCCCTTACGTGACATGTGATATGAAATCGACATAGAAGCAGGCCTGCATGTACCAGTATGTAAAGGGAACTAACTCTAAAAAGCAATTGAAGACGAACACAAAGTAACGTTCCTTGCATCTTCGCAAGCCAATAATTCTAAATGGCCTGGCACAGCATATCCGGTCCTTTTATTGTGTGGTCGATTTCGAAACAACGTACAGATTATACATATATTTTTTTATATATCCCTATCGTCAATGAAGAACATTTGTCATTAATCTAAAACCTCGTAACTGCAGTTTGTTTTAAGCTGCAGATACAGGGTTTTCGAAATAAAGCAGCGATATGTATGTGGGATTTACACAATTTAATAGTATTTCGTTGCTTTTTTTCGAAAGCCTCGTAACTGCAGCTTGACAGAAGCTGCAGTTACGAGGTTTTTGAAGAAAAAGTCGACGACATACCCGCATCTACTGTAAAACCCCTCGTATGGTTCACTTCTTTGCCGCCTATATAAAAATGCGGATTGATCTCATGCGCAATATCGTCGCTTTTCATGAAAACCCTCGTAACTGTAGCTGATTTAAAGCTGCAGTTACGGATTTTTCGATGAAAATCAATGAAATGCTGCTGCTACTGATGATCATGATTGAAAAAGAATGAAATGAAACAAAGACTACATGTATTTACCAGCATCTGTCGTAAAGCCCCTCGTATGGTTCACTTCTTTACCGCCTACATAAAATGCGGATGGATGCCAGGCACAATATGCGTATAAAATTGTTAACATAGAAAGACTATTTCGTTGCTTTTCTTCGAAACCCTCGTAACTGCAGCTTGTTTTAAGCTGCTGTTACGAGGTTTTCAAAGAAAAGTGACGATTTACCCGCATCTTCCGTAAATCTCCTCGTATGCACTGGCGGTGAACTAAAAAATTTTTTGCTACAACAAAGTATAGATATTTTGCGTTTTGATATGAGTTTATAGATTTTTTCTCTAATGGCAATGAACTTGTTCTTAAAACAGACCGGGTTAACCGTTTTTTTATTGACAAAATGTCGGTGTTGTTATAAAATATCGTAACTACGGCTTCGATAAAGCCGTGGTTACGATACTTTATAACAACACCAACAAAATGCATTGATCGCGAAAAAACGTCCCTCGCTTTGGCCGAGTTCACCACCAGTAGTATGATTCACTTCTTTACCGCCTATATAAAAATGCGGGTGGATGCCAGGCACTATATCGTCGTTTTTCAACAAAACCCTCGTAACTGCAGCTTGTTTTAAGCTGCAGTTACGAGTTTTTCGATGAAAATCAACGATGTGCTGCTGCTACTACAGCTGCTGCTGCTGCAGCTGATGATGATGATGGCGATAATGGTGCTGATGCCGATAAAAATGAAAAGAAACAAATGTAACATGTATTTACCCGCATCTGTCGTAAAGCCCCTAGTATGGTTCACTTCTTTACCGCCGATATAAAAATGCGGATGGATGCTAGGCACGATATGCGTATAAAATTTTAAACAGAGAAAGACTATCTCGTTGCTTTTCTTCGAAAACCTCGTAACTGCAGTTTGACAGAAGCTGCAGTTACGAGGTTTTTGAAGAAAAGTGACGTCCTACCCGCATCTACTGTAAAGCCCCTCGTATGGTTCACTTCTTTACCGCCTATATAAAAATGCGGATATACGTATCCATGGCACGATATGCGTATAAGACTTTAAACAAAGAAAGACCTAACTGTTGCTTTTCTTCGAAAACCTCGTAACTACAGCTTGTTTTAAGCTGCAGTTACGAGGTTTTCGAAGAAAAGTGACGTCTAACCAGCATCTGTCGTAAAACCCCTCGTATGATTAACTTCTTTACCGCCTATATAAAAATGCGGATGAATCACTGGCACGATATGCGTATAAGATTGTAAACAAAGAAAGACTATATATTTCGTTGCTTTTCTTCGAAAACCTTGTAACTGCAGCTTGTTGTAAGCTGCAGTTACGAGCTTTTAGATGAAAATCAACGAAATGCTGTTGCTACTGCTGCTGCTGATGATGATGATGATAAAACTTAAAAAGAAACAAAAACTACACTTATTTACCCGCATCTTCCGTAAAACCCCTCGTATGGTTAACTTCTTTACCGCCAATATAAAAATGCGGATGGATGCCAGGCACAATATGCATATAAGATTGTAAACCAAGAAAGGTCATTTCGTTGCTCTTCTTTGAAAACCTTGTAACTGCAGCTTGTTGTAAGCTGCAGTTACGAGTTTTTCGATGAAAATCAACGATATGCTGCTGCTGCTGCTGATGATGATGATAATTGAAAAATTAAAAGAAACAACGGTTACATGTATTTACCCGCAACTGCCGTAAAGCCCCTCGTATGATTCACTTCTTTACCGCCTATATAAAAACGCAGACGTATCCCTGGCACGATATGCGTATAAGATTGTAAACAAATAAAGACTAATATTTCGTTGCTTTTCTTCGAAAACCTCGTAACTGCAGCTTAAAAGAAGCTGCAGTTACGAAGTTTTCGAAGAAAAGCAATCATTTACCTGCATCTACCGTAAAGCCCCTCGTATGGTTCACTTCTTTACCGCCAATATAAAAATGTGGGTGAATCCCGGGCACGACATGCGTAACATTACCAAAGTCTGTAGACGCACATATCTGGGCACGAGCACACGGGGTGTCGTCCGTGAGCATTGGCTTCACGTTAGTTTCGTAGAGGGATGTAAGAATCTTGTTGTGCATTACGGAGGAGTAGACTTTGTCCATGGTTTCGTGTTCTACCTGCAGAAAGAGTTGTAAGTAAGAATTAAGGCCCTGTCACATACAATTCCACATCCATATTGCGTCCATATCACGTCCAAATTCATATTGCATATGTCCCCCGTTTTAGACATTTTCCGGTCGTGATGTGGACACACAATGGTGCATGTAACCAGGCATTTAATAGCTAAAAGGAAGTGGTTGAGAGATTAACGATAATCGTTGGTTAAAGTATAGTTCACATGGGCGGATCTAGAGGGGGTCGGGGGGGGTGGTCCGGACCCCCCTGGCATTGACCAAAAATTAAATTTTGACTATATAAATTTAGTGTAACGTTACATATTTACTACGTTTTAAGCCATAATTTGGGCTTGGACCCCCCCTGGAAAAAATCTTTGGCTTGGACCCCCCCTGGAAAAAAATTCTGGATCCGCATTTGGACGTGTTATGATTCAGTTTGTATCTACAGACCGTCATCTACATTAAGGTATCCAGCCCCTCAAAAGCACCAAAGAACCAGAGGTGAAATTTGAAAAGTGCAAAAAATTCCTAAACTGTATTACATTTCCATGTCAAATACAATCATAAGCATTTTGTACGGTTTAGAATTTTGAATTAATATATACTTATGGAAATATTTAACAAAAATGTTCAAAATTACCTCCCTTGCATATGAATATAGAGTAAAATGATTTTTGTAAATTATATCCTTCTGGAAGCATAATCTTGAAATCCGGTACGGTGAATCAACATTCTTATGTGAAGTGTATTTACAAGTGTGTGTGATTTGATGCATTAATTTGTATGGCTAGAAAGTGGTGATTTTTTCAGGGTCTGTAAACCTTAAATGAAATTTGCACAAACTATAAAAAAGAAGCAGAGAAGGTGGAAAAGGCCAAGAATTAGATAGACGTAGTAGATCTTCTAAAATTCAACTGACAAAAAAGTTATTAGGGATCAACATTTTGGTTAGTCGTAAATAAACTTTTTATCACATGAAATTTTAAAGATCCTTCGTATTAACTAATCCCTCGCGTTTTCCACCTTTTCTACATGAAACCGAATTCAAAATGGCAGAGACATATAATATTTATCTATGTCTCTGAAAATGGTTAAGTACCACATTTACCTTCGATATAGAACGTCGTCGCCTTTCATTAAAAACCTCGTATATACAGCTTTAAACAAGCTGAAGATACGAGGTTTTTTGTTGAAAAGCGGCAATAAGCTGAGACAGCTGTAGTTGCTCCTTTACCGTACATCCAGTTGCAGTTGCCGCGGCTGTGACACAGTCCAACACTCGCTGTTTTAATTGTTTCATCTCTCGGTCCGTCGGTGCTCGAACACACAACTCTAGCACGGCCTTCTCGGGTATGATGTTGATACGGATACCACCCTCCCTCATTATACCTACAAAAGGCCAATTCAAGCCATGATTTTACGATGCCATTTTTCCTCCGGAAGTCAATGAGTCATTGAGCATGTGCGCGAGCCTAATGGATTTATCAACAATGATACTACTCATGCATTAGTAAAGACAAATAGGTATCTGTGCTGATAACCCGACTAGAAGGCTAAGATGCTTCTACTATGGAAGGGAGGGGCGGTACCTTTAGAAATAGATCGATTTCAAGGCTTTTCTTGTGCAAATTAGAACTGTCAAACAGTGGGCTTATAATCATAATACTAGTCATAACTTCTATGCGCCACTTTGATTAATGTATTTTCTAAACATTTGCAACTGTATTATTGTACTAGATCTAGTTTATAATGAACGTTATTTAAAATCAAAGGAATTACCATTCACTCTTAAATTTCGAGAATTAGCTGATATAAGGTGTATTGCAAGCGATTTGTTGCATAAACTGTTCATAGTAAAGATGCAAATTATGAAAGTTAAAAACCAGGTGGTAGGCCTACATGCTGCGTCTGTCTTTGAGTATAAACATGAATGAAAAACCTACCAAGATAACCAGCGAGGAGTTTCCTATGGATATACCTCGGCGAAATTATTCGTGTCCAAAACAAGGTTAATCAAAATCATATTTTTGTTGACTTACAGTGTATACGATGTGACGGCTTAATCTGTTGACGCAGGCAGGATATACTATTATAACACATCACTGCCGCATCCAAGGCATTGATTCCTTCCCAGGGAAAACCAGCGGCGTGGGAGCTTTTACCGTGATACGTTACTCTGAAACTAAAATGAAAGAAAAAGGTGCAATAACAAGTACACAATGGATATTGTGCATTGTGGAATGGATAACAACTTTCCTCAGATGTCTGACTTACTTGAAGAATTATTTTACTTTTTCCAAAAAATAATCCCAACCTACGAAGGGGGCGAAATGGTGAAATTACGGCCATAATAAGCCTCACTTCATCTCAGAAATTGTGCAATAGCGTTCTTCTTTCTGCGTCAATTTTCAAGCGGTAGTTGCATGTACCCCGAGTTACTGAGCTTTTGCCTACATCGTATGACTTAATTTAAAACGTATGGTACTTTTCCCAAAACTTGACCCAAACCGACCAGAAAAAGGCTCTGAATTTTTTGTCGTTTTTTCTGGTCGGTTGGGATCGATTTTTGGAAGAGGTAAAAGTTTTCTACAAATAAGTCATGCATCTGCAGGAAGAGCTTAGTAAGACACAATAAAAAGCATGAAATTTGAACGCTCATTCTCAATAATAAGGAACATTTCATCAAAAGTCATGTCTCAGTGATATTTTTTCTAAGAAGACCGCACTGGCCCGGCTTTGATTGGCTTAATTGATAGTTTGGTGGTCGTTTTCAAGATTGAAACACAAAAATCCATTAAAACAATTCCTGTATGTCAGATATATTGTGTCAAAGTCGTAATTTCGTGCCTATTTCACCTGTCTCAAGCCATAGGTACATGATTGCACACCCTAATTTTCAGTGGGGATACCAGTGTAACTTGACCTTACCCTCGGAAATACAAACTAAAATATTTGTTTGCCTGTAGAAATACTTGAAACTCTTATGCAGTGTCTTTTATTGTTAAAATTATACGATTAACGTTTGTCTCAAAATTTAGAGTGCCTACGTTACGTCGTCCTTTTTCATGCATCACTTTTCCGAATTTTACATAAAATTGTTAAATATTTTGACTTAAATTTAGCCAAACCACATTTTTATAAGATAAATCAGTTTTTGACGTTCGTGCACCAAAAAAATAATTTTCATGTAATTATTTATTTCAGTGGGAAATAGGTTTGATTTTAAAGCGATACCTACGTGACATGGGTTTTTGATTCATTTCTTTGACAGATCGAGGTATGTGATACTGAATATGAAAGATAAGCATGTCAACTACTGTCATATATTTGTTACTTTCAATAAAAATGTAATAGATGAAAAATATTCTCAGACAATGTCACGAAAATGCTTACGTTACCGGTGCTTACGTTACCGAAAAAACATTGTGTTGCAAAAAAGCCTTGTTTTGGATGATTTAATATACATTTGATGTCATATTTAACTGTCTCCATACTAATATGATACAAAAATACTTGATCTTACAGGATATAGATGTAGAATCTTTACATTTTACTCAAAGACCTAAGTAGATCCTAGTGTACAGATTGAGGTTAAAGTGTAGATATAGGTTATTCAACTAAAGATTCCGAGCAGTAGTTCTATAGTTGGATATTGTTGCCCTACGAAAAAAGGAAAACACTCACCAGAATCAGTATCGTTCGATAATTTTGCTGGCCGTTTAATTGCCATGCCTACGTTACATGGAGGTAACGTAGGTACCGTAATGCTTTTCAAAAGATTTGAAAATGAAAGAATGACTTTTTTCGAAATTTTACTATTACACCGCAAAACAAGAGTTGTATGCTTAGAAAAATAGACAGCATGTTTGAATAAATCATAATCTAAGATATTTTATGATGTCATATTTTATTTCAACGGATGTGAACATGAATTCGTTGTCTCTAAAGGATACATATGACTGTTATATCCAAGACAATCACTATTTCTTGTCTAAACAAACATTAGATATTTTCGTTTATATGTATGAAAGATAATAAATAAAAAGTATTCTAATAGATAAACAATAAACACAATATTTGAAGGTCAAATATCTAGGAATATGTAAATGCAATAGATCTTTGAGCTGGGCGTCGAACAGGGATCGTGTTCATGCACCATTTTGCTTAAAGTTTGGGTAACATGTCCCAATTCAAAGACAAAACAAACATAAAGCAACAGTGTATCTCGAAGACACAACCTAGGAATGAGATAAAAGTTTTAAGAAATATGAGTGAACAAACAACGTGGAATTCAGAAAGGCCGTTATTCCATTACTTTGATTGAAGGGAAGTTATGGTTGAGATTAATATTTGTATATACAGGGAAAGGGTTGGCTACGAATATCATTCAAAGAAATTATTAAGTCCTTCAAAATAACTATATACAAACATTTGTAAATATAAAATGAATATCACACAAATATATGACACAACGTATGAATTACATCTTACCTTCTTTACCCCTGGTACCTACGTTACCATATAATTGGTATTTCATCTTTAAAATCGATAGTGTTTATGTGTAGCGAATAAAAGATCACATAAGAAATGAATAATTCAAACTACAAGTACAGTAGATCATCTATTATGACGTAGTTTAGCCGTACGATACGTACGAACAGTCCAAAATATGTGTATATCATTACACAAGCATATGACCAGAATGTGTGAACACTTCCTGGTTAGAAAAGATTATTAGTCTCCTTCAGTAACGGGCGTGTCATTTTCGAAGCGAATTTACATTATTTAACTTGTTTGAAACGCTAAAGACTAAGTTTTTCAATGTGTTGGTTATATTTGGTTCAGTGTGGTGCCTACGTTACGTTACCCCTTGAGAGCATAATTTACTCACATCTCCCTAAAAGGAATATGAAACGTCTCAAAGGGGTATTTTTTTTAAAACAGAGAAGTTGCACTTTGTAAACATACTAAATACATACATGTATACTTAAGTAGCAGAAAATGACCAAAGTTGAAAAATTAAGTACAAGTTTTGGAAGAAAAAATCACATTTTTAGAATCTGATTCTACTTTTTAACGGCCCAAAAAATAGACAATTTCTTTTCTCAATCGGAAAAAGTTAGTATTTCGCAAATCTTCGGGCATTCTGTGACACATTTAACTTTAATTGGCTTAAAGATGAACTTGGTGCATGAAATGTGCAAGATTATAAAAGGCAACATGTTAATGGTAACGTAGACATTTATGTTGTTTTAGTATACTATTTCAAAAGCTCGTAACTTTCAAATTACTTCAATTATGTACACAAAACTTTACCAGAAGTTGCAAGAGGTATAGTGTAATCCAGAAAAAGAATTAAAATTAAAGCTTTTAAACTTTTATTTTTTGCATATTACGAAATTTTTTTGTTCCTTATTATTGAGAATGAGCGTGAAGCAGAAATAAGAAAGCATAATTTCTTAAACGAAGTGGGACTTATTTGGTCGTAGTTGTTTATCGTCACTTTTCAACGAAAACCTCCTAACTGCAGCTTGATTGCAGTTACAAGGTTTTCGTTGAAAAAACAGCGTTGTGTTTTCAATCTATGATGCACAATCCCCACTGTGTAGTAGATCTATACGTTTTGTGTCTGCTTATTTACTAACAGATGGGCAGACAGACACGCAGATGGACGTACGCCTAAGGATCGACAACATTATTATACTTGTACATGTACTAGTACGATTTGAATGATAATTGAAGTCATAGTACTTCTCCATGGCAAGCATGATATGTACCGGGTCAGTTTCCGGGAATGGATGTGCAATAATAACTGCGTCTACACCGTCAAACGCTCCGGCTTGTATCGTGAAAACTTTCACGCCAAAACCTTGTTCTGATGTCCCTGAAAATGGCTTGGGAAAAATGAAGCAAAAGAAGAAAATGATGATAATCAGCATTTTCTAATTTTTACTCAATTTTGTTGTCTGCAGCAGCTTTCAAATTGGACCACCAAAACATTTTTTGATTTGGGAAAGGGTAAAGCCGACCGACAAAAGGCTACTTACTTCTCCCTAGCAAGCATTATCGGTATCAGGTCAGTTTCTGGGAAGGGATGTGCCATCATAACCGTGTCTACACCGTCGAACGCTCCGGCTTGTATCATATCAACTTTCCCGCCAAAACCTTCCTCGGCCGGAGTTCCTATCACTGACACCTGTGAAATAAACATTACGTCGCTTTTCAACAAAACCCTCGAAACTGCAGCTTGTTTTAAGTTGCAGTAACGACGTTTTTATTGAAAAGCAGCATTGATTAGGTTTTTATGGTGTACCGTTAGTGTCAAAACTTAAAAATTTTCGTGGGTCGAAATTTAACTGCTGATATCCACTTCTGCCTGTCAAGGGACGATATTCGTCCCACGAAAGTTAGCCTATATACTTTGGACTCTATCTCTACACCATCATAACCAGCATGTGCATAAGCGCATGCATAGGCTATTTAAAGTGTGAAAGTATATAGTCGCTTTTCAACAAAAGTAAAGCTGCAGTTACTAGCCTAATGTTTTTTTAACGCGACTAAATAATTACTACCTAACACTACATTTTGTTTTAAACAAGATACATCTATAGATAACAAACCGTCCCACAAGGTTTTCCACAGGCCATCATAGCCGCCCTGAGTCCGATCCCCGCCGCCACACCGATCTCAGCAATCAAATTGTGCCCACAAGCGTGTCCAATGTTCGGCAGTGCATCGTACTCCGATATAAAAGCCACATTCGGGCTTGTAACCGTAGGGTCGTTGGTGTAAGTCGCTCGAAATGCTGTGTCCAACTTGAATGAACGCTCGGTCTGAAAATATGGAGGGGAATATCCGCCAATTCTTCTTACTGCTAAATTACATTAGTATTATGCTACATTTTATTTTCTGCAAGTACATTCGCCCCTAGTGCCAAATGCGTACTTCATACTTCCAAATGGGTACTTCATACTTCCAATTTTTGACGGTCATACGTAAGAAAAGTGTAATCAAAATCGTAAGTAAGCAGTTATAATTACCAAGTATGCACTAGAAATATGAAATTTAAATATTTGAAGTATGCAGTAGAAAGTACTAAACAGACACTAAGCAAGTTGCATTTATAAGAACGAGTTATCTCCCATCATTAGTAATATTTTCGCTGGTTTCCTTTCAGCGCAAATTACTAATGAAGGAAGATCACTCCACTACACACATCATTCCCTTCGGGATTTTCCGTAAGAATGTGGTCTTGGGTTCAATTGGGGATAGGGATAAAACATGGACATTTTACGTCCCTTTATATCTCTTTATAAAAAATATAACATCTACTCGTTTTATGGGATAAATAATCAAATCACTGTAACCTTAGGCCTTTCATGCAATGACTACTATTTCTTTTATTCATATCTTGTTGAAGTGCTTCTGTCCGGTTAAAGACCTTTGGAATTGAAAAAAATATTTTTTGACTTATACATAAAATACTTTTTGCTGATTGCGCGATTTGTTACACCATCTTATGCCTACGTTTTGTTTCATCAGTTATAAATGCATTCAACCCTTCCCGAACGGTATTTGGTTCTGATCTCACAAGTGGTTTTAACCCTTACGTAATTTCAACTTTTGTCTGAATATTTTCCCTACTAATTTGGATACAAGTCATTACTTTATTACCACCAATTTTGACGTCTGCAAGAACAATCAGATCGGCCAATGTGAGGGGAAAGCGCGCAACAAAACGTTCACAGAATGAAAGGAAAGAAGGAAAATACGCGAATAATTGGACCCCCCCCCTCGGCATTGGTCGATAATCAAAGTTTGACTAAATAACGTTAAAACTAACGTTACATATTCACGGTGGGGATTGTGCATGATGGGATGGATAACGAATATGGAGTATACGGACAAATTTGACTCGCTTCAGGTAAGAAATTGTGCAATAATTTTCTTATTTCTGCTCCAATTTTCAAGCGGTTTGTTGCATGTACCCCGCATTAGTGAGCTCTTTCCTCGAATATATTACTTGTTTGTAGAATCTTTGTACTTTGTCCAAAAATTGATCCCAACCGACCAGAAAAACGACAAAAAATTCAGGCCCTTTTTCTAGTCGGTTGGGATCGGTTTTTGAGAAAAATACAGGGAAGTTCCAGATAAATAATACATCTGAGAAAAGGGCTCAGTAAGACGGAGTACATGCAACAAACCGCATGAAAATTGGCGCAGAAATAAGAAAGTTATTCCACAAATTCTTACCTGAAGCGTGGTTAATTTGGCCGTAGTCGTTACCATTTCGCTTTCTGGTCGGTTGGGACAATATTTCGGAAAAAAGTATCATGAGTTATCTAATATGTCATACATCCGATGAAAGGGCTCGATAAGGCGGGGTAGGCCTACATGCAGCAAACCGCTTGAAAATTGATACAGAAATAACAGAGTTATTGCAAAATGTCTTACCTGAAGCGAGGCGAGTTGACATCAAATTTTGTGCAAAAAATAGACTGAGTTTACCGGTTTTGTTTTGATAAACCGTCGGTGTTGTTATAACATCTCGTAACTACGGTTTGATTCAAGCCGTATAATCGATTCACTATTAAACGAGAATAATTACAGTTGAATTGCTTTATCAAAACAACTGAAATTATTCTCGTTTAATTGTGAATCTATTATAGTTACGAGATTTTATAACAACACCAACTAAATACTATTTATTTGTCCGAAATTACGTCACGGTTTACTTCATAAAATCGTTCCCTGTTGTCGGTAGTCGTTATCCATCCCATCATGCACAATCCCCACCGTGATATTTAACACATTTAAAGCCATCATTTGGGCCTGGAGCCCCTGGAAAAATCCTGGAGGACTTGGAACCATCCCCCCGCCCCCCCCCCCCCCTCATTGGAAAAAAAATCCTGGATCCGCCCTTGCTTTTCTAGCATAGTGATTAACGTATTGCTTGTCTCACACTTACGGAAATCTTAAATACTTGAGGAATCATCGTGACAAAATGATGATATTATTATCCCTTCAACCATTTCAAGTTGCCTTAATTGACTTGGTTGTCCGATAATGCAAGCTTGATCTCGTGTTAATCTATACCCATAGATAAAAAAGAGTAAAAATATAAAGTAGTGCATACAACTGACGACATTACTCATGTACCCCTTTCATGTCAGATGTATTGTTTGTATCGCAGAAGGAAAAATCCGCGTATGATAAATCAATACTAGTTAGTGTCATTACCCGATCAGATTTGTGTAGGCTACATTTAAGTCCATCTTCTGCAGAGAAATTTAGAAGAAGAAAAAAACATGCGGATGAAAAGAATATATAAGGTGGTTTACAAAAGTTTCTCATTGTGTGGAGTTGTGACTTTGTGATAGTTTACATGACATTGTGCAGATGAGGGCAGGCCCGTAGGAACAGGGGGCTAGGGGGCTTAACCCCCCCCCAACCCCAATGTTGGCCAAAAATTCCGAATTTTCCTTATTTCACACTGAAAATTTTGGGAAATCCTATTTAGTCCTCAAATATTCAGTCACACTGTCTCTAGCCAACCCAATACAGGCCTGGATGATATGTATTTTATGGAAAAAACAAGGCCCATATCACGCGACACAACAAATACAGAAAATCTTCAATATTTCTGTTCATACTGACCAATTTAAAAACGATTTGAAGCAAAGAAGGTAGACACTAGTCAAGGTTGAGATATGCATGGTACATTTTTATAAAATCCAGCTGACAAAAATGTTATTGACGATTAACTAAAATTTTGAGTAGTCGTCAATAACTTTTTCATCGACTGATTTTAAGATCCTTTGTATTTACACCCCGCCTTCTCATCTTCAGATCTTTTTGCCTAATAGGTCATATATTGACATAATTATTGAAAAACATTGAAAATGTGTCACGTTATTCCCTACCGCGTATATACAAGCCTGCATGTCTTCGTTATACATTGAATAATTAGCATATCTAAGGTTATCGTTCAAAATTATTAATGATTTAGAAAGCAACTACGGGTATGGAGCTTGAATCCAGATGAGCCTAGCCTAGCCATAGGCTTCACAATCTATATAGCCTGGTGCGTTCTTCTAGCATAAGACCGGGGTCATATGGTTCCATATTACAAAGTCTTTCAGGAATTATTAGGTAGGGAAGTATATTACGTTCGGAAGAGCGAAAAGTTGTTTATATAAAAGTCTAAAAATTTATTTTAAATTCAAACATTTTAAATCACTCAGAAGCATTTAAAGTAGATATACTTATATAAATGATATATTTTTGCATGAAAACATACGATGATTTGATTATTTATCCTGTAAAATGAGTAAAAGCTATATTGCTCAGTTTTTAATAAGGGATATAAAGGGAAGTAATTTCCAGTTTAAAATGGCTATCCCTTATTGAAAAAAAAATGATTTTTGAAATGGTGAGGGAACAGAATAAAATGCTTTTAACAAAGGTTTCTTTTCTTGTCGAGATGTGACTTTGTAAAAGCCTACACGATATTGCGCGGGTGAGGGTATGTCTTTGATGGTAATAACATGCATATCACGTTCGAGAATCACGTGCCACAACAATTAGCCTAGCCTACAGAAAATCTTCAATAGAATAAGATCTAGAGAATCTAGTTCTGTTTTAAACTACTGACATCATTTTAAGCAGAGAAGGTAGACAAACGTTAAGATTTAGATTACATCTAGTGTGGTAGATTTAATGAAAAAAAAGTTTTGTTAAGTCGTCAATAACATTTTTATCATTTAATTTTTCACGATCCCTCGTATTCAGCAAATCCCTTGCGTTTCCCTGATTCTCTGCTTCATGTCATTTTTTTCGGTCATAATCATATTGACAGAATTATTGAAAATTATCGAAAATATTGTTTCAGTCGATTCCCTGCACATGGTGATTAGGCCTAGGCCTATACCAGCCTGAGAGAAAAAAATCCGTTAACCAGGACATTTATTTCAAGACACGGTGGATACTAGTAATCACGTGACACAATAATATCAGAAAACCTTCAATAATTTTGTTATTTCAATACGTGACCGATTTGAATTCGGTTTGTAGCACAAAAGGTGCACAGACGTGACACATAAGATGAACGTGGGCCAAGTGGATTTTTAGAAAAAAATCAACAGAAAAAAAGGTTATTGAAGGTAAACCAAAATTTTGGTTGATCTTCAATAACTTTTTATCAGTTGATTTTTCAAAAATCAATCATGTTCAGCTTATTCCTAGCATTTTTCAATCCTCTCTGCTTTAAACCAAATTGAAATTGGCCAACTATAAACAAAGATATTGATTATTTTAAGTTGACTTGCAAGTGACGATGACTTTTGCTTGGAATAAGTTCTGGATTTCGTGATAAATTGGACAATGTAGAAGCGTCAACGAAGCTGAAACACCAAGAGTAGGCTTCAAATGGCTTGATTTTATTTAAACCATCACTGAAGCTGATGCCAAGATTTCTTAGAGCACTAATCTGCTGGGGGAAAGATCTTGCTCCAGATCTCAGAGTGTCTGATGCCATAAATCCCTGACTTCTATGATCACACCCCAGTGAATTTCGTCAATGCTGTTGCCCAAGCCACATTCGGTCTAATGAGGCATATTAGGGTATGTTTCGATTCCCTGCGATCAGCTCCATCATTTTGCTGCTTTTACTCATAGGTTATACCACTGGAAGGACAACCTATGAAGGAAAATATTAGCTTTGTAGTTAATAATGTGAATATGAGCATTTTGATGAACGAATGCCAGCATCATACATCATGATTGTAAGCTTTTGCTATAACAGAAAGTCATGTTTTGTTGACTGAATACTACTGTGCTATAAGAATACCATCAATCAGCGGTCGAATCAAATGAGTTTATATATTTTGTCTTATCAACTTTTCTAATATTTTTCTAAACTACATAAAAACTATAAATGATAATTTACAAAGTTAATATTTAGTTAAATTGAAGAAATGATATTCTTAGACGTATTTGTTTTAAATAATATATATGCGCATCTTAAATATTTTGCTTAGATTAACTTCAGAAATTTAAAAAAAGTACGAGAAAAAATATGTTAAATGTGACGTCACTCGCAGGGATAACTTACGGAAACGACCGAAGATATTGGTTCCCCGCAGTTATATGAATATGAATTCTTACTAAATTCATGCTAATGCATTTTACATTCGTACTGATGCCTTTTGAGATCTTCTTGTTACCTGTGTACAAATCCTTACTGCTTAGTGTTTACTTACAAATTTGATGTCACTTTTCTTACTTTTGACCGACAAAAATTGGAAGTATGAAGTACGCATTTAGCACTAGGACGAATACACTTGTAAACAATCGAATAAAACTATTAATTTAGTATAATATTAATGTAATTTAGAAGAAGAAGAATTGGCGGATATTCCCCTCCATATGAAAAAGGAGACAAGTTTCAAAATATCTTTTTAAAAGTGTTCGTTCGATTCTGCCCTCTTTCCATATTTCTTTCAATTTCCATCAACCAATTAGATCTACCAAACGGAAAAAATTAAAACTTATCTTAACTTATGCACATCAGATGTTGAATCTGGGTCTTTCTTTATCTAAACATTGCGGGTGATTAGCTCCCCGCAGAAGAATCGAGAGGGTAAAGTCTATGTACATGACTTGCTTCAAAATTAACTAGAATATCACTGAAAGTGATCATACCCCCCAAAAGTGCTGTGTTTGCGCATTTTGAGATGTACATTTCCTATGAACTGTGCAATGATCAATTGAGAAAAAGAGCAAACAAAAAAACAGACTGACCAACACAAGTTAATGTTGCAAACATTGCTTATTTTCAACAAAGGACCATAATTCTGTCATAAATCAATGAACCATAACCAAAATTTGATATGCACATATTTGACAGCTACTGAGCATAACTGTAAAGTTTTTTTGAAATCCATCCATTAATTGTCGAGAAATTGAGCGGACAAGAAAATTCACTCAAGGGCCATAACCCTGTGAAAAACAAGAAAATTCACTCAAAGGCCATAACTCTGTGAAAAATCAATAGACCATGACCAAAATAGAAGATGCAAATCTTCACTTTGTAATAAGTTTACATGTGAACTTTGAACAAAATTTGTCCAGTAGTTAAGGAGAAATAGAGCAGACAAAAAATCAACAAACTGATCAACACATGTTAATGTTGCGAAAAATGCCAATTTTCAACAAAGGGCCATAACTCAGTCAAAAATCAATGAACCATTACAAATATTTGGTATGCACATACTTGAGAGCTACTAAGAATTACTGTAAAATATCTTTGAAATCCATCTATCACTTTTCTAGAAATTGAACGTACAAGAAAATTCACTCAAGGGCCATAATTCGGTCAAAAATCAATGGACCATAACCAAAATAAAATATGCACATCTACACTTAGTAATGAGTTCACATGTGAAGTTTGAATAAAATTGGTCCAGCAGTTTATGAGAAATAGAGTGGACAAAAAATTGAAAAAACAATCAACACACATTAATTTTGCGTAAAATGGCAATTTTCAGCAAAAGGCCATAACTCAGTCAAAAATCAATGAAACATCACAAGAATTTAATATGCACATATTTGAGAGCTACTTAGCATAACTGTAAAGTTTTTTTGAAATCCATCCATTAGTTTCCAAGAAATTGAGTGGACAAGAAAATTCACTCAAGGGCCGTAACTCCATCAAAAATCAATGGTTTTAGTGAAAAAAATTTAGTATGCACATCTCAACTTAGTAATGAGTTTACATGTGATGTTTGAACAAAATTGGTCTGATAGTTTATGAGAAATAGAGTGGACAAAAAATTGAAAAACCGATCAACACACATTGATTTTGCGTAAAATGGCAATTTTCAGCAAAGGGCCATAACTCAGTCAAAAATCAATGAATCATCACCAAAATTTAATATGCACATATTTGAGAGCTATTTAGCATAACTGTAAAGTTTTTTTGAAATCCGTCCTTTAATTTCCGAGAAATTGAGCGGACAAGAAAATTCACTCAAGGGCCATAACTCCGTCAAAAATCAATGGACCGTGAAATTTTTTTAGTATGCACATCTCAACTTAGTAATGAGTTCACATGTGAAGTTTGAACAAAATTGGTCCAATAGTTTATGAGAAATAGAGTGGACAAACAATTGAGAAACCGATCAACACACATTGATTTTGCGTAAAATGGCAATTTTCAGCAAAGGGCCATAACTCAGTCAAAAATCAATGAATCATCACCAAAATTTGACATGCACATATTTGAGAGCTACTAAGCATAAATGTAAAGTTTTTTTGAAATCTGTTCTTTAGTGTCCGAGAAATTGAGCGGACAAGAAAATTCACTCAAGGGCCGTAACTCCGTCAAAAATCAATGGACCGTGAAAAATTTTTTAGTATGCACATTTCAACTTAGTAATGAGTTCACATGTGAAGTTTGAACAAAATTGGTCCAATAGTTTACGAGAAATAGAGTGGACAAAAAATTGAAAAAAACGATCAACACACATTGATTTTGCGTAAAATGGCAATTTTCAGCAAAGGGCCATAACTCAGTCAAAAATCAATGAATCATCACCAAAATTTAATATGCACATATTTGAGAGCTACTAAGCATAACTGTAAAGTTTTTTTGAAATCCGTCCATTTGTTTCTAAGAAATTGAGTGGACAAGAAAATTCACTCAAGGGCCGTAACTCCGTCAAAAATCAATGGACCGTGAAAAAAATTTAGTATGCACATCTCAACTTAGTAATGAGTTCACATGTGATGTTTGAACAAAATTGGTCCAATAGTTTATGAGAATTAGAGTGGACAAAAAATTGAAAAACCGATCAACACACATTGATTTTGCGTATAATGGCAATTTTCAGCAAAGGGCCATAACTCAGTTAAAAATCAATGAATCATCACCAAAATTTGATATGCACATATTTGAGAGCTACTAAGCATAACTGTAAAGTTTTTTTGAAATCCGTTCTTAAGTTTCCGAGAAATTGAGCGGACAAGAAAATTCACTCAAGGGCCGTAACTCCGTCAAAAATCAATGGACCGTAAAAATTTTTTTAGTATGCACATCTCAACTTAGTAATGAGTTCACATGTGAAGTTTGAACAAAATTGGTCCAATATTTTATGAGAAATAGAGTGGACAAAAAATTGAAAAACCGATCAACACACATTGATTTTGCGTAAAATGGCAATTTTCAGCAAAGGGCCATAACTCAGTCAAAAATCAATGAATCATCACCAAAATTTGATATGCACATATTTGAGAGCTACTAAGCATAACTGTAAAGTTTTTTTGAAATCCATTCTTTAGTGTCCGAGAAATTGAGCGGACAAGAAAATTCACTCAAGGGCCGTAACTCCGTCAAAAATCAATGGACCGTGAAAAATTTTTTAGTATGCACATTTCAACTTAGTAATGAGTTCACATGTGAAGTTTGAACAAAATTGGTCCAATAGTTTATGAGAAATAGAGTGGACAAAAAATTGAAAAAACGATCAACACACATTGATTTTGCATAAAATGGCAATTTTCAGCAAAGGGCCATAACTCAGTCAAAAATCAATGAACCATCACCAAAATTTGATATGCACATATTTGAGAGCTACTAAGCATAACTGTAAAGTTTTTTTTCAAATCCATCCATTAGTTACTGAGATATTGAGCGGACAAGAAATTTCACTCAAGGGCCATAACTCCGTGAAAAATCAATGGACCGTGACCAAAATGTAATATGCACATCTCAACTTGGTATTGAGCTTACATGTGAGGTTTGAATAAAATTGGACTTGTGGTTTAGGAGAAATAGAGCGGACAAAAAACCAACAGACGGACCAACAGACAGACAGACAGACCGACAGACAGACAGACAGACAGACCAACGGACAAGCTGACTCCTATATACCCCCCAAATTGAATTTGGGGGGTATAATAACGTAGGTAGGCCGTACAGTCGTATACATGATTAGCTTTTCTAGAAAGACTAATATTGCAAAAGAGAAAAGTTTTGTTGAAAATGATTAGCCTACCTGAAATCCTTTCTCAGACAGAAACTTCGTTAAAACATCGTGAGCAAATGTTTCTTGAAACCCTAGTTCAGGATGCGACCAAATTTGTTTACTAAGTTCGTGTAAACTGTCGGCTGCATCATCAATTGCTTTACACGCAGTGCTCTTTAATGTGGCGATATCCATTCAACAAACTGTGTAACTAAGCATATAAAACCTGAGCTGAATTAACAATATGAATGCATATAAACGAATGTGTGATCATACACTTTTATCAGTATTTCCGATGTCAGTCGACCGTAAACGAACATCCTCGGCAAATTCCGTAAATTTCCTTTTATCCGTAATTCAAAAGTTCAACAATTGATAAATCTACAGGTTCTTTCCTTTGTTCAAATGTAGCACCTACCAACATATGCTCGACTGGTTTTGGTTGACCGTATATAACTTTTTTATTAGCTAATTTTTAAAAGATACTTCGCATACAGCAAATCTCTAGCGTTTTCCCGCCTTCTCCGCCTCAAAACTGCCATATTTAGTATACCGATTTACGAAACGCCCAATGGCCCCAGTCTACAGTAGATGGCGTAATATTCGAATTGGCCGGCCCTGGTGAAAATCAGAAATATTATGAAAATGAGAGTTTCGTGCTTGCAGAAAATGGTTCTTTACATGAATACAAAACATGATATTGTGACCATTTCCCGAGTGCGCAAAGAACGGTAAATAGCTTTATACTTATTTGCTGCATCCGGTGAGTTTAGAAACAGAAAGTGGGTGAGAATTTTCCACCGCCGAATGTTTACGACCGCGCCCGAATAGGTTCGGATACGTGACGACGCCGCTAAAAAAAACCCCCAAAAAACTCCGATGTTTTTTTCAATCTCAAAATGGCCACATTACGGGTATTCTACCTTAAGCTCGAACAGAAGCTAAAATGCTTCCGGACAGAAAATGGTATGGTAGACTAAAACGCGCGGCTCTAATGACTGAACCAGGATTCAATTGAATTGGTTTTAACGCATTTTTGACATCATTTTGGTCATATTTCAGAAGCTATCTTACCTTACCATTGATTCCCGGTATTTCTATCACCAATTATATACAACCATATCACACGATACAAGTCCCCAGGTATAATCGATTCACTATTAAACGAGAATAATTTCAGTTGAACTGCTTTATCAAAACAACTAAAATTATTCTCGTTTAATAGTGAATCTATTATAATAAACACACTTGGAGTATTCATAACAAGTTCATCCATCGAGGAGAGATAAACGACTTTAAGGTAGTTCACCCCTAATGGAACTCACGCGACGTTGGTATTATTCGGGCGACGTCGTAAGCATTCGGCGGTGGAACGTTCCACCGCCGAATGTTTTCGACGCCACCCGAATAGGTTCGGATACCTAAGGAATATGAAACGACTTCGCACGAATAATTCCGACGTCATGCGAATCTCATTAGGGATGGTATACCTTAATCAAATAAAAAAGAATGTTGACTAAGCCAGTGTTCGAACAAAAGACTCCATGGTTGATAAACTCTTCCGTTACAGTTGATTGATTGATTGATGTTTAGGCCTCTTTCACATGCCATGGTCATATCGCGGTGGCTGGTGCACCTAGTCATGGAATACTAGTATTTCTTTCACCAGTACTACCACTATATCCGAACTGAGTCTCCAGCTGCTATCTCACATAACATATGATACACACCCATTGGTCACTGATACACCCATTTGTGAGAGACAAATAACTTTTGTTAATAATCTGAAAGGACATTGACTATGCCGAGGTTTGAACCAACAACCCCTCGATTAATTTCTCTTGTCACAAGCACTTCATTCCCTTTCCATAATGATTCCAAAGGTCATCATCTCGTGGGCATCAAAAGGCATTAAGAGTACTATGTAGGAATGGTTTAAATCCAAGCAGCGCTCTCAGCATGATCCAGTTAACCCATGACCACAAAGTGACTCTTTTTGACTCCCCACCAGAAATTGGCTTGGGAAAAACATTGTCGAAAATGAAGAAATTGCTTGTGACAAGCAATTTCTTCATTTCCCACAATGTTTTCTATATAAAAAGGCCAAAAAAATGTAAAATTTCATTGACTTTAAATTGTCGTCTGGAATATCATGAATTTGGAACATCCCAAAATTTTGTCGTTTGGCAATGGGTTACCAATGGACTAGACCAATGCTGGTATTTGTGGTAGATATAGTCCAGTCACAATATTATGGCATATGTTAATAAATTCTACTTATGTAAACAATAGAAAGAATGTTCATAATCTCAATAAAATTTTGCATGTGTTGGTTGGAATCTTGCAGGTGTATGACACCTGCAATATTTGAACCACCACATGCAAAATTACTGTAAATGGGTGCTTGATTTCATGTAAATTTTTGCTGTTTACATTTTGTTTAATTTTGTAACATAACAACAGCATAACATAATGACCAGACAAAAAGAGAAAATAATCAAATGAAATAACCATAGATATTTTAATAATGACAACAATATTAATATCACAATATGCAAGTCAGAGTAGTGTTAAGGTATAACAGCCCTAATCAGTTTTCAATCATAATCCATCTGGTGATCTTTTACATTTTAATGCAAAATCATGTGTCTAAAAGATGCTATTTTATCATTTTAATCCTTTCCCAAACAAGGGCTGGTTTGAATGTCCCCCGTGGATAAGACTCTGGCAAACATTGAGGTTAAAGGAGAAAATGCTGATAACCAGCATTTTCTTCATTTTCCTCGATATTTTCTGTGCTATATTGTTCACAGACCCAGTCTGTACTAGCATAGAAAATTTTGAGGCAAAAGGAGAAAATGCTGATCAAAAGAAGAAAGTGCTGGTTATCAGCATTTTCTTCTTTTACTTAAAATTTTCCCCAGGATTTTTCTATAAGGTAAGCCAAACACAGGTCTTCTTTGGGAAAGGGTAAGTGTTCATAACCAATCACATTATGCTGATTTATAACAATGAAGTAGTACCTATTAGAAGCTCGAAGTTTCTCATAAGTTTTCACAATCACCTTGATGATCATGATGAAAATGTGTTAGGGATGCACTACCTTAACATAAATATGATAACAGAGGTAATAGACTAAAAGATTAAAACTTGACTTCTCAACAAGATGCTTGAGTATTCAGAGGCAGAATAACATTAATAAATATGTAAAATATTAGTTAATTTACACTCAGGCACATTACTTTTGCACCAAACTTTTAAATTAATCAACCCCTAATGAGATTTACACAAAGTCCGAATTTTCCATGTGGCATGCTAAACATTTTTTGGGTATTCAAACTTATTCTGGCAATGTCATAAACATTTGGCAGTGGAACGTCCAACAACCGAATGTTCATGAATTCGCCCCTAGAATTCAGACCTCACATGAATCTCATTTGGGCTAGACTTCATTAATTCAAATACCTGGTTTTGAGATCTCTACTAGAAAAGGTTTGGGAAAATATGTCTTTTCTATTAGAGATATCAAGACCAGGCATTGTTTGGGAAAGAATCAGAGAAATGTTAAAAATATACCCCTGTAAATAAATGTTGTTCGTAACACTAATTTTAATATCAGTGGTTCAAAAAACAATAAATGGATTGACAAGCCTATCAGAAAAGGCTTGAGAAACATTGAAATACAATATACAACATTTTCTTCTTTATTCTCACTAGTTCCTGTGCTAAAACTTGTACAAATATAATCATTATGAACTTCCATTTTGCAGTCTGCAGCAGCTTTCAAAATGGAATCGTCCATTTTTGATTTATGAGACTTTATTCCTGTTTTACAATACAAAAAAAAACATGTGCAATGTTTTAAAGCAATAGTATTGGCAAAATTAGAGATGTGCAAATTAGTTTGAAAACCCTTTCAAAAAAAATAGACAAAATTTTAGACTGGTCCAAATTCAAAGACTACACTTTCAATTGAATGGAATTTTACATGTTTTGGCCTTTCTGAATAGAAAACACTGTGGAAAATGAAAGAGAAATGAGAAATTTATTCATTTTCCACAATGATTTCCAAAGCTTTTATATTGTTAGGCGTCGAAGGGCATTATTAAGTGGGAATGTGCTTACCAATGTATGACACAGAGATGATTGAAATGACTCTCTTATTTTGAATATTGAGGTTAAACATCTTCAAAAATATTTCAAAGAATTCATATCACTTACTGTAAGTTCATATTGAATTTATAATAAAATAAAATAAATTCGCAATAACCATTAAATGAATAATAACAAAGGTACAGATAAGAGAGTGTTATGGCTTTTCAAAATACAAAATAGCATTAACCCTTTCCCAAACGACAAAATGTTAGGGTAATCCACTTCAAAAACTGCCACGAATGACAAAATGGATGTTATTAAAGATAGAATTTGTGTAAAATATGGCACAGAAAATATTGCGACAAAAGGAGAAACTGCTGGTTATCAGCAGTTTCTTCTTTTGTTTCAATGTTTTCCCAAGAGGTTTCTATTAGGGACGTCAAAAGCAAGTCTTGTTTGGAAAAGGGTTAATTCTTTATCAAACTCTATACTGTAGTACTAATTGAAAATGTCTTTAGGAGACGATTCTAATGAGCACCTAAACCATAGGTCTTGTAATGAATGTATTAACTCAAAGGATTCACTAAATGAACTGGCTTCGAAACACATTGAGTCAGACAAAGACAATGCCAAATAGTCCTCATTCTACTTTGGTATCAATGTTCCCATCCTATATTGTACACAAATCTTATCTTCGTCAACTTCCATTTTGTAATAAGCAGCAGCTTTCGCATTGAACCACCTAATTTTTTTTATTTGGGAATGGTTTAACCCTTTCCCAAACGACACAGTTTTAGGGTAGTCCAATATGAAAGCTGCTGCAAATGACAAATTATGTTAAGGTAAAAATTGTGTACAATATAGCACAGAAAACATTGAGGCAAAAGGAGAAATTGCTGATTATCAGCATTTTCTTCCTTTGCCTTGATGTTTCCTCAATCATTTTCTATCAGAGATGTGAAAACAATGTCTTGTTTGGGAAAGGTTTGAGAATATCTTTACTCCCTCTTATCTTTTCCTCTAAAATTAAAACTAATATAAGAAGGCAACATCAGGACTTTTCCACAGCTGTGCTCAACTTCCGCTGCAATTCTTGCGAGTTGATTTCAGGAAAAACTTCTTCTATAACCAAGTCTAGGATACTATACCATACATGCCTGAAAAAAAGTTGAGAAAGCCTTGGAAATATTGGGGGAAAATGAAAAATAGGTGAGTTTATTTCAGGAAAAACCTCTTCTATAACCAAGTCTAGTATACTATACCAAACATGTCTGAAAAAAGCCTTGGAAATATCAAGGGAAAATGAAAAATAGGTGAGTTGATTTCAGGAAAAACCTCTTCTATAACCAAGTCCAGGATACTATACCATACATGTCTGTAAGAGATAAGAGTCTTTTTTTTTTAAAATTTTCAAACAATAAAATGCATATAAAATGATATGATTTTCGTACAAAATTGTACAGAAATTATTGAGACAAAAGGAGTAAATGCTGGTTGTCAGCATTTTCTTATTTTGGCTCAATATTTTCCAAAGCCTTTTTTCTTGAATGGAATCTAAAAGTGTCACTGGGTGAAAATGGATTAAAACTTTAAATCTAAGAAGGCAACATCAAGACTTTTTCAACAGCTGTGCTCAATTTCCTCTGTAGTTCTTGAGAATTGATTTCAGGAAAAACTTCTTCTATAACCAAGTCTAGGATACAATACATGTACCATACATTTCTGTAAGATATGAAAGTCTTATTCGAAAAAATATTCAAAACAATGAAAAGTATTTTGAAAAAGATTTGATTTTTGTACAAAATTGTACAGAAAATATTGAGGCAAAAGAAGAAAATGCTGTTTGTCAGCATTTTCTTCCTTTGTCTCAATATTTTCAAAAGCCTTTTTGATGGGCATCAAAAAGTTTCGCTGTGTGAGAATGGATCAAAACAAATGCAAAATACAACATCAAGACTTTTCAACAGCTGTGCTCAATTTCCTCTGAAGTTCTTGTGAGTTGATTTCAGGAAAAACTTCTTCTATAACCAAGTCTAGGATACTATACCATACATGTCTGAAAAAAGTTGAGAAAGCCTTAGAAATATTGAGGGAAAATGAAAACATGCCAATTTATTTGAGGAAAAAACTTCTTCTATAACCAAGTCCAAGATACTATACCAAACATGTCTGAAAAAAAGCCTTGGAAATATTGAGGGAAAATGAAAAATAAGCGAGTTGATTTCAGGAAAAACTTCTTCTATAACCAAGTCCAGGATACTATACCAAACATGTCTGAAAAAAGTTGAGAAAGCCTTGGAAATATCGAGGGAAAATGAAATATATGTGAGTTGATTTCAGGAAAAACTTCTTCTATAACCAAGTCCAGGATACTATACCATACATGTCTGAAAAAAGTTGAGAAAGCCTTGGAAATATTGGGGGAAAATGAAAAATATGTGAGTTGATTTCAGGAAAAACTTCTTCTATAACAAAGTCTAGGATACAATACCAAACATGTCTGTAAGAGATAAGAGTCTTATTTGAAAAGACTTCCGACACAAAAAAATGTATAACAAAAAATGTGATTTTAGTATAAAAGTGTACAAAAAATATTGAGGCAAAAGAAGAAAATGCTGGTTGTCAGCATTTTCTTCTTTTGTCTCAATATTTTCAAAGGCCTTTTTCTTGAGGAGCATAAAAGAGTATCACTATGGGAGAATGGATTAAAACTTTTATAAGAGAGGCAACATCAAGACTTTTCCACGGCTGTGCTCAATTTCCTCTGAAGTTCTTGAGAGTTGATTTCAGGAAAAACTTCTTCTATAACCAAGTCTAGGATACTATACCAAACATGTCTGAAAAAAATTGAGAAAGCCTTGGAAATATTGAGGGAAAATGAAAAATATGTGAGTGGATATCAAGATATGAGAATAAAATATACATTTTTTTTTGTAAAGGACATTGATGGAAATAGAGTAAAGGCATTTTCCTCATTTCTCTTACCCCTTTCCCTAAAAGAAATATTTCAGGGGGTCTAATTTGAAAGCTGGTACAGAAGACAACTAATTGGATGTTGATAAAGATATGATTTTAGTACAAAATTGTACAGAAAATATTGAGACAAAAGAAGAAAATGCTGTTTGTCAGCATTTTCTTCTTTTTGTCTGAATATTTTCCCAAGTCTTTTTCTTGAGAAGCATCTAAAAGTTTCATTGTGTGAGAATGGATTAAAACTAATGTTAAAAGGCAACATCAAGACTTTTCGACGGCTGTGCTCAATTATCTCTGCAATTCTTGCGAGTTTATTTCAGGAAAAACTTCTTCTATAACCAGGTCTAGGATACTATACCATACATGTCTGAAAAAAGTTGAGAAAGCCTTGGAAATATTGAGGGAAAATGAAAAAATGTGAGTTGATTTCAGGAAAAACTTCTTCTATCACCAAGTCTAGGATACTATACCATACATGTCTGAAAAAAAGTTGAGAAAGCCTTTGAAATATTGGGGGAAAATGAAAAATAGGTGAGTTGATTTCAGGAAAAACTTCTTCTATAACCAAGTCTAGTATACTATACCAAACATGTCTGAAAAAAATTGAGAAAGCCTTGGAAATATCGAGGGAAAATGAAAAATAGGTGAGTTGATTTCAGGAAAAACTTCTTCTATAACCAAGTCTAGGATGCTATACCAAACATGTCTGAAAAAAGTTGAGAAAGCCTTGGAAATATTGGGGGAAAATGAAAAAATGTGAGTTGATTTAACGAGAAAAATCTTCTATAACCAAGTCTAGGACACTATACCATACATGTCTGTAAGAGATAAGAGAAATATATGAAAAATGTTGCACACAAAAAAATATATATAGAAAGATATGATTTTAGTACAAAATTGTACAGAAATATTAAGGCAAAAGGAGAAAATGCTGGTTGTCAGCATTTTCTTCTTTTGTCTCAATATTTTCCCAAGTCATTTTTCTTGAGGAGCATCAAAAAGTTTCACTGGGTGAAAATGGATTAAATCTATTCTAAGAAGGCAACATCAAGACTTTTCTACGGCTGTGCTCAATTTCCTCTGCAATTCTTGTGAGTTGATTTCAGGAAAAACCTCTTCTATAACCAGGTCTAGGATACTATACCAAACATGTCTGAAAAAAGTTGAGAAAGCCTTGGAAATATTGAGGGAAAATGAAAAATAGGTGAGTTGATTTCAGGAAAAACCTCTTCTATAACCAAGTCTAGTATACTATACCATAATTTTATTATATGTCTGTAAGAGATGATAGTCTTATTTGAAAAATATTCCAAACAATAAAATGTACATTAAAAGATGTAATTTCAGTACAAAATTGTACAGAAATTATTGAGACAAAAGGAGTAAATGCTGGTTGTCAGCATTTTCTTCTTTTGTCTCAATATTTACCAAAGATTTTTTCTTGAGGAGCATCAAAAAGTTTCACTGTGTCAGAAAGGATTATAAATATTATAGAAAGGCAACATCAAGACTTTTCGACAGCTGTGCTCAATTTCCTCTGTAGTTCTTGTGAATTGATTTCAGGAAAAACTTCTTCTATCACCAAGTCTAGGATACTATACCATACATGTCTGAAAAAAATTGAGTAAGGTTTGTAAATATTGAGGGAAAATGAAAAATATGTTAGTTGATTTCAGGAAAAACTTCCTCTACCACCAAGTCTAGTATACTATACCATACATGTCTGAAAAAAGCCTTGGAAATATCAAGGGAAAATGAAAAATAGGTGAGTTTATTTCAGGAAAAACTTCTTCTATAACCAAGTCTAGGATTCTATACCATAATTTTATTATATGTCTGTAAGAGATGATAGTCTTATTTGAAAAATGTTCCAAACGAAAAAAAAAAGTATAACAAAAAATGTGATTTTAGTACTAAATTGTAGAGAAAATATTGAGGCAAAAGAAGAAAATGCTGGTTGTCAGCATTTTCTTCTTTTGTCTCAATATTTTCAAAGGCCTTTTTCTTGAGGAGCATAAAAGAGTATCACTGTGTGAGAATGGATCAAAACAAATGCAAAATACAACATCAAGACTTTTCGACGGCTGTGCTCAATTTCCTCTGTAGTTCTTGAGAGTTTATTTCAGGAAAAATTTCTTCTATAATCAAGTCTAGGATACTATACCATACATGTCTGAAAAAAGTTGAGAAAGCCTTGGAAATATTGGGGGAAAATGAAAAAAATATGAGTTGATTTAACGAGAAAAATCTTTTATAACCAAGTCTAGGATGCTATACCATACATGTCTGTAAGAGATGATAGTCTTATTTGAAAAATGTTCCAAACAATTAATTGTAGATTGAAAGATGTGATTTTAGTACAAAATTGTATGGAAAATATTGAGACAAAAGGAGAAAATGCTGGTTGTCAGCATTTTCATCTTTTTGTCTCAATATTTTCTAAAACCTTTTTCTTGAGGGGCATAACAAGTATCACTGTGTGAGAATTGATTAAAACAAATGCAAAAAACAACAGCAGGACTTTTCGATGGCTGTGCTCAATTTCCTCTGCAATTCTTGCGAGTTGATTTCAGGAAAAACTTCTTCTATAACCAAGTCCAGGATACTATACCAAACATGTCTGAAAAAAGTTGAGAAAGCTTTGGAAATATTGAGAGAAAATGAAATATATTTGAGTTGATTTCAGGAAATACTTCTTCTGTAACCAAGTCTAGGATGCTATACCAAACATGTCTGAAAAAAGTTGAGAAAGCCTTGGAAATATTGAGGGAAAATGAAATATATGCGAGTTGATTTCAGGAAAAACTTCTACTATAACCAAGTCCAGTATACTATACCATACATGTCTGTAAGAGATAAGAGTCCCATGTGAAAAATATATTCCAAACAATAAAATGTTTATTGACAGATACATGATTTTAGTACAAAATTGAAGAGAAAATATTGAGACAAAAGAAGAAAATGCTGACAGCCAGCATTTTCTGCTTTTATCTCAATATTTTCCAAAGCCTTTTTCTTGAGGGGCATCAAAAAGTATCACTGGGTGAAAATGGATTAAAACTATTCTAAGAAGGCAACATCAAGACTTTTCGACGGCTGTGCTCAATTTCCGCTGTAGTTCTTGTGAAATGATTTCAGGAAAAACTTCTTCTATAACCAAGTCTAGTATACTATACCATACATGTCTGTACGATATGAGAACAATATATCACAAAATGAGCTTTGTTTTGGATGTTTCTTGTAGAAGAAAGCATCGGAAAGCATTGGGAAACAAGATGTGTTTGTGAAATACTCATGCCCCCAAAAATTGCTAATTTTAAGTGTTCACGTTAAGTTTTTGAACTAACAGACAGACTGAGGGATGGACAGATAGATGGACAGACACAAGTAAAACAAGATGTGTTTGTGAAACACCAATACCCCAAAAATGGCCATTTTTCTAAAGTGTTAAGCTTTTGTGTAAAGGGTTGGTAAGGGTTAATAAATGACCTTGAAGAAGGTCAAATTGCATGGAACAGATAGAGATCATTGAAAGAAAGTAACATACCAAATTTGAGATTTGCATGTCAAAAGTATTTTTTGGAGAAAAGGCAAATGTTAAGTCTTCGGACAGACAGAGGGACGGACGGACAGACATGTCATTGAGTAAAACAATATGCCCCCGATCTCTTGATAGGGGGCATAAAAAGAAGTAAATTAACAGCATTTTCCCTTCTGCTGTCATTGCTTTTCATGCAGTAAGATTTTGAAGAGTTTGGAGCACTTATACAGCTGTCTGTATGGTGGTATAGCAAGAAGATTTGAGCCTCATAAAGAAAAAGCCAGGATAGAAACTGCTTTATTTTTACCGTGGTCCTATTCTTACATCACACAATTGTATCATTTGGTTTGCCAATCACTGCTACCAGATTATGAGATATATATAGACATTAATTTACGTACCTATTCAATTCTTCATATTTCACAGAATGCATCACTTCATCCAAAAGATGGTCAAAATCATCACTTCCTAAAATCACCTTTAAAACACCTGTAAAACAAAGAAAATAATTCAATATACAAAGTATGTACATGTATATGCATAATTTTCATTTTAAAAAGCCACCCCCACCCCCTTTTATCTGTAGCTCTTTGATAACAACAAGAGCCGTCATAGACGGATTATGCTCCCCGATTAAGTGTTTGGCACAAAAAGAACCCCATCATACATTAACCGTTTTCCAAACAAGACCTGGTTTTGACGTACCTAGCAGAAATGGCTTGGGAAAACATTGAGACAAAAGAAGAAACTGCTGATAATCAGCAGTTTCTCCTTTTGTCTCAATATTTTCTGTACAATCTTATACACAAATTCTACCATTAACAACATCCCTTTTGTCGTCTGCAGCAGCTTTCAAATTGTCCATTTTTAAAATTTGCTGTTTGGGAAAGGGTTAAGCCCATTTTTCCCATGACAGATTTTTCATACACACATTATTCATAGAATATGGTCTAGAACATCCTATTTATCACATGAGTACAAAATTTCATTTACTTCTGTCCATTAGATGAAGAGAAATGAGAGAAAAACTAATTTTTACACTAAGGCCCCTTTTTCCATGACGCAGCCTCAAATTAAGAAACGGAGAAAAAGGTCCCTAGGGATTATCCAAGGGAGTTCACATGTAAAGTGTCGTTGAATTTGGTGCAAGGGTTGCTGAGATCTGGCTGTAGATGGACGGACGGACAGAAGGACAGACGTACAGCGTGGCGACTATATACTCCCCGAAATTTTACCGGGGAGCATAACTAATGACTAACTTCAGCAACATGATCATAAACTTACAGAATTACTGTTGCAATTCAATGTTTCTGTAAAACCCTCATCTCAAAAGCCAAATTATGTTTGATCAATAATTTTGTAAAACATCTCAACATACCTGGTAAAAGAATTCCCAGACATTGTCTAGCCTGTTTCATAAGAATTTCTTGCTGCAGATCTGTTTTGGGAAACATTGAGAGAAAAGAAGGAATTGCTGATATCAGCAATTTCTTCTTTTCTCTAATGTTTTCTATGCCAAAAAATAGTACAATTTTTCACCTTTGATATCAATTATTGCCTCATTTGCAACTCTTATCAAATTGGACTTGTCTAAAACATCACAGAAGTGTTTGTTTAACCCTTTCCCAAACAAATCATGGTTTTGACATCATTCATATAAAAAGGCATAGGAAAATATTGAGACAAAAGAAGAGAATGCTTGTGACCAGAATTTTCTCTTTTGCCTCAATATCTTCTGGGCTGTTAGGTACACAAAAAAAATTAGACATTTCTATTTTGACATCTGCAACATATTTCAATTTGGAATAGTCAAAAAATATGTTTTGGAAAGGCTAACCAATAACCAGACGGTAAAACTTTAGACTGGGCCAAATTCAAAGATGCTGCAGACAACAACTTCAAGTGAATGACATTTAACATATTCCTGTCTCTCTGAGTAGAAAACATTGTGGAAAATGAAGGAATTGCTAATCACAAGCAATTTCTTCATTTTCCACAATGTTTTCCAAAGCCATTTTCTTGAAGGGGTGTCAAAAGGCATCATAATGAGGGAAAGACTTAACCCTTTCCCAAACAAGACCTGCAATTGACTTCCCTAAGTGAATATGTTTGAGAAAACATTGAGACAAAAGAAGAAAATGCTGATAATTAGAATTTTCTCCTTTTGTCTCAATATTTTCTGAGCTATATTGTACATAAATCCTATCTTTGTCATCTGCAGTAGCTTTCAAACAAGACCTGTGATTGACATCCCTAGGTGAGTATGCTTGAAAAAATATTGAGACAAAAGAAGAAAATGCTGATAACTAGCATTTTCTCCTTTGTTTCATTATTTTCTGTGCTATATTGTACACTAATCATATCTTTATCAACAACCATTTTGTCGTCTGCAGCAGCTTTCAAAAAAACACCCTAAAAATTTACCGTTTGGGAAATGGGTGTCAAAAGGCATAGTTATGTCGAAATGGGCTTTTTTGACTCTCTATGGGATACTGGCTTCTGGAAAACACTGTAGAAATTGTAGAAATTGCTTGTGACAAACAATTTCTTCATTTCCTACAATTTTTTCTACCAAGGTACACTGGAAGATTTTGATTTTCCTAGACTTGAAATTGTCATCTGCAATATCTTTGAATTTGAGCCAGTCCAAACTTTGTTGTTTGGTAATGGGTTAATGTACCTGGTAAAAACTCTCCCAGACACCGTCTAGCCTGTTTCATGAGAACTTCTCGCTGCAGATCTGTCAATGGCACTTTATCCTCCGACACAAACACACCCTCCGGCCAGAACGCTTCTCGTAATTTTTTGAGGTAAAATGAATTCATCTGCTGGGATGTTAGATGCTGCACTTTTGTCGCAAGATACCTGCACACAAAATATGACTTATTGAACAAGATTTGTCTAAAGTCTTGTATTGAATGGGCTTTAACCATTTTCTAAATGGCAAAAACAAATTGGCCAAAAGGCTGATTTACAAAGAATTCTATTGATTTCTCTTAGTCTGATATACACCATTTTTTGAAAAAGATATACACATTTTCAGAAGGGTCACCTAATATCATTGGTGCCAAGTTTGGTCTAAATTGACAGAATGGATGAGGCAAAATTTTTTTTAAAGAATTATCTAACAATTTCCCTACGTCTGAAAAGCCCAGACATGCCATCTTTTCACTGTTGTTTACTACAAAATAATCAACCTCTTTAATAACAATAGAAAGTTGTGTGTAATCTATAAATCATCATGATTGAAGATACTCACTTATTTAAAGAGACAATCACATTCCCATTTCAATATTTAAGTATGTCTTGATGTTTGGAGTGGTTATTCTAATGTATATAAATCCTATCAGTTTTTTGAAGTTGTTGCTGATAAGCAAAAAACAAACCTTAAAGTTAAGACAGAAATGAGAAATTCCATATAAGCGCAGATCCAGGTATTTTTTCCAGGGGGGGTGGGGGGGGGGGGGTGGGCATCCGATCTTTAAACCCTTTTTTCGCCAAATTCCAGGGTATGTGTGTGTGTGTGTGTGTGTCAGAATCCCCTCTTGATCCGAGCATGTAGATTATAACATGTCATACCACGAAGGACTAAATATAACAACGGTTTGGCACACAAGAACAAATGCCGCAGCTTATTTGGGACATAACCAGTAATCTTTTTGATAACCCCTTTTTTCGCCAAATTCCAGGGGGGGGGTCATGACCCCCTGACCCCCCCCCCCCCCCTCTGGATCCGTGCATGCCATATACTTTTTGATAACCCCTTTTTTCGCCAAATTCCAGGGGGGTCATGACCCCCTGACCCCCCCCCCCCCCCTCTGGATCTGTGCATGCCATATACATCTGAACTACTGCATACATCAATTTTTAAACCTCCAATAAAAACTGGTATTTCATATTTGTACAGTAGAGTTAACCCAGATATTTCTAAAAAGAATATGTAAAAAATATCAGGGAAAAACATTTTTTACTCACTTATTTAGACCTTTACCAAACACAAGCCGTGTTGACTTCATCACAGTTTCTCTACACATCCAGTTATCCTGTCCTCGCAATAGTTCAGTCAGTATGTCAAGTAGACCATCACTCAGTGGACACACGGACTCCGCCTGAGTATTTGGAGTATCTGAAAAATGTATGTAACCCATTTCTACATAACGACGTTTTTGATGTCCAACAAGATAAAGGCTTTAGAAAACATTGTGACAGGTATCCAGACCTGTCCTCGCAATAGCTCAGTCAATATATCCAGTAAACCATCACTCAGTGGACACACTGAATCGGACTGAGTATTTGGAGTATCTGAAAAATATCATTGACAATTTCCAAAATTCTTTTGAGAAAAAGAAGAACAAGGTGTGTTTGTGAAGTTTTCAGACAGGCAGACAGACGTATATGAGTAAAAGTTTTTAAACAATGTGCCCCCAATCTTTCGGTACCAGGGCATATAAATGCAGATAGCTGATTATTTGCCTGATAGTTCTTAGTATCAGCAATGTTACAATTTAAATGTGAAGTGTTCTACTTTTTGATATGATTTTTAAGTTATGAATTAACCCTTTCCCAAACGATAATATTTTGGACTCTTCCAATTTGAAAGCTGCTACATATGGCAAAATATGTACAGTTGAGAACATCATGAAATTGACAATTATACCATTCCATTCCGATCAAAATCATTCAACTCCAGCGTTCATTCATTCCGATCACAAAAATATTCAAACCGCTCATAAAACATTCACACCACTCAATAAACGTTCACTGGTTTAATTGGTTGTTATAAAAAGAAGGCATTTCATTGACCGAAATATTATCATGGGCGTTTTATCGATAAACCTTCATACCTATAATATTGGTAAATTTCCAATATCGGGCTGTTACTATTTAACCCTTTCGCTGCCAAATATCCAATATTGGACTGTCCTCTGGATGCCAAATTAATTCGAAGAAATTTCCAAGAATCGTACCCTGTAGTCAAAAACAGGCATAACTTTTGACTCAATTGATACATTTCTTTCAAATTTTCAGCACATACAGAGAGATTAGTAATCTATTATATTACATAAATTTCAAAGTTATTTATGAAGTGGCAATATGTATTCATTTTTATTTTATTTGCAAACTGTTGGAATCTTAGAACAACAGAAAAATGTGGATGAACATACCTCAACTAGATGTTTCCGTTGAAAGTATAATGTTTTGGTGGAACAGATTGTTGAAATTGTCAACTAAACATAATTTCAAATTATCCCGAAGCCTTTTCCAGCATTTTCTGTGTCATTCATGGTGATATTTTCAGCTTCTAGGCATGACTAGTAAGTGCATGTTCTAATGGCAGCCATATTGTTGTCTTTTGTTTGAAAAATTCCTCATAAAAACACTTATAGTTTACCGATTTTAACATAATTTTCACTGTTTTATCTGTCAAACGCTAGTACTTTGATTACTAAAACAGTGCTATAAGAAAAAGACTGTGTTAAAACCACTTAGCTGGAAAAAATATTCATATATTTCACCCCCCTAAATTTGTCGAGAAAACTCGCCTATGGCAGCGACCCCTAGAGTTGAGTTAACTCGCCTATGGAAGCGAAAGGGTTAAAGATCACGTTTGATTGGTTGAACAGTTATCGTGGGCATGTTATCGATTTTTTAGATACACAAAATCACTCTTAACGCTCATTCCATTCATCCATTCATTCGCTCATAAAACATTGCCATTCCACTCAGAATGTCAATTTCATGATGTTCTCAACTGTATAAATAACAAGAGATGTTTGTAAAACATATATGCCCCCTCAAGAGCCTACATTTGATGTAGGTCAAAGTCCAAGGTCAAGTTAACAGGGTCCAAGGTCATGGTCAAATATGAAAGGCCTTGGTAGGAGGTGTCTATGTGTGAGCTATCAAAGCTGTATATGTAAAAGTAAAATGAAACATAGGCCAGGTTAAAGTTTTTAAAAGTAGGCCAAATGCCAAGGTTAAGGTCATGGTCAAATGTGAAATGTCTTGGTTGGAGGTGTCCATGTGTGAAATATCAAGGCTGTAGGTATAAAAGGACATGATATATATGCCTGGTTTCAGTCTTTTTAAAAGTAGGTCAAACTCCATGGTCAAGGATGCAATATTCAAGGTCATGGTCAAATGTGAAAGGTCTTGGTAGGAGGTGTCTATGTGTGAAATATCAAGGCTGTAGGTGTAATAGGACATAAGATAAAGGCAAGGTTAAAGATTTCTAAAAGTATGTAAAAATCAAAGGTCAAGGTCACACAGGCCAAGGTCATGGTCAAATGTGCAAGGTCTTGGTAGGAGGTGTCCATGTGTAAAATATTGAGACTGTATAGGTAACAGGACATGAGATGTTGGCCTAGTTTAAGTTTTTTAAAAGTAGGTCAAACTCCAAGGTCAAGGTCCAAGGTCATGGTCAAAAGTGAAATATCTTGGTTGGAAGTGTCCATGTGTGAAATATCAAGGCTGTATATGTAAAATGACATGAAATATAGGCCAGGTTAATGTATTATTAAAGTAGGTCAAACACCAAGGTCAAGATCAAAAGGTCCAAGGTCTTGGTCAAATGTGAAAGGTCTTGGTCGTAGGTGTCCATGTGTCAAATATCAAGGCTGTATGTGTAAAAGGACATGATATATTGGCTAGGGATGACTATTGCAGGCCAAAATGACTATTGCGATAGTATTGCTATTGACCAAACTGCTATCACGATAGTATTGCTATTGTAGGTTGCTATTGCAATACTATTGCGATACTATTGTTATATGCTTTTAGTGCTATAAATGGATATTTTTCATTAAAAATCACATTTCCTGAATATTTTACATATTTGAATTAATTTGCAGAATCATTAAATAAATAATCTGAAGGAAGAGAGTGACATTTCATGATTTAAGTAGCCTGTCATTGATGTCTGATATTTAAGAGACAGATTTTTTGCTAAAATTAGACAATGTCATGTGACAAATTGCTATCTTTAGAACAAATTGCTATTTTTAGAACTATCAAAACTATTGCGATAGTGGAAACAACTATTGCGAAACTATAATTGATATTGCAAGTTGCCTATCACAATAGCACTATTGCAGAGGTCACTATTGTGATATATCGATAGTCCGATGTATCGTTACATCCCTAATATTGGCTAGGTTAAAGTTTTTTAAAAAGTAAGTCAAAGTCCAAGGTCAAGGTCACAAGGTCCAAGGTCATGGTCAAATGTGAAAGGTCTTGGTAAGATGTGTCCATGTGTGAAATACCAAGGCTGTATGTGTAATAGCACATAAGATATAGACCCAGTTTGATTTTTTTAAAAGTAGGTAAAACTCCAAGGTCAAGGCCACATGGTCCAAGGTCATAGTCGTATGTGATAGGTCTTGGTCAGAGGTTTCCATGTGTCAAATATCAAGGCTGTATGTGTAAAAGGACATGATATATCGGCCAGGTAAAATTTTTTTAAAAGTAGGTCAAATTCCAAGGTCAAGGTCACAAAGTCCAAGGTCATGGTCAATTGTGAAACGTCTTGGTAAGACGTGTCCATGTGTGAAATATCAAGGCTGTATATGTAAAATGACATGAAATATAGGCCAGGTTAATGTATTATTAAAGTAGGTCAAACACCAAGGTCAAGATCAAAAAGTCCAAGGTCATGGTCAAATATGAAAGGTCTTGGTCGTAGGTGTCCATGTGTCAAATATCAAGGCTGTATGTGTAAAAGGACATGATATATCGGCTAGATGAAGTTTTTTCAAAAGTAGGTCAAAGTCCAAGGTCAAGGTCACAAGGTCATGGTCAAATGTGAAAGGTCTTGGTAAGATGTGTCCATGTGTGAAATACCAAGGCTGTATGTGTAATAGCACATAAGATATAGGCCCAGTTTGATTTTTGGAAAGCAAATTTGCAAAATTTGCTTTTCTTTCCAGTCGTGCTTCTCTGCACTTTAACATCCTCTGCATACCACACAACATCTCCCGGTCCTCCTCACTATAAATAGTTCTATCAAAAGCAAAGATCAATGACAAGAACAACCTTTCGAATATTCAATATTGAATTCTATAGTTGTACACAAGATATTCAATTGCGTGACCGATGATAAAACATCCAATTAAACATGTGTTAAAAGAGGAGAAACGATCACGTAGTAATTTGCTTTCATTACGGTTCAATAGCCAGTCCAATATCTTTCGTTGAAAATGGGTCAGTCAAGTTTACTGAACTATGAAATATGCAACCCACTTCAAGCGCTAAAAATAGGAACTAGGACACGTCTATTTTTAGAATCTTTCTATGCCCAAATTCTTACACGTTTTAAGGACAGATCCTCCAGTTGTTACTGCGCAACTTACTGCGCATATCCTAAATAACGAAATGAAGCTATTTCAGTAATTGGCCTTTTTCAGCAAATGTATTTCTTACATTTAGTTAATGTTTGGTTGATAAATAACAAGACCCTTTTCGGTTATTTCAATTTTCTCTGTTTGGTCAATTAAAGTGTAATAGTACTCGGATGGTACATTTCGCTTTCTGTTACGCGTTCAAAATGTGGCGTTCGCGATAGGAAACGAAGCAACAAAAGCAACGTGGTGTCTGTATGAGATAGTCCGCTTCAGATGGCCACAAAAGATGACACGTTTTAGTATCTAAAGCTGGAAATAAGGAAGAAAATGGATAAAAGTAGTGAAACAATTTCGGACAGAGCTGTAAAAAGTAAACCAAATTTTACTTATAACTAAGAAAAACGCTTGGTTTGATATATTTTTCTTTTTTTGTTTTTGTAGGTATGACCAAGCACTATGTCTATACCAAAAAAGAAAAAATTCTTACCGCTGGAATATTTTTTATTATCAGAAATGTTGCGAAAAAAGAGCAATTTCAGCTACTTTTGAAAGAATGTTTTGCTAAAAATTTCAAAATCATCACAAAATTTTCCCAAATTGATACTCATTTAGACAGAATAAAACATATTGAACACAATAAAGACTTATTTATGTAATTCTAGTCATTTCGAACACCTTTTTTGTGGGTATTTAAGTGACACCTCATTTTTGCAATTTTAGACAAGAGTAGTCTCCCTTGAAATTCAATAACTTTTTAATTCGCTTGGTGACCTATAGTTTTTAAGTCATTTTTTCACTTCTCATATATTTAAATATCAGTACAGAAAAAATAAAAAAATTCTTACCGTGGGAAATAAATGGAGGATCTGTCCTTAATGTCCGAAACTAAACAATGATATTCGATAAGCCATGCATTTAATCGCGTTCACAATAATTGATTGATCAACTAAGTGGTTATTTTGAGGTTAATGACAAAGACATCTTGTCTAATAGGCCTTGCTAGTATTCGCGTGTAGCTATAGGCATTTCAAAGCGAAAGTAGAAATCTGGGAAACCAGAATATGTGATGGTATGCTCAAAATGCATAGAAATCAGACTAGCAATCCTTTCACCACTTGGTTTAAAAAACGGTGTTAACTTTTTAATCAATAGATATCACGGTGGATAACCCATGTGACTTTTGGGAAGCGTTAACACCGAAAAAATCGTCCGCTTCAAGGTATGTTTGGTTTAATTTCTCAGCTTATACTCTGTTGATTTTGACGAGATAAAGTGCACGGAACGCGCATTTGAGAGGGCTATTCCCGTTTGTAACTCTGCTCCGATCCCGTGATTTCTTCAAACATTCAAGCGAAAATTTCCTTCGGTGCATGTGAATGCTTCCCACTTTCGTTTTGCACTTACAAACACTTTGGCTCGAATGTTTGAAGAAACCACTGGATTTGGAGCAGAGTGAGTTAGAGCCGGGAATAGCCCTCTCAAGGGCGCGTTCCGTGCACTTTATCTCATCAAAATCAATAGGGTATAAGCTGAGAAATTAAACAAAACATACCTTGAAGCGGACGATTTTTTCGGTGTTAACGCTTCCCTAAAGTCATGTGAGTTACCCACCGTGGATTTAGATCTAGATGAATAGGCCTACATAGAATCAAATCAATTTACATTGTTGGTATGTTAACCATTTCCCAAATAGAAACATTTCTGATTGGTCAAAATAGAAAAAAGCCGTAGCAGACGACAAAATTGGTACATACCTAGATAAAATTAGAACTATTTGTAGATAATACCAAAGACAATATCGAGGTTAAAGTAGAAAATTCTGATTATCAGCAGTTTCTTCTTTCATCCCAATATTCCCCCGAACATTTTCTTTTCGGGCTGTCAAACCCGGTCTTATTTGGGAAAGGGATAAAGTAGTGACGGAACACATGTTTTAGCAAGTAAGACATGTAGTTTTCAGAGATCAAATGCTTTCTAATTAGGGTATAGACTCCTTTCATTTATGTTTTAGTCCGTACCCGCAGAACACTTCCGGTAATCCGAGACTTCTCTGATGAAAATTCGCTCGATGATACTTGGATGTCGCTATTTACAACGGAACGCTGTCCCAGTCAAACACAAAAGAAAATTCCGACACAGCGACATAACTTGTGTCGGAATTTTCTTTTGTTTTTGAATTGGACAGTGCTCCGATGTAAATAGCGACATCCAAATATCGAAGAGCGAATTTTCATCAGAGAAGACTCTGATTAACTTCCGGAGGCAAACAATGGGTTTATGGGAAATTAACATTGTATACATGTGAATTGTTACTAAAAATAGTAACAAATCGACATTTTCAAAACGAGGCTCCCACAAAATGCGGAGAAATCGATGACGACGCACGTGCATTCAATATACAGCGATTAAGCACACGTGCATTCAATATACAGTGATAAAGAAAAGTTTTAAGTGGAACAAAAACTACGAAATTGAATGAATTCGTTGATAGCCGGTAAGATGGTTATTTTATTTGATTTACAGTCAAGAAAATTCGGCATTTTTGGCCAACATTGGAGGGGCTTAGCCCCCCCCCCCCCCCCCCTAGCCCCCCCCTGTTCCTACGGGCCTGTACATCAAATAGATTTATGAACCGTGACCTGTCGCACTAGTCTATTATACAAGAAACCTACTTCAGAACATGACATTGGGTATAGGAGAACATATAGAGTGCTAGAATGCCTTATAGTCGTTTTCGGCTGGTAGAATTCGACATTTTAAATTCCCTATTTGTTTATGTCAAAGGGGGGTAATTCACAAAATTGACAGATTAGACCTTTATTTTAGAGCTTGCTACAAGTGATAAGAGAGATGTTTTGTGGTTTTTTGGCAACCCGGATATGACCAATTCCGTAAAAATAATGAATCGTTTATCGCGCGTATGTGGCATTAGATGAAATTAGCTGTAAATGCATTAAGGGCCGTAACTCTGACATTAAAGGAGACAAGGCAATGAAACTTCGACAAAACGATTGCCGAATGCCATGGAAATATTGTAAAAATAAAATCAGGCTTTTAGTTCGATACTTTTTCAGAAACAAGAAATCTTGCAGCGTAAAGTTTTCTCTTTTGTTCAGTATATTTTGCTGATATGGAACACACATTATCCTTTCATAATTTGTATTTTGTAACTTTCTAAAGAATCAAATTCAATTAATTACTTTTATCCAACTCCGTGTAATTCATATTGCTAACAACTAGAAAGGCCTTTAGACATAATCAGCAAATTTGCTTTCCAACAGTACTTTCAGTACTTTGATTTTAAAAGTAGGTAAAACTCCAAGGTCAAGGCCACATGGTCCAAGGTCATAGTCGTATGTGATAGGTCTTGGTCAAAGGTTTCCATGTGTCAAATATCAAGGCTGTATGTGTAAAAGGACATGATATATCGGCCAGGTTAAATTATCTTAAAAGTAAGTCAAATTCCAAGGTCAAGGTCAAAAAGTCCAAGGTCATGGTCAATTGTGAAAGGTCTTGGTAAGATGTGTCCATGTGTGAAATATCAAGGCTGTATTTGTAAAAGGTCATGAGATATATGGCGGGTTTAATTTTTTTAAAAGTAGGTCAAACTCCAAGGTCAAGGTCACAAGGTCATGGTTAAATGTGAACGATGTTGATAGGAGGTATCTATGTGTGAGATATCAAGGCTGTATGTGGAAAAGGACATGAGATATAGGCAAGATTAAGAATTAAGTGTAAAAATCAACAAAGGGCAATAACTCCAAGAATTTGATTGGCAGAGTAACAGTTCTTGTGCACTGCACCTCTCCATGATGAAATCTATTCACCTATTAAGTTTCATGATTCTACCTTACATATTTTTTGAGTTGTGCTCCGGACAAGAATCAAGTTATAAAATCGACAAAGGGCAATAACTCAAAAAAATTGATCGGCAGAGTTATGGTTCTTGTGCACTGCAACTCTCCATAATGAGATCTATCCACCTGTAAAGTTTCATAATTCTACCTTACATACTTTTTGAGTTATGCTCCGGACAATAATCAAGTTTGAAAATCAACAAAGGGCAATAACTCCAAAAATATGATCGGCAGAGTTACGTTTCTTGTGCACTGCACCTCTCCATAATGAGATCTATTCACCTGTAAAGTTTCATGATTCTACCTACCATAATTTTTGAGTTAGGCTCTGGACAAGAATCAAGTTTGAAAATCAACAAAGGGCAATAACTCAAAAAATTTGATCAGCAGAGTTACGGTTCTTGTGCACTGCACCTCTCCATAATGAGATCTATCCACCTGTAAAGTTTCATGATTCATTGATTCTACCTTACATACTTTTTGAGTTAGGCTCCGGACAAGAATCAAGTTATAAAATCAACAAAGGGCAATAACTCAAAAAATTTGATCGGCAGAGTTACGGTTCTTATGCACTGCACCTCTCCATAATGAGATCTGTCGACCTATGAAGTTTCATGATTCTACCTTTAATACTTTTCGAGTTTTGCTCCGGACAAGGTTTGGTCTACGGACAGACCGACCGACCTACGGACCGACCGACCGACCTTCCGACCGACCGACCAACACTTGCAAAACAATATACCCCCATTTTCTTCAAAAGGGGGCATAAATATGTTTTTTGTATACAATGTAGCATAGAAAATATTGAGGCAAAAGGAGAAAATGCTGATTATCAGCATTTTCTTCTTTTGCCTCAATGTTTTCCATAGCCTATTCTATCAAATATGTAAAAACCAGGTCTTGTTTGGGAATGGGCTAATTGTATTTCGTCAGTCTCATTAAAAAATGTCGTAACTACAGCTTGCATAAGCTGCGGTAACGACATTTTCGAATGTGACCGACAATTTGTTTCCTTGCTCATTAGTACATGTAGTGCTTTGTGAAATAAAATGTTGCATATCTTAAACAATTTGTATTTTTTCCACAAATATGTTTTCTGCAAAATTATTTTCAATTTTGACCTGCTTATTGTTCAACAGCATAGAGTTAACCCTTTCCAAAATAGCAAACATTTAGACAGTTCTAATTTGAAAGTTTTTGCAGATCTAGATATAGAAAGGATTTAATGTGCAATATAGCTCAAAAATATTGAGACAAAAGAAGAAAATGCTGGTAAATATCAGCATTCTCTTCTTTTGCCTCAATGTTTTCCCAAACCTTTTGTATAAGGGCATTTTTGGGCTTTGGGTTTAATATACAGTATTCAAGACTTACCATTCATTAAGTTATTGCTTTCCTTTTTCCTCAGTGTATCATAATTTTCTACTTGGCTAGGGATACTATCAGTAGATGAATAGGGACTAGATTTGTTGGCAATGTTTCTCGGAAAGTGTAAAGACCTTGGACTAGGTGAGGGACTTCGACTTGAGGTATTTCGATTGTTTTGCCAGCCAAGTACACTGACACCTGTGAGATAAAACAAGAAACGATACTAAGATTACGGTCATTATTCTAATAAACGCCAATCCCCTAAATCTCATCTGAAAACCAGTCTATTTCAAGCACAATTTAAGCAAAAAGGGTGATTTTAATCCCCTGATTCCAGAAAAAATAGGGGTTATTGTCAGTCATAAACAAAGATCACTTTCAAAGCAATATATCGTCGGTGCTATGACAAAATGGCGTAACAAATTAGTTACGCAATTTTGTCAATTTTTTTTTATAAATGCTTTATACGTAGTTTGTAGGAGCGCATATCCTGTCAAAACGGCGTTTCTCTACGCTTATTAGAACCCTTTCAATTATCATGTGACAAAATTGCGTAACTCGATTTAGCTGACAAAAATGTGTTGTACATAGAAAAATTATTTACACGAGAGTAATAAAAGGCTGAGAAATGGCATTCTCCTCTGTTTTTCTTCTACTTTGACCAATAAATGAACCGTAAGTTATGTTCAATTACCTTATTTTACCTTAAAGAAGCTGAATTGTTCATGTAGTTATTGAGTTACGCAATTTTGTCGGCACATTTTTTAAAGCGGTAAAAACGTTTTTGGCTCTCCTGAAAAAAATGGTTTTCGAGCAAAATTTTTATTACGCCATTTTGTCATAGCACCGACGATATCTATTTTTATTTCCATCATTAAAGAGTCACTTTCAAACAGCAAAAAAGAAAGATTTCCAAACTATTTTCAAAGAAGATATATAATCCGAAAATCGCAGTTTAAAAGTCATTGTAACAATATTTTGCCAATTATGACTTGCTTAATCTGCAGTCCATAAATTGACACTGGATATATGCAATTTTTTACTTAAATAAAATCTAGAATACCCTCAAATGCCCACCTGACTTTTCTATGGACCATGTTTTTAATAAATGCCTGTGTGTTTATTGGAATAATTAAGGTATTTAAATTAATTGTTTTTATAAATGTTATCTTACCAAGATCAAGAGAGTTGTTTCCTAGAGAGATATTGGATTCATCGGACACTTTGAGGGCATATCTTTCATACATGTATTTGTCTACACTGCATTCATAGATTGTCTGGAATGAAAGACTTCAGATATTGATGATCATCAAGACATGGATATTCAATTAAATAATTAATTTCATATCCAATCAAGTCTGAAAAGGTTAAAAATTCCAATTCATTAAAAGTCAGAGTAATGAATATTTGCCTAAAGGCTAGTAATATTATTATAGTCAAAGAGGCAGATACAAAGTTTGAAAGTAATAACTGAAGAAGGAACAAAGTTATCACAGATATACGACAATTGCGTATCAAAATTTAACCAAGGATTTCTAAGTCTTAATCATACTATAATTTGAGCAACGTTTGTCTGTTTGTCTGTTTGTTCCCCTACTCCTCCCAGGTCCTTGGGCCGATCTTCACCAAACTTGGAGGGAAGGTGGAGGGCGGCCCCGGATATTAGCTTGAGGGGTTCATTTTTTGAAAGGTCAAGGTCATCGAGGTCAAAGGTCAAATTTATCGTTTTTACGGGTTACGGGACGGGATTGCTTAGTTACGGGACGGGATTGCTTACGGGTTACGGGACGGGATTAGGTGGAGTGCAGCCCCGGATAGGTCAAGGTCATTGAGGTCAAAGGTCAGCCCCGGATAGGTCAAGGTCATCGAGGTGAAAGGTCAAATTTCGAGACGGGTAAAATTGCTAGTAGGTTAAATTACACTAAACTAAATGTTTGATTAATAAATCTTTGCATAGAGGCTGATATCATGGTCACAGAAGCATGTGCAAAGTTTCAAAACAATAGAATTTAAAAGAAGGAACAGAGAATTCAGGGTTCGTACAGACGGCCAATGCCAAAATTCAAGCACTTTTTAAGCACTTTTTAAGCACATTATTCCATTTTTCAAGCATGTTTCTTCGAACACCAGTCACTAATGTTGGTCTTCAACAAAGAGTACTGCAGTCCAAGTATACAATGTCCTGCCAAATTTCTTACTACGGGGCATAATTCTTGCAAAGAAGTTGGAGGGGGAGGAGGAATTGCAAATGGCTTTGTGTCAGTCTCTGACGAAGGCTTGTTCAGGATCATATCTCCACTTTTTTCACCAAAATGATTCTCAAGTGTATCATTTTTAAGCACATTTTTGACAAATTCAAGCACTTTTTAAGGACTTTTTAAGAGAGGGATCAAAATCAAGCACTTTTAAGCACTATTTTTTGTTTTTAAGCACTTTTCACGAAACAGGCTCAAATTCAAGCACTTTTCAAGACTGTGCGAACCCTGGAGATATGTGATAGAGACCGTCAGACCGAAGAAATAGCTCCCCTATTCTACGAATAAATGTGCTATAAATAATAAAATGACAAAGAATTTCTTAAAAATAATTGAACATATCGTCCATTTTTCATATCAGATTTTTACGCAATATACCCTGCTTTTGATGGTTTTGATGTGCTTGAAATTTAAACCAATTTGAAAGCTGCTCCAGAATATTAAACGGGTGTAAATGAAAATGGAACTTGTGCTAATCATAAGAACAGAAAAAAAATTACTGAGAAAAAAGAGAAACTGCTAGATTATATTAACTTTCAAAACGCCAAAACCAAAGAAATTTCAGTATACAAAAAACCTCTCACCTCATCTATATCAAAGGCCAAATCCACATCAATATTATCTTTATCTTCAAGTTGTTCAGGTTCCACTTTTTTATCATCCGGAGATTCGAAGGAAGGGATCATTTTAGGGATCTGCTGGGGCAGGCTGGGTAGACCCTCAACTATTTTGTCAAATACCCCTGACATGGTCTTTACTAGTCTCTGCAAAAGAACAATTATTAAAAGCATATTATAAACTGAGGAATTAACCACCCTTTCATATAAAGGAAAATAGGGTAAAAAAAATCACTTCACTAGGAAAGGACAACCTTTATATTGATTTTAGCCCTTTCCCAATGTGAAAGCTGCTGTAGACGACAAAATGGAAGCTGACAGAAATAGAATTTGAGTATGATATAGTACAGAAAATTTTGTGACAAAAGGAGATAAAACTGGTTATCAGCAGTTTCATCTTTCATCTTAATGTTTTCCCCAGCCTTGTCTCTTGGTGACGTCAAAATCAGGTTTTGATTGGGAAAGGGTTAAATAAATAGCATTGACTGTCATGAAAGTCAGTTCTAATAGAAATCTTATTTTAACACTATCAGAGAGAAATTTATATGAGAAAACTATTGAAAAGACTGATTCTAACATCCTAATTCCTTATTATTCATTATGCTAACCAGAGCCGCGTTCTTTAGAGCGAGATTTTTTAAGATTTCTTAAGATGTTCTGGATAAAGCGTTTTTAAGACCGAGACTATGACCGAGCTGTTCCGAATGCAACATATTTATACAAATGACGTCATCATGACGTCATTTGTATAAAGTATGGAGCATTCAGAACACTGCGGTTTATGAATTATGGAGTGTTCAGAACAACTCGGTCAAATCTCTTTTATATTGTTTGTACAGAGTTGACCGAGGGGTTCCGCACGAAGTATAGGGTAATGGCGCCTCCCATTGAGCGTCTTAAAAATCTTTCTCAAAAGAACGCTTTATCCTAAAATATCTTAAGAAATCTCAAGATATCTCAAGAAATCTCGCTCTAAAGAACGCACCTCAGGTATAGATACTTCAGAAGGTTTTCCAACAAAAGCTATGTGACCGTCCCCACAATATCCTAGATACTGCTTCAGTTCTTCAATAGAGCATATCACATCTTTTCAAACCCTTATCAAAATAATAGAATCCATACTGCTTTTTGTAATATTTCCAAATAATAATATGGAAAGCATTTCAGAGAAAAGAAGAAAATGCTGGTTTCAGCATTTTCTTCTTTTCTCTCAATGCTTTCCAAACCCTTTTCTATGGGTGTCGTGACAACCCGAGCTAGGTTGGAAAAGGTTTTAACCATTTCATACCTGATCAATCCTGGGTATAGAAACTTCAGAGGGTTTTCTAACAAAGGCTATATGACCATCCCCACTATATCCTAGAAACTGCTTCAATTCTTCACTAGAGCATATCACATCTTTCTTGATTAGAGCCTGAAGAATAATGTTTAAAAACAAGAGCTGTCCGAAGACAGCGCGCTCGACTTTCTAAGTTGCTTAGTATAAAGGGGGCATAACTCCAAATATAGTGGAGCCAGGGTCATGGGCCCTGGTAGTAAGGTAGAGGGTGTGATGGTGAATAAGTATTTCAAGTTTGGGTTGAATACCTTTGATAGTATGAAAGTTATTAATGTTTGAAAAAACTTTAACCTTTGTTGCAACGCCAACGCCCGGGTGACAGTATAAGCTCTCATTTTCTTCGAAAAGTCGAGCTAAAATCATTTTTCATAAAACAAAACTGTAAGTTTATTTTATTCATTTGCTTATTTTTTGCCTGTTATTTACTAATGTAACGATCAATAAGAACTCATGAATGGCAAATTAAACTCCTTCACTTTGTGTCAAAACATTCAAGTAAAATAAATTCCTTGACTTCCTGCATTTTGTCTGAGTCTTAAATATAGCAACAGAGCATGGAGACGAATCTATTATTTCTTAACCCTTTCCCAAACAGCAGAATTTTCTGGTGGTCCAACTTAAATGCTGCTACTGCCGACTATATCGATGTTGATAAAGATAGTATTTGTGAATATTTTCAAGCAGAAAATATTGAGACAAAAGGAGAAACTGCTGGTTATCAGCAGTTTCTTCTTTTGTCACAATGTTTTCCCAAACCTATTCTATTAGGTATTTCAAAACCAGTTCTTGTTTGGGAAAGAGTTAAGCAAAGCCTATACTGTGAGTATTCATCTGGCGTGTTGATACACCCAAAAAATAAAGTTTCCTTGAAATAAGCTTACAGTTTTATATAAAAATACCATCATTGCCTCTAGTTCTTTGCACTCTCCTCTTACCTGTAGGAAACTATCGAGTAAAGCTTTCCGATTCTCCAGAGTCTCACGTCCCATGTTACCAAAGGGCAGGTTGGGAAATATCTTCTTTGGTCCCTTTATATCTGGAAATACAATAAAGAGATGTGAACAGTACTTTATTTAGTGATAAACATCAAACCATTTTTATGTTACAGAATGGAAAACAGCAATTTGATTACAATTTATCAAATACATTCATCCTTGGTAGTTTACTCATTTTCCTATCATATTCATGAGCCTACAATCTAGTCCAAGATCAACCAATATCTGTTATGTGACAAAAATTAACAATCTACAATAGTTAGATCATTAACATTTTTGATTCAGAAAATGCTATAAACAGCCAATAACCTTTTCCCTCATTCCCTTTATGCTTTTGTCCCTTGTTCTGCAATATGGTTAGAGGACACTTGAGTTCAAGTACTCAGGAAAAATTGCCTAACCTCTCATGATCCTCTTGAATTCCACAGATTCTTCCAATCTTGTCTGTAGATTAACGAACTCCCTGAAGCGTCGCTTCACTCGACCAGTTTTGTGTACCAACAGCTTAGTTTCTGTCTGATATAAGGCATCATACTGGAAAAAATGAAAGTAGAGGGTTCAGAGCAATAGACAAGATTGAAGAGGGTGAAATGGGATCTACTTTCTACGTTTGTTATTTGAATTCAAACCCTCTGATGTGGGTAAGCATTGGCAGCACTTTGTTTATATGCCATCATATTGAAGCAAATTGTAATGTTACAGTCTTCTTATACTTGTTATTCAAGTCATGAAATTTCTATTAGTAATGGTTGCCAAAAATTCTTGCAATCCATGCACTGTGCAGTAAAAAAAAGCTGAATAATTGAAAACAAGAGCCGTCAGAGACGGGCAATGCTCCCCGATTAAGGCATTGTCACAATAAATGTATGCCATGCAGAGGTAAGATTAAGCTAACAAACGTTAAGCCCCCTTTTTCCATGACATACTTTTTATACGCAAATTTAAAGTAGTTTATTGTCAAGGGCATCTGATTTGCTACTCAAATATGAAATTTCATCAAATTCTGACCATTAGACTATGAGACATTAGAGAAAAAGTATATTTGACCTTAAGTCCCCTTTTCCCATGACGAGGCCTCAAATCCAAAAACTGGGAAAAGTACATTGGCATTATGTCATAGGGAGTTCACATGGTAAGTTTCACTTGATTTGGCCCAAGGGTTATAGAGAAATCGCTTCGGACGGACGGACGGACGGACGGGGACGGACGGACGGACAGACGAAACGGCGACTATATGCTCTCCCTTCGGGGAGCATAATACACTGTAAGGAAACAATCAAAGTTAAATGTATTCTTTTGTCATTCAACAGATTAACCAGACAGTCTCAAAAATTGAAATTTTCATTTCTATAGCAAACACAGCTGAAGATAACAGCTTTAGAGCTATGTTGATTAAATGAGTATTACTTCAATGAATCAATCCTTATCTTTATTGACTACGACAATCTATTAATTACCTTGATCCAAAAGATTTTCCTAATAGATATTCAAAGGTTTCAACTTACCTCAATTTCATATAGTGTGTACAGAGAACCTGATCCCGGCTCCTTCGCCGACTCGGTTGATACAATTTTGATATCTTGAAATAACGACATCGGATGTTGTTCCGCACTTCCATTCATATTTGTCATGTCCCCTGGAGTAACTGGTGATAGCCCTGAGTTAGAGCTAAAAACTGGTCCTGAAGAATGAGACTTGGTCGAATCAGAAAATTCATCTTCTTTATCAATCTGGGTATCACTAGACGGGGAAAGTTTCAGAGGACCAATTGTCAATGGCTTTTGTAAGGCAGATAAAGGCTTGGGTAGGTTTAGATTAAATTTTGGGAAAATGTTAGGCAAGGTGGGTAAAGAAAAGTTCTTGGTACCTCTCTCATGATCAGGCGAGATTGATGGCTCTTGTGCACCGGTATAATTATTGTCACCTACAGAGTTTACATGTATAGAATTGAGATCGTGATTCGAGTTAGACACTTGTACTGGTCCATAAGTCAGAGCTAAATGGTCTCCTTCCTGATTTGCTGGAATGGTTTCTATGCCTGGAATGTTTAATATAGATTGTCTGTCTTCTATTACATGTTCCGAATCTGTATCTGACACTGAGAGAGTGAATGTAGGACTAGTCCTAGATCCCATTGAATCATTATCATCATGAAGAGTTTCTTTCTTTGACAGTCGATCATATTTCTGGACTTCATCTGCACTTCCAACAGAACATGTATGAGGTCTTGGTGTTATTTTATCCCTATCTTTAGAACACAGTCTGTTACATTCACAGCAAAATGATTTTGACACGGGAAACATTTTGATGTCATCCTTCCATTTGACTGAATCTACTTTCTTAACTTCTTCAGTATCTGTCTGATCAATGTCTGACTTCTCGGTCACAATCTTTGATCCACTCTCCTTTCTGACTAGAATTGATTGAACACTTTGTTGAGTATTATCTTCAGCATCATATACAATTTGAACATCAGATTTCTTTTCCCTGCCTTCTAATGGATCTTCCTCAGATGTGATAACTATCACTTTCTCGTATAAAAATATTGGGTCACTTAGTGATGCCATAATATTTTGTAAGAGGTTGACAGATAGAATTTCTTTAACTGCTGTCATTAGTGTTTTTATCTGAAGTAATTCACTTGGTAACAGATGTATCGCAAGGCAATCAACAATGGCTTTTTGATAAGCTTGTTCAAATTCTGAACTTTTCAAGGCTGGGTGCAACTCAGTTTTGGTCCTGTAACATTCTTGCAATGTTTTTCTAGGCTGTATATTAAGTTTTGACAATCCAGATTTTGTGTCTCTTGGCTTACTGGAACTTTTTCTCCTCTTGGATTGTGCTTTGTACATGAATTCGGCTTCTTTCAAATTGCGAACATGAGTTCTAAATAGCATCATTATGGACTTAAGTAGATGTTCCACATTAGATTTTTTGAGTCTTCCTCGTAATGAATCAAAGATCATGATTAAGATGATTTCAGCTTCTGACCAAACTAGTTCATCAGTTGTAAATAATTCATACCAGGAAATGAAGAAATCTTTGTGAATGAGTTTCGTTAACTGCTGCATCTCTGAATCCAATTCCATGTATTCGAGGTTTGGACAATTTTGGGACAACTTTGAAAAAGGAAGCGCTTCAGATCCATTTTTACCTTTGATCTGAATAGAATTTTGTCTTATTGCACCTTGTGTATTTTCTGAACTATGTGTCGTTTTCGTGTCACTTTGAAACTTAAAAATTGCTGACCAGCTAGTAATGTTATCACTTATGCATTGAATCAATATAAATAATTGATCGGTCGGCATGGCAACATTTCTGTTGCTGAGAATATTCAATATCTTTATTGCACAGAATATAGAGAGACCATAATTGAGTCCGATCATAAGTCCAAACCAACTTCTCATTATTGCAACTAGGACGCCCATCATTACAGTGAAGAAAATAAACTTCTGAAACGGCGTGAACTTTCTGTGATGATTGAAAACGTCCCAGAAAAAGTCCAGGACTCTCCAGGCCAGCCTGCTATCCATTGTCGTGGTCAGATCATGCGGTCAAGACATAAAATACGGTACTTCCACTAAAATTCTAATTTATTGTTTTCCCGTCCGCCATTTTGGATTATTAGTGATCATGTGACCAAACGGTTACACGTAATTTTTCACCACGTACGTTTAATCCGTTTAAAATTAGCGATTCGAAATAAGCCAACATCACAAATTCTATGTAACCCTCCCTCGAAAGAACAGTGGAAGAAGACCTACAACAAAGCTATCAACACATACTGGAACAGGGTCCTAATACATGAAGTTAGACAAAAATCAACTCTACAGCTAATCCCAACAGAATTTCTATCCATTGGCAAAACCCACCTAGTCTGGAGGACTGTTGACAACTCACACACAGGCGTACGCAAAGCAATCGTCAAGGCCAGAATACTTACTGGTACTTATACACTACAAGCCAGTCGATGCAAATTCTCCAATGGTAACACAGAATCAACCTGTCAACACTGTCGTCTAGAGGAAGAGGACCTACTTCATTTCACTACCAGATGTCCTGCATTCCACTCAATAAGAACCAAGTTTGTACATCTGCTGAAATCCCTCATTGTCGATCTACTTGGGAGGGATGCCTGGGAGAAGTATCTGACCAATTGGAAGACGTTACTGAAACTGCTGGTCTGTCCTGAGTCAATTCTAAATATCCTGCCGGAGCTCATTAATCACACCTCAAAGCTATAGAGACATTATCAAAAGACTTTTTCTATGAACTGCACAAGTACAAAATAGAGCTGGTGAACCTGAACTGTAATGGCAGCCGCGATAAAACCGTGCGAGTACAGTCTTAAAACGTAAATATATGAACTGTTAAGTGTGATACTGGCGTACATATTACTCTTTGCTGAACATTATCGGTGTATATATCGTTACTCGTGGACGTTCTTGGAACGGTGCTCCTAGGAGAGGAGGAAAATACTATCAACAACAACAACAACAATCGCATAAAATGATGTCATATAAGTAACAAAATTTGCAATCTGTTGTCAATTTAGCATTTGATAGACCCTTGGTGTCGACATGTACAGTTGTTTAGGGACTTCTCGGCTTTATTAAACATTATCAAAGCGAGATAATCTAGTAAAGAGTCAAAATATTCTAGTAACAGTTACTTCCCTTGTAATCCGTTTCCTCTAACAAAAACTTTCCCAAACAAGAACTTATTTTAACGTCCCCACACAAAAAAGGTTTGGGAAAACATTGAGACAAAAAAGAAAATGCTGATAATCAGCATTTTCACCTTTTGTCTAAATATTTTCCTGATTATGGTGAATGCATTTTTTTCTTTATCAAGATCTATTTTGTCATAGATCTGCAGCGCAACTTTCAAATCTAACCACACTAAAATTCTGTTATTTGGGAGAGGGATAACGACGAATTTAGGTACCACACACTTTAGAAAGCCTACGCCGGACCAATGATTTCTGTGAGGGGATTTCGAACAAAGCCTACAATTGGGGGAGGGGGTCGTTTTCCTACTATTAGTCTACACAATATTGACCGAATAATTATTATTTTGGGAACCTGTTACATTTACATTAAGTTTTTATTTAATGCCAAATTTCTTTTCAGGCCAGAAGAGCTCTAGGTGATTTTGGTATATTTACGGCCATAGTTTTAATGGTGCTATTTGACTTTATTTGTGCTGGCACATATACACAGGTGGGTCTAAACTTGTACATCCATTAACCCATTACCACACAGTGACTCTTTTTGACTCCTCAGAATAAAATGGATTTGGAAAACATCGTGGAAAATGAAGAAATTGCTTGTGACAAGCAATTTCTTCATTTTCCACAATGTTTTCTTTCCGGAAAGACAAAAAAGGTAGAATTTCATTCACTTAGAATGGTCGTCTGCAACACCTTTCAAATTGGAACACGAAATAAACTGACACGATTTAAAAACGCAAAACACGTTTTCATTAACCATTCCTTTCCTATTGCCTCGATCGGCACCATATTTTGGGACATGTATGAGAAAATGTATACGCTTCACACCTCAGTGATTTTGTCGTGTTTTCTGTAAACTATCCGGACATCTGAACCGCTCATTACTAAATGCTCGTGTGTCTCGTGCATTCAGACCACGTGTTAAATCACCAAGATTTTTTTGTGTACAAACTGCCACTTTGATTTACTTATTGAAAACATACGAGAAAAACGAAAGGAAATTTTGTACAAAATGCTGAGACTTACTTTGCGAAAAAGAAACCGAGTTTTTTTGGCTTTTGATTTGCTCTGTTTCGCAAATGAAGGTAGCTAGACGCTTTAATGTAGTCGAATCGACGGTTAGAAGGTTTATGAGACGTGTAAACGACACGGGCAGATTTACAGACCACCCACGTCCCGGTCAGCTGCGTGTAACAACTGTACGTCAACATAACTGTATACGTTAACGTCACCAACGCAACAGATTTGTGACGGCCCAGTCTACAGCAAATTGTATGGTTTGTAATCACGGGCGGCCTATACATCGCGACATGGTGATAAATCGCCTGTGAAAACACGGGGGTCGCTGTCGTCGATGTTCAATGCCAGGCTCTTGGCTCAACGTGCATTTTGGCATAATCTGGCGTCCATTCAGGCATTATTCGTGGCTTTAAAGGTCATTTTCTGTCCTGTTATGTTAACAATTTTAACATTTGCAATTTTACATGGCAATACATCGGTTTTGCAAGATGTAGGAGATACCATTTTTAAAAGTCCTTTTTTGCGTTTTTAAATCGTGTCAGTTTATCCTGAAGGCTGCAGAGGGAGTTCGTTCGACCCCCTCCCTCCAACCCACCGCCCCCTCTGAATACGCCACTGAACCCTCCCTCCAACCCACCGCCCCCTCTGAATACGCCACTGAACCCTCCCTCCAACCCACCGCCCCCTCTGAATACGCCACTGAACCCTCCCTCCAACCCACCGCCCCCTCTGAATACGCCACTGAACCCTCCCTCCAACCCACCGCCCCCTCTGAATACGCCACTGAACTCTCCCTCCAACCCACCGCCCCCTCTGAATACGCCACTGAACCCTCCCTCCAACCCACCGCCCCCTCTGAATACGCCACTGAACCCTCCCTCCAACCCACCGCCCCCTCTGAATACGCCACTGAACCCTCCCTCCAACCCACCGCCCCCTCTGAATACGCCACTGAACCCTCCCTCCAACCCACCGCCCCCTCTGAATACGCCACTGAACTCTCCCTCCAACCCACCGCCCCCTCTGAATACGCCACTGAACTCTCCCTCCAACCCACCGCCCCCTCTGAATACGCCACTGAACCCTCCCTCCAACCCACCGCCCCCTCTGAATACGCCACTGAACCCTCCCTCCAACCCACCGCCCCCTCTGAATACGCCACTGAACCCTCCCTCCAACCCACCGCCCCCTCTGAATACGCCACTGAACCCTCCCTCCAACCCACCGCCCCCTCTGAATACGCCACTGAACCCTCCCTCCAACCCACCGCCCCCTCTGAATACGCCACTGAACCCTCCCTCCAACCCACCGCCCCCTCTGAATACGCCACTGAACCCTCCCTCCAACCCACCGCCCCCTCTGAATACGCCACTGAACTCTCCCTCCAACCCACCGCCCCCTCTGAATACGCCACTGAACCCTCCCTCCAACCCACCGCCCCCTCTGAATACGCCACTGAACTCTCCCTCCAACCCACCGCCCCCTCTGAATACGCCACTGATCCTCCCTCCAACCCACCGCCCCCTCTGAATACGCCACTGAACCCTCCCTCCAACCCACCGCCCCCTCTGAATACGCCACTGAACCCTCCCTCCAACCCACCGCCCCCTCTGAATACGCCACTGAACCCTCCCTCCAACCCACCGCCCCCTCTGAATACGCCACTGAACTCTCCCTCCAACCCACCGCCCCCTCTGAATACGCCACTGAACCCTCCCTCCAACCCACCGCCCCCTCTGAATACGCCACTGAACCCTCCCTCCAACCCACCGCCCCCTCTGAATACGCCACTGAACCCTCCCTCCAACCCACCGCCCCCTCTGAATACGCCACTGAACTCTCCCTCCAACCCACCGCCCCCTCTGAATACGCCACTGAACCCTCCCTCCAACCCGCCGCCCCCTCTGAATACGCCACTGAACCCTCCCTCCAACCCACCGCCCCCTCTGAATACGCCACTGAACTCTCCCTCCAACCCACCGCCCCCTCTGAATACGCCACTGAACCCTCCCTCCAACCCACCGCCCCCTCTGAATACGCCACTGAACCCTCCCTCCAACCCACCGCCCCCTCTGAATATGCCACTGAACTCTCCCTCCAACCCACCGCCCCCTCTGAATACGCCACTGAACCCTCCCTCCAACCCACCGCCCCCTCTGAATACGCCACTGAACCCTCCCTCCAACCCACCGCCCCCTCTGAATACGCCACTGAACTCTCCCTCCAACCCACCGCCCCCTCTGAATACGCCACTGAACCCTCCCTCCAACCCACCGCCCCCTCTGAATACGCCACTGAACCCTCCCTCCAACCCACCGCCCCCTCTGAATACGCCACTGAACTCTCCCTCCAACCCACCGCCCCCTCTGAATACGCCACTGAACCCTCCCTCCAACCCACCGCCCCCTCTGAATACGCCACTGAACCCTCCCTCCAACCCACCGCCCCCTCTGAATACGCCACTGAACCCTCCCTCCAACCCACCGCCCCCTCTGAATACGCCACTGAACCCTCCCTCCAACCCACCGCCCCCTCTGAATACGCCACTGAACCCTCCCTCCAACCCACCGCCCCCTCTGAATACGCCACTGAACCCTCCCTCCAACCCACCGCCCCCTCTGAATACGCCACTGAACCCTCCCTCCAACCCACCGCCCCCTCTGAATACGCCACTGAACTCTCCCTCCAACCCACCGCCCCCTCTGAATACGCCACTGAACCCTCCCTCCAACCCACCGCCCCCTCTGAATACGCCACTGAACCCTCCCTCCAACCCACCGCCCCCTCTGAATACGCCACTGAACCCTCCCTCCAACCCACCGCCCCCTCTGAATACGCCACTGAACCCTCCCTCCAACCCACCGCCCCCTCTGAATACGCCACTGAACTCTCCCTCCAACCCACCGCCCCCTCTGAATACGCCATTGAACCCTCCCTCCAACCCACCGCCCCCTCTGAATACGCCACTGAACCCTCCCTCCAACCCACCGCCCCCTCTGAATACGCCACTGAACTCTCCCTCCAACCCACCGCCCCCTCTGAATACGCCACTGAACCCTCCCTCCAACCCACCGCCCCCTCTGAATACGCCACTGAACTCTCCCTCCAACCCACCGCCCCCTCTGAATACGCCACTGAACCCTCCCTCCAACCCACCGCTCCCTCTGAATACGCCACTGAACCCTCCCTCCAACCCACCGCCCCCTCTGAATACGCCACTGAACTCTCCCTCCAACCCACCGCCCCCTCTGAATACGCCACTGAACCCTCCCTCCAACCCACCGCCCCCTCTGAATACGCCACTGAACCCTCCCTCCAACCCACCGCCCCCTCTGAATACGCCACTGAACTCTCCCTCCAACCCACCGCCCCCTCTGAATACGCCACTGAACCCTCCCTCCAACCCACCGCCCCCTCTGAATACGCCACTGAACTCTCCCTCCAACCCACCGCCCCCTCTGAATACGCCACTGAACCCTCCCTCCAACCCACCGCCCCCTCTGAATACGCCACTGAACCCTCCCTCCAACCCACCGCCACCTCTGAATACGCCACTGAACCCTCCCTCCAACCCACCGCCCCCTCTGAAAACGCCACTGAACCCTCCCTCCAACCCACCGCCCCCTCTGAATACGCCACTGAACTCTCCCTCCAACCCACCGCCCCCTCTGAATACGCCACTGAACCCTCCCTCCAACCCACCGCCCCCTCTGAATACGCCACTGAACCCTCCCTCCAACCCACCGCCCCCTCTGAATACGCCACTGAACCCTCCCTCCAACCCACCGCCCCCTCTGAATACGCCACTGAACCCTCCCTCCAACCCACCGCCCCCTCTGAATACGCCACTGAACTCTCCCTCCAACCCACCGCCCCCTCTGAATACGCCACTGAACCCTCCCTCCAACCCACCGCCCCCTCTGAATACGCCACTGAACCCTCCCTCCAACCCACCGCCCCCTCTGAATACGCCACTGAACCCTCCCTCCAACCCCTCTGAATACGCCACTGAACCCTCCCTCCAACCCCTCTGGATACGCCACTGAACCCTCCCTCCAACCCCTCTGGATACGCCACTCAAAGCATTCTGAAAAATGAAGAGATTGCTTGTGACAATAATTTCTCCATTTGCGATAATGTTTTTACACAGAAAGAAGAAAAATCTGAAATTTCATTCACTTGAAATTGGCGTCTGCAACATATTTGAATTTGGACCGGTCTAAAAGTTTACCACACTTTGAACTTTAGCCGTTTGGGAACGGGTCTTTAATCCATTACCACACAATGACTCTTTTTCACCCCCACAAGATGAAAGCATTGCAAAAACCTTGTGAATGATGAAAAAATGCATGTGACAAGCAATGTCTTCATTTCCCAAAATGTTTTCTACACATAAATACCAAAAGGCGTAATCTGCTATTTCATTCACTTGAAATTAGATCTTCTGCTCTAACATGTTTCAATTTGAAACACCATAAAATTTGCCGTTTGGGAATGAGCAAAGGGATAGCACTGCACTGCACTGATGACATTTAGCACGTCATTCGAAACAGCCATAGATTGAATCACATTCAGAGAAATTTTGGATGTTAAAGAATACCTACCGTAACCGTAGACCCATCTCTGCCAGTCTATCTGAAATACACCCCACGCTCAAAGAGACGATTCAAATGAGTACCCACAACATAGGGTTTAGATTTGAAATAAACGATTTAGAATGCATCCCTCTTATCAGTTGCTCTGGCGACACTTTATGTCATCAATGGAGCATTATATGACCAACATTACAAATGTCTTTTATGTATTAATTAAATCATATCGTCACTTTTCAACGAAAACGTCGTATCTACAGCTTTAAACAAGCTGTGGATACGAGATTTTTGTTGGAAAGTAGCGATATGAGAAATAAGTTTATTATACAATCTAATCAATTATTTACAAAGTTCTTGATGAACTTGGGTCATGGACTCAACAGAAAAAATGTTTGTCTATTCACATGTAAAAAGTCCTACATGTTTACGCTCGTTATTTCGGTATAAAATTGTTGTCGTCGAATCCGACGAGACACATTGAAATATAGAATTTTGAACGTTTTATTTACAACTAGACAAAGGATGGGTTGCAACAAGGGTTCACAAAATAGATTCTGTGAATTGATAGGGTTACATAATATCTTTAATTTGTATGTGTAAAAAAATCTAATGAGAGCTTATTTTTGGAGATAATGGCTAACAAAGTGGGTGGGGTATATTGGCATGTGAAGCATTTTTTTACTTTGAAGTTAGATAACTTTTTCTGTATATATTCGTCCTTCTGTCAATCTCAGATTTTGCTTATTTTTGATGTACTAACTATACGAAATAACTTTGGTTCTATGCAATGGAATTGTCCCAAAGTTTACACATATTTAGTTCCATCATATAGGATCATGTTCACAAAATATCACGTCAATTCATTCTAAAAAAAAGGTTGTAGATAGTTTCGTAAAGTTAATACATCGAAAATAAGCAAAATCTGAGATTGACAGAAGGACGAATACAGAACAAACTGATATTCAAGATTAATGATTCCTAAAATGCGAAATATATAAACATAATATACATTAGAATAAAGAAGGAAAAGAATTAAATTGTATTAGACTGTCAATGTTTTCCAGATTACTCTTGATTAGACACCATACACTTAAAGACACTTCCAACGCAACACTTACATTTTTCATCATGATTAAATAAATAATGCAGTATATTTTATAAAATTTTCAGCAAATATTAATCAACTACGTTTACATGTTTTCTTTAAATTTCATAAGAATCGACTGATCCGAACATAAAGAATATTTAGGTTTTTCACTTAGACTCAAATAATTATGAAAAGTCGCAAAACCCCAGGGAATTGGAGAATTCAATAGCACCAAAGCAGCGTCACAAAATCATGCTCATATGTCATTCCAATGCTTCATAAGATTTGATAACACGCTTTCACGTGCGAAGCAATACTAGAATTCAGTTGCACCTATTTTGTTTAAGAAATAATGTTTTGTACGTGTCAGCATTGCATAAATTCGTTGAATTTGTTACCAGACATTAGTTTTTCGCCCCTTTGCTCCAAGAAATTTTCAACAACTGGAACAGGAACTTTAAAGGGACGAGTTAAGAATGATCCCGCAAAGATTCGTCATCAATTATGCTTTATCAATGAAAAGGGGGTGAATTCGTGTCATTTAGGTCCATGACGGACACACAGAATGTTAGCAGAATGTCATAAACTTTACTGCTGTTACACGAATAACATGAATTTACGTTATCAGCTCGCACAGCTTTTTTGCGACTTTTTGTTTTCTTGTCTTATCATATGAACTGCAAATTTAGTCATTTCTACTCAATGGATCGTTATGAAAATTACAGATATATGCAATTGTAAATGAATTAAATGTGTTGAAAATTTGATGAAAAATGGTTCATTATATTTCAAGTTATTGCCAAAAAGGTAAGTGTTGCGTTAGAAGTGTCTTTAAGTGTATAGTCCACCAAAATTAACCCGGGGCAACTTAATTTTCGCAAAGTCCGTTACTTTCAAGAGCGTCTGAACGAAACATTGTCGAAGCCTTCACTGAACTGGGCCTATGATTCCCCACCGTGGCATTTAACTTCAGATTTTTGTGAAAATCATCATGATATCTTTGTCATAAAAACGACTAATTAATACAATGTATCATACAAGCTTTACGATTGGAATTCCAATAGCAACTAGAAAATAATAATGATAATGATAAACAAGCCGACCTTTTTTGTACGAAAAAAAAAAGGATATGTTTTTTTTTTCTATAATTTCTTGACCAAGTAATACAATGACCATTGATGCGCCCGCTACAATTTACAATGTTTTAAATTCGGACAAAAACTTAGTAACAAATCCCCCACACATTTGCCATTTCCCAAACAAGTCAATTTTCGTCGTCGCTAGCCTAGATAAATGTAGCTTTGGAAAAATAATTGACGTAAAATGCAAAAATACAAATAAATAACATTTTCCCTCCAATTTCTCTTCAATGATTTCTACTCTATCATAAATTTACATATTTCCTGTTGTATTTTTTTTCATACCATTTAGTTACTCATTCCTCTACGTTGACACCTTTAGACAGTCTACGCCAAGATAAAGGCTTTGGAAAACATTGCGGAAAATAGAGAAAGAAATTGCTTAGTGCAAGCAATCTCTTCATTTTCCATAGGGCCTTTTCCTTAGAATAAACAAAAATGTAAAGCTTCTTACACTTGAAATTCTCATCTAAAACGTCTTAGAATTTATAGAAATTGTAAAAAATTGTCGTAAACCGTAGGCCAAACAAGCACAATCTTTTAAATGTGAGCGGTCTAAAAATGTCGCGGTCTGGGTAAGCGTCCATTAAACCGTTTGAAATCGCAATTCTAATATCCACGGTGGATAATCACGTGATACAATGTTTTCAAAAAATCTTCCACAAGTTTGTAAATACAGGACCGATTTGAATTCGGTTTGAAGCCAAGAATGTGGACCGACGTCACACATTAGATGGACGTGGTTGATTTTTAGAAAAATCAACTGATAAAAAAGTTATTGAAGATAAACCAAAATTTTGGTTTATCTTCAATAACTTTTTTACCAGTTGATTTTTCAAAAATCCAACACGTCCAGCTTATTTCTGGCATTGTCCCACCGTCTCTGCTTTAAACCGAATTCAAATTGGTCAAGTATTAAAAAAAGAAATGAAGATTATCGGAAATTCTGAGTCACGTGATTATACACCGTGATATCGCAGTAGGAGAACGGGGCGTAATGGCCGACATGTTTGTCAAGCGCTGACTCCGAGAGATGGCTCGGCAACGATCGATAAATACCGAGATATTCCGATCAATAATGTCACGTGACAGTCTTTATATTTTTCTCCCATCTCTAAATATTGTGTACACTATGACCGTTTCCTTTATGTAATGATATTAATCAAAAATATGCCGGGCAATGGAGAAAAAATGAATAAATTTCTGGAGTGTTTTACGTGAATTGTGAATTGGAATCGCAGTGATCGTTGGAAAAGATTTTCAAGGCAGAATAAATCACCAATATGGATTAAAACTGAGCGACATTTCAATGAGATATCGGTAAGTCGCATATTCGCATATTTTATTCAGACCATTACTCCATAAATAGCCATATATATCTATTTCAGCGAGACCCTGTCGTTTAACAGTTCCAGGAAATCCAAGTTTCTTGCTTTTGCACGCATTTTCATGCCAATTACGGGTTGCATTTGTTTTTAATTCTTATAGAAATAAGATAAATTCCACTGGCGAAACTGGATTGACTAGCCTATGCCCTAGTTTTGACTTCAAGACACCATGGTGGCATCGAGTTAAGAGAATTTTAATGACATACTGGTAAAAACTGTGTTTTACGTGAAACATTAGAACAAAATATATGTAATGGAAATACTTTTAACCCTTTCCAAAACAAGACCTGGTTTTGACGTCCCTAATAGAAAAGGCTTGGGAAAACATTGAAACAACAGAAGAAACTGCTGATAACCAGCAGTTTCTCCTTTTGTCTCAATATTTCCTATGCCATATTTTATACAAATTATATCTTTAAGAAATTCCATTTTGTCATTTGTACCAATTTTTGAAGTGGATAACCCTCAAATTTTTCTGTTTGGGAAATGGTTAAATAAAATATAATGTCCGAATATCAGTAAATTTCGCATTAATATCGAGATACATCTGAGACGGTAACTCGGAAAAGGGCCCTTAACCTTTTCCCAAACGACAAAATTTTAGGGCGGTCCAAATTGGAAGATCCCGCAGAAGACAATTTCAAGTGAATGGAATATAAATTTTTAGGGTTTTTGGGTCGAAAACATTGTGGGAAATAAAAAAAATTGCTCGTCACAAGCAATTTCTTCATTTTCCTCGATGTTTTCCATGGCCATTATTTTGTGGGGGGTCAAAAAGAGTCATTGTGTGGTAATGGGTTATAGCATTTCAGATATCGATGTTTAAAGATCAGCCTATATGCCTTATTGTGGTTGATTCATGTTATTCATTTATGTAACATACAATTTATGAAACATATTGGAAAACAATATGGTTTTTGATCAGCCTGCGTGTATACGTAGGCTGATCTGGGTCCATGTTTGGTTCAAAGACCCAAAATGCTATTATAGCATTTGCGACACTGTTTACATATTCTAAGATCAGCTTGAATACCTTATTGTGGTTTGACCAGGATTCGTGTTATTCGTTTGTGGAAGCTTCAAATCATACAGAGGCTAAATTGGAGAACAATATAGTTCTTGATCAGACTGCGTTTATACGCTTATTGGGCTCAAAAGCTTTGAGGTATCCAACCCCACATTAGCACCAAAGAGCCCGATGCGAAAATTGAAAAGTGCCATTGTAATTCCTAAATTGTGTAACATTTCTATTCGAAGTAAAAACATAAGCATTTTGTGCGGTTTATATTTTTTTAATTAAGGAAATATTTGACAAAAAAGTTTAAAATTACCTACCTTGTATATGGATATAGCGTTAAATAATATTTGTAGATTATGTTCTTCTTGAAGCATAATCTTGGAATCCGTCACGGTGAATCAACTTATGTGAAGCGTATTTACAAGTGTGTGTAATTTGATGCATTTCGTATGACAAGAAAGTTTTTTTGAGAGTCTGTAAACCTTAAGGGACCCTTTCCAGGTCAACGTTCTTTTGCATTGGATTGATCAGTGTAAAGTTTGTAAATATATCATCACTGAATTTCACAGGGCAAACAAAAATTTGCTCAGAGTTTACCAAAACCGCAACATAGAATAAAGTAACTCGAATACTCTTTATTCTAATATAGTAAGCCCGGGTTACTCATGAATAACGCTTACAGTATGACGTCATGAGATTTATCCTGTGACCTAATTCCGTATTAGAATTCAGATTAAAAACGTCGCCATATTTCTTTCTTATGGATATTTACGACGCAAACACGTGGATGAAATGAGACATAGTCTATTTATCCTTAAAAGTAACACTGTGCACAGTGCCTGTACGATCTACTGATTCCCACCAAAACCATAGAACATGTCCATTTTGATTTTTAATAGGTTAGACAGATCAAAATGGAAATATCGCAAAGTCGTTATATGAACGAACGTACGACAAATTCATCATAATGATTTCCCGCCAACTTGATCGTACGATCTTTCATAATTACGACCCCCAGGATTGTTTTGAAAACTCTAGTTAAAGTTTAAGGGTCATCTACGAAAAAAAAAAATCCTGGATCTAAGATGCGCTCTTCAGAAAGCGATTTTAAGATGTTTTAGATAAAACGTTTTTCAGAGCGAGAGTTTGACCGAGGTGTTTAGACTATTTCATTCTGTATACAAATGACGTCAATGGAAATCAAACAAGTTTTAAAAACGAAATGATTTTGAAATGAAAACAGATTTTGAAATTTAGTATAGTGGACAAAGGAAAGAAATAACTCGTTTTGGGGCGGTTTATTTCATTTTACTTGTATATTTCAATCATGATCGTACTTTATAGGCAAAAATGGTTAGGTATCATTTTGAAAGAAACTTAATGAAAATCGAACAAGTTTACATGCGAATACCTTGAGGTAAAATGCAATCCATAACGAGTTTCAACTGCAAGTCGCATTTTTCTAGGATACTGATAATCAGCTTTTTCTTTAATACTAGGTGTACCGAAGACAGTTATTATAAGACCATGTTGCCTGTTTTTCGTGCAAGTAAATTCGTTGATTAATTGATTAATAAATCATGAAGTTCATTTGCGCATGCTGTCGTGTGAACGGCATTGTAGTCATTAACAAAATGAGAGTTTGTGTAGACCGATATATAAGGTTAAAGAATTAATGCTGGAAAAAGTAGGAAGAAATAAATCTTTATAATTGTATTAATCCTTATAAGGATGAGGGGAAGGAAAAGCATTGCTCCCCTGATTCAATACTGTGCAATTCCATATAAACGTCAATTTTCATCAGAAACACCAAGATTTTTTCGTTGAAAAGCAGCGAAAAGCTGATCTTTTTATGGTTGTCCACCACTAATGAGATTCACAGGCCGTCGGAATTGTTCCTTCGCCGAATGTTTACGACGACGCCCGAGTAGATTCGGATTAGCTTGGGCCCTCTCGTCAATATACAATTTGGTCAGTAAGATAACACACCAAAAGTCAATACCTGTTACATATTGCGGCACCAGTTTTTGATCGTGTTGATATTTAGACAGGAAAAAGTTCAAGAAGGGAAAGTGATCAGACTGGGACCCAGTCTAGGTTCGGATACGTAACGAACGTTAACGACGACGCACAAATAAATCAGACGTCACCGTGAATTTCATCGTCGGATTTTTTTGTGCGACGTCGTTCAACATCCGTTACTTATTCGGGCGACGTTGTAAAGGTTATGCGCTGATTTTTTCCACCGCCGAATGTCTACGACATCGTCCGAATGATTTTGACTCCGCGTGCATCTCATTAGGGGTGGACTACCTTAATGGTTATGAAAAAAGATAAAAGGAAAGAGAAGCATCGAGCTACGGCTCCCTGATTCATTTATTTTGTTTTTATGTGAAATATGTATGAGTAAAATTTGATTTTATTGAGGTTTTACGCCGTTTTCAACTTCTATGGTCATATCGCGGCGGGTGGAGCACCTATTCGTGGGTTCCTGGTATTTCTCGCACCAGTACAACCACACTATCCAAACCGAGCATCCAGCTGCTCTCTCACATAGATGATTCACACCCATTGGTGAGAGACAAATGACTTTTGACAAATGTCAGAATGGATACTGGCCGAGCCTGGGTTCGAACTCGAGACCCCCGCGGGCTCGACTGTATGAGTAAAAGCTGGTCATTTTAAAAGGGATGAAATAATACGCAGCATGATTGAGGATGCACAAGTTTGCATTTCAAAACAGTTCACAATGTAATAGAAAACGATTTTATCAAATAAAATGTCGCGTAATTCGGACAAACAATGGTTTTTCACAGGTATTGCTCGAACATCTCGTAATAACGGCTTGAATCAAGGCGTAGTTACGAGATTTTATAGCAAGACTGACGGTTTATCAAGATAAGTCGTATAACGTTGAACATAGTCTTTTTTAAGCACAAAATTCATTGCTATTCATAAAAGATAAAGGGGGAAATACCTATTATCGAAGGTAAAGGGACTGAAAAGCATCGTGCTACGGCTCTTTGATTCAATAATTTTGTTTGCATGTGAAATATGTATGAGTAAAAGCCGCGGGCAAAAAGTTAATTACCGAGCTTATGCCTGGAAATTCTATCGATCTTTCCATTGACCGTTATTAGGGCTACCGATAAGAGTGGATAACGACTTTTAAAAGTAGAATTTCTCAATTATTCTTCATCATACCCTATGTTATGGGTACTCATTGGAATCGTCTCGTCGAGACGATTCCAATGGGTACCCACAACATAGGGTTTGAATTTCAAATAAATCATTTAGAATGCGTATACACTCCTCTTATCTTTTGCCTTGTCGTTGTTCTATTGTTAGTATAAAGAGATGATTTAGCCCTTTCCCAAACATATGCTTATGCTGACGACCTATTTGGATGTGGATTTTAGAAAATATTACAGGAAAAGAAATAAAATGTTAGTTTATTTCTATGTTCTCTTTGATATTTTGTCTACATGAGTTTGCATTATTTTGTTGTAGGCCTACGTGCAAGCCTTCCGAATTGAACATGAAATAGCCTAGAGTATTCTCGCTTGGGAATGGGTTAAAGTTAGACAGACTAAAATTTTGAGCAAAAATCCGTCACATAGCTGTACAGGTCATGAGTAGCCTTTGGAGAATACTGTGGATCTTGATCAGACTGCGGGTAGACGATACTTTCTTGGAGTGAATCAAATTGCTTAGTTCTGGTAGGCCTATTTCCATTTTGAAATCTACATCTTTCACTTTTGTTATAATAGAGACGGTATTTTGAATCAGAAAGATTTTAAAAATGAAAGTAATACAGTCATTCTAAATTCTGATACTTTGAATGGATTTGTAGATTGATGTTACAAACTAATTTCATATAGTAAACACGGATTTTCACGGATGTGGCAAGTACCCGTAATTAGAATGGCTCACATCTGACTGATCTGGTCTTTCAAACCAGATATGTAGTAACAGCCCTGCGTTCAGTAGACAAACTGTTAGCTACCGTTACCAACATTCGCAACTTTTTTGACCCAAATTTCACAGAATTGACCGAGTATTCCGAATGAAACGGCTAACTGTTAGCTAACGTTTTGTCTTACTTAACGCAGGGCAGATGTCACTGGTGGTGAACTCGACCAAGGCGTGGGACGTTTTTTCGCCATCATAGTATTCCGTCGGTGTTGTTATAAAATATCGTAACTGCGGCTTCGATAAAGCCGTAGTTACGAGATTTTATAACAACACAGACGGTTTGTCAATACATATCGTAAACCCGGTATATTTTTAGAAAAAAATCCATTGTTATTAAAAAAGGCTATCCAATCAGATCTTTATTCACATTTAAACGCAAAATATCTGTACCTTGTTGTAGCGAAAAACGTCCTCGCTTTGGCCAAGTTCACCACCAGTGGATGTGTAGACATTACAATTCTCATATCTTCCACACTGCCATACTCTCTGTAAATGTGGAGTGAGTCTCTTACTAGAAGGGGGGTAATCTGAGTTAATTAATTAGGAATGCAAGAGTTCAGTTACTTTGGTATTCAAATACACGTACTCACGGCCTGGGAGCCAGGCTGACCCGGAGCCAGGCTAATCCGTAATATAAAACAGCGATCGTAAACGTCCGGCATTAAATTGTGTGGCGGTGAGAATTCAGCATTTTCTACACTTATACGTTTGTTAGAGGACTGTGGATCTTGATCAGACTGCGGGTAGACGATACTTTCTTGGAGTGAATCAAATTGCTTAGTTCTGGTAGGCCTATTTCCATTTTGAAATCTACATCTTTCACTTTTGTTATAATAGAGACGGTATTTTGAATCAGAAAGATTTTAAAAATGAAAGTAATACAGTCATTCTAAATTCTGATACTTTGAATGGATTTGTAGATTGATGTTACAAACTAATTTCATATAGTAAACACGGATTTTCACGGATGTGGCAAGTACCCGTAATTAGAATGGCTCACATCTGACTGATCTGGTCTTTCAAACCAGATATGTAGTAACAGCCCTGCGTTCAGTAGACAAACTGTTAGCTACCGTTACCAACATTCGCAACTTTTTTGACCCAAATTTCACAGAATTGACCGAGTATTCCGAATGAAACGGCTAACTGTTAGCTAACGTTTTGTCTTACTTAACGCAGGGCAGATGTCACTGGTGGTGAACTCGACCAAGGCGTGGGACGTTTTTTCGCCATCATAGTATTCCGTCGGTGTTGTTATAAAATATCGTAACTGCGGCTTCGATAAAGCCGTAGTTACGAGATTTTATAACAACACAGACGGTTTGTCAATACATATCGTAAACCCGGTATATTTTTAGAAAAAAATCCATTGTTATTAAAAAAGGCTATCCAATCAGATCTTTATTCACATTTAAACGCAAAATATCTGTACCTTGTTGTAGCGAAAAACGTCCTCGCTTTGGCCAAGTTCACCACCAGTGGATGTGTAGACATTACAATTCTCATATCTTCCACACTGCCATACTCTCTGTAAATGTGGAGTGAGTCTCTTACTAGAAGGGGGGTAATCTGAGTTAATTAATTAGGAATGCAAGAGTTCAGTTACTTTGGTATTCAAATACACGTACTCACGGCCTGGGAGCCAGGCTGACCCGGAGCCAGGCTAATCCGTAATATAAAACAGCGATCGTAAACGTCCGGCATTAAATTGTGTGGCGGTGAGAATTCAGCATTTTCTACACTTATACGTTTGTTAGAGGTAACCTCTACACGGTTTCTTCCTTGAATCAAAGTACTGAAAGTACTGTTGGAAAGCAAATTTGCTGGTTATGTCTAAAGGCCTTTCTAGTTGTTAGCAATATGAATTACACGGAGTTGGATAAAAGTAATTAATTGAATTTGATTCTTTAGAAAGTTACAAAATACAAATTATGAAAGGATAATGTCTGTTCCATATCAGCACAATATACTGAACAAAAGAGAAAACTTTACGCTGCAAGATTTCTTGTTTCTGAAAAAGTATCGAACTAAAAGCCTGATTTTATTTTTACAATATTTCCATGGCATTCGGCAATCGTTTTGTCGAAGTTTCATTGCCTTGTCTCCTTTAATGTCAGAGTTACGGCCCTTAATGCATTTACAGCTAATTTCATCTGATGCCACATACGCGCGATAAACGATTCATTATTTTTACGGAATTGGTCATATCCGGGTTGCCAAAACCCCCACAAAACATCTCTCTTATCACTTGTAGCAAGCTCTAAAATAAAGGTCTAATCTGTCAATTTTGTGAATTACCCCCCTTTGACATAAACAAATAGGGAATTTAAAATGTTTGATATTCATAAATTGCACACATGAAAAACGGACCCCTGTCACACTTAAAGGGTCCGTTTTTCATCCCCATAATTAAGATCAACAAAACGTTTAGTGTTTGGCACAACCAAGTCAATGAACGATGCGAAGCACATTCATTTGATTTCTTTACTTGTTGAATTTAGAAGAAATATGACAAGCAATGTATGTGTAAAGTTTTAACTTTTGTTCAGTATACTATGGTAGGTTCTATAAAGTTTCTATGGAAAATCCAATTGCCGAAAACATAGTGCTGTTTTAATTCATTTCGGGCACTAATTTTCAATAAAATGTTATAAGGAAATGATGTAGAAAGCAAGAAATTGGAAGGCATGTGGTCTTGGGTCCTCTCCAAACAGGGACTGGGAGAGCAGAGCCTCCTATCCGGGGGCCGAATTCTCCCAGCCGAAAACGACTATAAGGCATTCTAGCACTCTATATGTTCTCCTATACCCAATGTCATGTTCTGAAGTAGGTTTCTTGTATAATAGACTAGTGCGACAGGTCACGGTTCATAAATCTATTTGATGTATGACGTGAACTTTTGCAAAATTCGGTACAATGGACAAGTTTCCACTAAGACCCCCCCCACACACACAACAGCCTCCGGAAGTCGTCCTTACAGGCAAAAGGCGAAATTTTTAAACTGGGAACGGTTGACTGTAAATCAAATAAAACAAGTATCTGGTGTTGTATGCAACACATAAAGTCCCCTACCGGCTTCACATTGACTCAATATGGTAATCAATAATAGATTAAGTTGCAGGATCCATTTTTTGCCATATTTTCACTATTTCCGTTACCATAGCAACCGCACTTTTCGTCAAAGAACAAAGATAAATTGATGTGCATAATCTACACATTGCCATCTAGTCATATACCAAGTCTCATCAAATTAGCTTGCTTACTTATTAACTTATCGCAGGATCCAATATTTTTGCCATATTTTCACTATTTCCGTAACCATAGCAACAACAATTTTAGTCTAAAAACAAAAATAAAATGATGTGCATAATCTACACATTGCCATATAGTCATATACCAAGTCTCATCAAACTAGCTTGCTTAGTTATTATCTTATCGCAGGATCCCATTTTTTGGCCATATTTTCACTATTTCTGTAACCATAGCAACCTCAATTTAAGTCGAAAAACAAAAATAAAATGATGTGCATAATCTACACATTGCCATCTAGTCATAAACCAACTTTCATCAAAAACGCTTGCTTAGTTATTAAGTTATCGCGGGATCCAGATTTGAGCGGACAGACGGACGGACAGACTGACGGACAGACGGACGGACAGACGGACGGACGGACGGACGGACTGACGGACAGACTGACGGACGGACGGACAGACGGAGGGCAAACCTATAGTCCCCTCCGGTGTGAACACCGGTAGGGGACTAATAACCGGCTATCCGGCTATCAACGAATTCATTCAATTTCATAGTTTTTGTTCCACTTAAAACTTCTCTTTATCACTGTATATTGAATGCACGTGCGCTTAATCGCTGTATATTGAATGCACGTGCGTCGTCATCGATTTATCCGCATTTTGTGGGAGCCTCGTTTTGAAAATGTCGATTTGTCACTATTTTTGGTAACAATTCACATGTATACAATGTTAATTTCCCATAAACCCATTGTTTGCCTCCGGAAGTTAATCAGAGTCTTCTCTGAGGAAAATTCGCTCTTCGATTTTTGGATGTCGCTATTTACATCAGAGCGCTGTCCAATTCAAAAACAAACGGAAATTCCGACACAAGTTATGTCGCTGTGTCGGAATTTTCTTTTGTGTTTGACTGGGACAGCGTTCCGTTGTAAATAGCGACATCCAAGTATCATCGAGCGAATTTTCATCAGAGAAGTCTCGGATTACCGGAAGTGTTCTGCGGGTACGGACTAAAACATAAATGAAAGGAGTCTATACCCTAATTAGAATGCATTTGATCTCTGAAAACTACATGTCTTACTTGCTATACCCTCCAAGCAGGGGTCATGATTCATTGTTATTTATCATTTAACCCCGAGAGAAAACGTTTAGTACACGTTTGAACGGCGTTCTAAGAGAGTAACTTGCTAAAACATGTGTTCCGTAACCACTTTATCCCTTTCCCAAATAAGACCGGGTTTGACAGCCCGTAAAGAAAATGTTCGGGGGAATATTGGGATGAAAGAAGAAACTGCTGATAATCAGAATTTTCTACTTTAACCTCGATATTGTCTTTGGTATTATCTACAAATAGTTCTAATTTTATCTAGGTATATACCAATTTTGTCGTCTGTTACGGCTTTTTTTTATTTTGACCAATCTGAAATGTTTCTATTTGGGAAATGGTTAACATACCAACAATGTAAATTGATTTGATTCTATGTATGCCTATTCATCTAGATCTATATCTATAGATTAAAAAGTTAACACCGTTTTTTAAACCAAGTGGTGAAAGGATTGCTAGTCTGATTTCTATGCATTTTGAGCATATCATCACATATTCTGGTTTCCCAGATTTCTACTTTCGCTTTGAAATGCCTAGCTACACGCGAATACTAGCAAGGCCTATTAGACAAGATGTCTATGTCATTAACCTTAAAATACCCACTTAGTTGATCAATCAATTATTGTGAACGCGATTAAATGCATGGCTTATCGAAAATCATTGTTTAGTTTCGGACATCAAAACGTGTAAGAATTTGGGCATAGAAAGATTCTAAAAATAGACGTGTCCTAGTTCCTATTTTTAGCGCTTGAAGTGGGTCGCATATTTCATAGTTCAGTAAACTTAACTGACCCATTTTCAACGAAAGATATTGGACTGGCTATTGAACCGTAATGAAAGCAAATTACTACGTGATCGTTTCTCCTCTTTAAACACATGTTTAATTGAATGTTTTATCATCGGTCACACAATTGAATATCTTATGTACAACTATAGAATTCAGTATTGAATATTCGAAAGGTTGTTCTTGTCATTGATCTTTGCTTTTGATAGAACTATTTATAGTGAGAAGGACCGGGAGATGTTGTGTGGTATGCAGAGAATGTAAAAGTGCAGAGAATCACGACTGCAATGAAAAGCAAATTTTGCAAATTTGCTTTCCAAAAACCGTCTTTCTGCATGTAGTTCTCACACTTTAACATCTTTATTAATCCAAAGTTTTTTCGTGTCTTTTGGGCAGTCCGTATGCCTTTAACATATTCCAACCATATAACCAGAGTACGCCCTTAATTAATAATGTTCAGTTTTCCAGATAATCCACCTGTCTTTAAAGTTTCCAATGGCAAATTAATACTTAAGAATGACATAGGGGCCTATGTCTTTTGAGACGACGCCTATGTACAACAGTGGTGAAATCTGGGGAAAATTATAAGTTATAAAATCACGTTTTTCATAATCTTTCGTAGAAAAATGTAACATGAATTTATTGATTTGCAAAACAAATACACATTATTCATTATTTCACTTTGTTTTTATAGTTTTTTTCTCAGATTTACCAAGAGCTCGTTTAACCCAAAATAAAATCAGCACACCACTTCATACAAAAATGACTATCTTACCACACTGGTCCAGTTTTAGCGCAAGAAACGCAAAATATCTACTTTTCAGAAAACGGATCGATGATATCTATCATACCCGGTATAATTGTTTTGTAGCAATTTTATAGTAATGTCCAAAGGGAACCGATTATAACATTTTAAAGTATTGCTCATTTGTCAAATTTTCGGCTAAATCCCCTCTGCAGGAACGTAAAATAAATTACAACTCTGTTCCAATATCATATCGTGTGTTATGGGCGCCGCCATTATATAACAATGGCGGTGCCAATAACATACGATATGATATTGGAATAGAGATGTAATTTATGTTACGTTCCTGAAGAAGGCATTTTGCCGAAAATTTGAAAACTGAGCAATACTTTAAAATATCGTATTTTGTATTACTAATTTTATTTGACAAGTCACTGACCTTTGTAGATCTATATACATATACAAGAAAATATGATTGAAGTATGATTAGGAAATAGCTCAAGCGGGTAATTCACGGTTGGGATTGTGCATTTTGGGATTGATAACAAGTATGGTCAAATTAGCCCTACTTACGGTAAGAAATTATGCGATGAACTTATTAATTATGTCTAAATTTTCAAACGGACCTCGTCTTACTAGGGTATTCCATCAGATGTATAGTCCGTAAATATTGACCTGAACCTGTCGAATATGAAATTAGTAATATTGTGGTGCGGATTAATCGCTTTCCGACAAATAATGACACGAGAAGCACGTGCAGAATACAACGTCAAAATGCTTGTGGAAACTATAGACTCTACTTGGCAGTGCATGATTGCTGATGAGTATTGATTATGCATATTCGTCGGGTTCAGGTAAAAAAATACGGTCTATATGACTGACATTTTGTATTTGAAAACTTCCTGTACTCTTAAGCCGACTTGAAAAACAAACATTCTTTGTCGTACTTTTTTTCAGGTCTATTTTCATTATTTTTTGCAATGGTAACTCTTTCACAAACAAGCTATTACTTTGGCGTCCCTTATTGCAAAGGATTTAGCAAAGATTGTGGCTATAGAAGAAAATGCTGATAACCAACTTATCCCCTATATGATCTATGTCATGTATTAGATAGAGGCTGTATAGTAGATTCTACGAGAAATAAACATAAAATGCGCGCAGCGCATTGAATGTTTAAGGGGGAATGCTCCAGTTTCTTAAATTTTTTCCCAATAATAGAATTTATTTATATTTTGTATTTTGAAATTACATGTTATTACCAATTGGAAAATAAAGTAAAAATGGATGGTCAGCGATCTTGTTTGAATTTTGTAGGCATTCGTATCACATACCCCTACATCGAAAATATTCACAATTTCTTGCACCTGTCCAAGGTCACTAAAATGCTAATAAAATGCTGTATATTCGTCGTTTAGACCCGGAAACGGATTTACAGGAACGTCTTACATTTAATAAGAACAAAAACCCAAAATATGTGCTACTATAAACGCGTAAATGTATAAAACAGCATGCTCACGTGTTCGGTTAAATCAACGAAGCTAGAGTGTTTTATGTCAAAATTTGCATATTTTTGGAAATATTTCAAGTTCTACGTAATAGAATTTGATAAAACTCCCTCATTGTATTCAGCAACATGTCCTGGTAATAATTCGAAAATAAAATGTATAGGTCAGCACACTTATTAGTGAATTACAGCATTTTTTATCAGCTACACATGAATAAAATGACGCAAAACAGTGGTAACTGCATACACAATTACGACTTTCTTGCTCTAAATAATCGATTTCCACCTTGAGGAAATCAGTTTCGCATAATAAATAGACTTTACCTTCGAAAATGGTAAAATGTAATGATGTGTTATATTATTGAAAATATGGTCGCGAAACATATTGGTACGAAACATTTAATTTGCTACAGTAAAGACAGAGTGTTCCGAAAAACTGGAGCATTCCCCCTTAAATCGTGTAGAATCTACAATACAGAACTCTATCTGACTTGGTGTTCGCTAGCGGTTCATTAGAGATGGGGGCGTGGCTACGTATAGACGTCACATAAACTAGCCGGCAGGCTCGTTTACGCGAAATGTAGCGGTGAAATTTTTAAATAATTTTTTTATACTGCAATTTTACTTGTCCAAAATTTAGGTCGAACAAGTTGTGGACAGACACTTTCTCTTCCAACTACTACTTTTGTCTTCGGCAGCTTAAAAATGGAATAGATCTAGTCTAGGTTTTTGCCGTGTGGGAAAAGATTAAATCTAACCTGCACCAATTTTGCGCAGCCCGATCAGGATTTACATTTTCCACAAATCCAGAGCGTCCCTTTCCCATTGACATAACAATAGCAAAACTTTAATCCCATTCCGATAAAGGGTTATTGAAAAATAGTAGTCGGAGAGAAAAAGAGCGGGTGGGGGGGGGGGGGACTTCAACGGAATATTGGAAATATTGATCCGCGAATCGTTGTCTCGTTTGCTTGCCGAGAAAATCGTGTTTTACACATTCAAGTGTGTTCTTCTAGGCTAGTGATATTTTTCCATCAAACGCATAACAATGGGCAGTTCCGAGAAAACATAGCTTGCGCTAGAATCTAACAATCAGTGTCAAACGGATCTACTTTTGGTGATAATTCGGGACTGAGAATTTAGACGTTATGCGTAAGAACACACAGACGATATTGAAACGAGGTGAGTCGGTTTAGATAATATTTTTAGGGAGAAGACGGACTATTTTCTACGTGAATGAGGGATTTCGAGAAAATATATTTTCTCGGATTAATTTCCAGAACTGCCCTTGTTAAGTCTTATCGGTATCGGATTTTTTCTTGTTCTCCTTTTGAATGGGGTATTGAGAGCGAACTATAGAATAAGAGGAAACTAATAAATTATGCATTAGTTGCTAAAGAATCCTTAGTTTTGAATCCATAACTCCTATGCTTTTCGCTTCATTTTTATCCTGCTTTTTACTAAAAGCGGACAAGATGGATTATTGACGAGGCATAAAAGAGTAAATTATTATTCTACAGAATACATCGATTAACCCTTTCCCAAACAATACCCGCTTTTGACTTCCCTAGTAAATGGTTTTGGAAAAGATTGAAGTAAAAGATGAAATTGCTAATAATCAGTATTAATTTTATTGTTTTCCCTCATTGTTTTTGTGCTATATTATACCCAAATTCTATATTTTATCTTTTCCATTACAAAACCTGGTTTTGACTTCAATATGAAAATTGGTACATGCATTGCAAAACTTTGATTCAAAATGAGACATTGCTGATAATCGACATTTTCTCTTTTTGTCTCCATATTTTTGTACTAGGGTAATATTTATCAACTACTCATATTCACAGCTATGTTTCCGATTGCAATAGTTCTATAACCCTATAACAAACGATAAAAACTTGGACAAACCCAATTTCAGGGGAAAAGACCACCAGAGGCCCAGTCGCCCATAGACTCTAGATTTTGGGTTTGGCCCCTGAATACTGTATTTAGAGAAAATGCACATACCCTTAATGTTTAGCATTGAATTTTGCTAGTCTAGGTTCCCAAGTTTAAATTGTCAGTCATTTATCCCTGTGAAAGGTGTTGCAGACAATTTCAAGTTGACGAACTTTCAAAAAAAAAATTCGAATGTGGGTCAGAAAACATTGTGGAAAAATTGAAAAATTGCTTGTCACAAGCAAGTTATTCATTTCCCACGCCGGTTTTTTACCCCAATAGACTAAATATGTGCAGTTTCACTCATTTGAAATTTGGAAATATCGCCTGCAACATCTTTGCAACCTGCGCCAGTCAAAAATTTTGTCAAATGCGAAAGGGGGAAAAGATATTTCAATCATAGTTCAGGACAGAGAACTCATCAAAGGAACATATTAATTAAGGAAGTATCATCCTTTTCCACGAATATCCTAGACTAATAACCTATACATTTATCAAAACAAGTAATTCTTTGGGAAACGTTTAGTACAAATTTATTTAATACTCGAACATTGCCAGTTTACATGTACTAATGTTTCATGGACTAATACATTATGCATTGTGTGCAAGGGAATCTCTGCTTTTGTGTACAGAGCTTCGATTTTTATTATCGCCTATGCACAAAAGTGGAAAACAGAAATTTCTCTTCAACTGTTAGTACATGTATAAAAACGCTTCTTTTTAACAAAAACCTCATATCTACAGCTTTGAAAACCACAGATACAAGGTTTTTGTTGAAAAGCGACGAAAAGATGGGAGTTCTAACCTCCGTTAGTACTACTCCTGTTTCAGCCAGTTCACAATATAAATTACAAAATCCTAGAATGCTCCAATTGGTAATAAAAACTGCTACTGATGGCAAAATGGCTATAAAGAGATGGATCTTATGTACAATATGATATGACAAAGATATTGAGACAAAAGACAACATTTTCTTTTTTTTTTTTGTTTAATTTTCACCACGCCTTTCTTGTCGGAGACGTCATAACCAGTTCTTTTTGGGGAAAGGTTTAATTCAAACAAGTCCTTATCAGTTTTTTCTTCTTTTGTCTCAATGCATTAATAAATAGTTCCAGTTTACCTTTTTGCGGAAAAATAACAGATAATAAAGAAGAAACTGTGTTACTATATAATGGCAAAGTCGACAAAAGATTGAGAAAAAAGGGAGAAATATTGTTATCAGTACTTTCTTTCGTTTCAATCTTTTCCAAACCACCCAAACAGGAGATTGTTTGGGAAAGGTTTTTCTTTTTTTCATTCAAACAAGTATTTACAGAAAATAGACACAATCTCAGAAAATGTTTACTTCCAAACCTCTGGTTTTCTGAGAAGATTTTGCATCTATAATTATCCTACACCGATTAATTCTAATTTAACCCTTTCCCAAACAAGACCTGGATTTGACTTCCGTAATAAAATGACTTGAGAAAACATTGAGACAAAAGACGAAAATGCTGATAATCAGCATTTTCGTCTTTTGTCTCAATGTTTTATTTGTCATTAAACATACACTTTCTACCTTTGATATGTGCTATTTTGTCATCTGCAACAGCTTCAAAATTGAGAAACCTAAAATTGTGTTGTTTGGAGAAGTGTTTTACTTTGCTAATTGCAGACTAAGAAACATGTTAATTGGGAAACACATTCTTAACGACGAACAATCAATCCTTTTACAGTTTGTTTAACCAATTCCAACTCAATGACTTTTTGTTGACTCCCTATAAGATAGTTGCTTTGGAAATCATTGTGGAAAATGAGGAAATTACTTGTGACAAGCAATTGCTTCATTTCCCTCAATGTATTATTATACAAAAGACCAAAACATGTAAAATTTACTTTACTTGAAATTGTCGTTTGCAACATCTTTGGATTTTGGACAAAGACGTTTGCCATTTGGTAATAAGTTAACCCTTTCCAACACTGCAAAAAAAAATTACTGACCCAATTCCATTGATGTTAGATTAATAGTGGTACAAAACGGAAGTTGATAAAATGGATTTCTGTATTTCATAGGACAAAAATATTGGGACGAAAGAATAAAATGTTGGTCATTAACGTCTATGTGTTTGTTTCCCCTATTTTGTCCTAATGTTTCCCAGCCCTTTTCTGTATTAAGGCTATAAAACAGGGGATTGGCGTTGAGCCTTTCCTTAACAAAATGATAAAGTGTGTCGAAATTGCTAGGGTTTGGACTCTGCAATCAGTTTCCATGTCTGGTTGGTCATTGAACTTTGAAATCATTTTCCAAACAAGACCTGGATTTGAAGTCCTCTACCGAAAATGCGTGGATAAACATTGAGACAAAAGGAGATGTTGATAACCACAATTTCTCAATTTGTCTCAATATTTTTTCCGGGTGTAACGTGCAATAATTCCTTAACTGTTAAAACAGCAGTTATGTGGTGCACAGATGCTATCTAATTTCACTACCTGAAAATTTGGTCGTTTGGGGAAAATAAGTTATGGTACTCTCACAATTCACATGACTCTTTGACCGTGAGACCAAAGTCGATGCCAATGTTATCTTGACAATTTTATAATGCAGTGCCAAAGAAAGAAAAGTCTACCAAAATCTTGTACAGTTGGACATATTTGTACAGTTTAAAGTTAACATTAGACATCTGTGGCTAAATATGTCAATATTAATGACCAGACTCTTGAAAAAAGACCTTTTAGACCATTACTACACATACCCATTGACTCCGCACAAGATAATGACCTTGGAACTCGTTGTGGAAAAAGAAGAAATTGCTTGTGACAAGTCATTTCTTCATTTCCCAATATGTTTTCCACCTTATAGACCAGAACATTTTAAATTTCATTCACTTGAAATTGTCGTCTGCAACATCTTTGAATTTGGGATGGGCAAACATTTTGCTGTTTGGTAAAGGGTAAAAATACCATTTGATACCAACATAAATCTGAATCAGCATGCCGTTGCTTTTCAACGAAAACCTCGTAACTGCAGCTTGTTTTAAGCTGCAGTTTCGAGGTTTTCGTTTAAAAGTAGCGAAGTGTTTATGCACAATCTGATCGACATCCATGTTGTTCTCCAAGAGCTTCTTAATATACGAGTACATGTCAGTATCTGTAATATACTGACTCGCAAAAAAAGTCTGCATGTGGTGTTTACCTTGAAAGAATTGCATAGCTCTTTATTAAGTAGCAATAAGACACGTTCTAGTCCGGAAAAATGTCAGTTTCATATGGTTAAATTGCCATTCTCCGAATCCGATTTAAACGTTCCTTTTTTTAAATGTAAAGATGCACCTAAATTCCGTTTGTATGAACGCACTAGCAAAGATGAATTTCATTTTCTACATCTGTGGCAAGAATATGTCAATAATATAATGTTTATTTGTCTTCCTTTTCTAATTGTAAGAAATATACACATCTTCATTAACCGATATATTAATGAACGTTAACACAATAAAAAAAGTGTCTAGCCATTTTCTAGATTTTTGTTAAACCCTTTCACGTGTTTACAGTATCCGAATTTCACGTCCCTGGTGGAAAAGGCTTGAGAAAACATTGAGGCTAAAGAAGAAAATGTTGATAATCAGCATTTTCCTCTTTTGCCTCAATGTTTCTTTGCTATATTTTATCTTTACTTACTCATGTCCCAATAAAACTCCCAATTTGTCCTCAGCAGAAGTTTTCAAATAGGACAACCCCTAAATTTTATCGTTTGGGAAAGGCTTAACCTTAAAAACGAATTTGACATCTCCAACAATAAGGCATTATAAGTGTAATGTTGAAATTAAAGAAGAAAAAAGGCCTTCTAATGATCAGCATTTTTGCTTTTGTATGTCTATGTGCTGATTATACTGTACACAAATGCTACTTTTATTATCATACGACTCTACCCGTTAGTACAATGTATGAAACAGCTGTCAAAGTGGACAAGCATTACATTTAGCCGTTTGTTAAAGTAAAACCTGTGTAATGGGCTATGTGACCACTTATTGAACGAAATATGTATGGTGCGAACAGACGATTTCAAGGGAATCAATTTTCATTGCTCTCAAATTTTGGATTTTAAACTTTTGTTGTTGTTGTTTTTTTGTTGTTGTTTTGTTTTTCCCCCTACTCTTCTTACAATTAAAAAAAAAAAAAAAAAAAAAAAAAAAAAACAGTTTCACAAAATTGTTTTGAATATTCCCCGGTAATCTGAGCAGGCTCAATTATTTCCGTTGTTCCGAAAACAGGCGATATTGCATCTATCGGTACTATGAAAAATGCCCAGACTTACGGATGTCACGGAATAAGTCGAAATATAACGATTATACATGAAGTGCATTACACCTGTCTTACCTTAAAAGGTTGAAAGTTTGACATTCGATTGTTATCAGGTTGCTTTGTGCACATGCATTATTTGATCAATTATATCAATGGAATGTTTATATGCTTTTAGCGTTTGAACGAATGCTAAAATCAAATAAATATTTGATTGATTAGCTCGTTGGATGTGTGAAAATATAGTGCTTGAATGTATTTAAGGGAAATAGCTATACTGACACGCAAAAGAAAGTATGTACGATGTAATTACAGAGAAATATGGTACTTTTATTCAAACAAAATAATGGAATCGAAATTTAAAAAAAATATTGACTGTAGAATGGTTTTAAGTTGACTGAAATGTGATCATTAAACGTCCTTTGGCTATACGTTTAACCCTTTCCCAAACAAGACCTGGTTTTGACGTGCCATGTAGAAATAGCTTTGGAAAACATTAAGGTAAAGGAAGAAACTGCTTATGACCAGCTGTTTCTCCTTTTACCTCAATGTTTTCTATGCTATATCATACATATATTTAATTATTATCAACATCCATTTTGCTGTCTTCAGCAGCTTTAGAGTTGGAACATCAAAAATCTCGTCGTTCGGGAAAGGTTTAAGTAACAGAGGTAGAAAAGTAAAAATGCAGACTTCTTGCATTTTTTTTTGTTGTTGTTTTTGCCTTCAAAAATTGTGAAGCTATTCAATTCAAACCCAGTATCAGTTTTGCTCTGTACGTATCTCGAATTATTCAAGTGTTCTTATTAACCATAAAGATCTGAAAAAAATGGCCATGTCCCCACGACCATGCTCAAAATTTTCATTGCTTGGTTTATTGGGGTTTAACCCCGTTTTCAAGTGCTATTGTCATATCACGGCGGCTGGAGCACCTAAACCATGGCTTTCTATTATTTCTCACACCAGTACTACCACAACACCCTAACCGAGCCTCCAGCTGCTCACCCACATAGGTTAAGTTAACATTACAATATCAAACCACTGGTGGGAGACAAAACTTTAAATTAGAAAGTCAAAGTGTAAATTAATGTAGGGGCCTACTCATATTATTTCTACTTTATTGGCCCAACGACAATGCTCAGAATCATCATTGTGATATTTCTATTGTTTAGGTCTCGTGAATGTTCAACACGTGTCTCATTTATTGTTCGCCATAAGTAGGCGACATGCTTGTTGACCCTTTCCCTAACAAGAAACTAGATTTGACGTTCCTGATAGAAAATGATTTGGAAAATTTTAAGACAATTGAGGAATATTGAGACAAATAATATTGAGACAAAAGAAGAAAATGCTGGTGACCAGCATTTTCTTCTTTTGTCTCAATATTTTCTGTGCTGTATCACTCAATCAATGTATTGATTACACTTCCAATCTATGTCAAAACCCCAATTCACTCGACTCCTGCAACTTTGCTATTGGAACGGTCTTATTCTTGGTATGTTTGGGAAAGGATTAAATATGCGACATGTGCGTTAAATCACCCTATTTCATCCCATGTTTTGTCGCAATTATTCTTCTATAAATGGCTATTAATCCCTTTCCCGCTAGTTTTTCAGCATCTGTTCCTTTTCTGTCATAATTTTTAGCATTTGCTTCTTTTTTTCTTCCACTGTTTTCAGCATTTGCTTCTTTTTCAGTAGTCTCTTTTCTTTCAATGGTTTCAGCTTTGTTGTTTTTTTCCCTTTCATCGTTTCCAGCATTTGCCTCCTTTTCTCTCATTGTTTTACATAACGGTCTTGATCACGTTAAAATCTTTGATTGTATGACAAACGTTGTATCACAGAAAATATTGAAACAAAAGGAGTAAATGCTGATAATCAGCATTTTCTTCTTTTGCCTTCAATTTTTTTCAAGGGTTTTTTTCTATGCATGACAATTTTCAGAATGGACCTTTAAGGGGAACACTTCGCATGCAAGTTTGTCTGAATTTGCTGTATCAATTACAAACGAGGTAAATACTGCTTATTCAAGCTATAGTTACGACATTTTTAACGTATCCGACGATATAATATTACTGTCGCATTTCGACAAAAACCTCGTAACTGAAGTCTAAAACAAGCTGTAGCCTACTTAAAGTACTTTTGACCTTATCCGACGATGTGTGGACATTATCGAATATCATAATCATATCATTATTATTGGGTTCGTTATTGGGATTTCATCCTTTCCCCAAAGGTACCAAAATCATACTTTTCCTACTGGAAAGTTACTGCAAAGGGCACATTCAATAGTATAGACATACAAATAATTCATGTACAATATTGCCTAGAATATATTGAGAGAAACGACGAAAACATTCGTACATCAGGGAGCAGATCCAGGATTTCTGTGAAGGGGGTTCGAATATACAAAACGGGGAGAGGGGTTCGGTTTTCTAGTATTACACAATTTTGAATGAATTTCTGCATTAAAATGAAATACTCATGCTACAGAGGGGGTTCGATTGAACCCCCTAGAACCCCCTCTGGATCCACAACTGTACAATGTTATCAGTAATTTCTCCTTTTCCCTCCATGCATTTCTGTTCCTTCATTTTCGAGAACATCAAAACAACGTGTTGTTTGGGAAAGGGTAAATTATCCATTCATTCGCTTATCTCAGATTCAATATCGCTGCTTTTCAACGAAAACCTCGTATCTGCAGCTTGAAATAAGCTGCAGATACGAGTTTTTTGTTGATACCCGACGATATAGTGACAGTCAGATGAAAACGTTGATTATGAAATTATTGATTATCGCGCTTTTAACCCTTTCCCAAACAGCAGAATTTTAGGCTGGCTAATTTTAACCCTTTACCAGACGGCAACATTTTAGACAGGCCCAAAATCAAAACTGATGCAGACGACATTTTAAAGTGACTGAAATTTGAAATTTATTGGTATTTTTGTATAGAAAACATTTTGGAAAATGAAGAAATTGCTTGTCACAATAATTTTTGTCATTTTCTACAAAGTTTTCTAAAGCATTTTACTTGAGAGGCGTAAAAATGCGTCACTTTGTGTGGGAATGGGTTAACTCTTTTCCAAACAACAGAATTTTGGGCTGGCTCATAATTATCAACGCTTTCTCACACATGACAAGATTTTGACTTCCGTAGTATAATATTGTTTGGGAAAACATTAAGGTAAAAGAAAAGAAAATTCTGATAGCCAGTTTTATCTTATTATGTCTTAATATTTTCCGTGCTATGTTTTACAATAATCCCATCTTTAACAATATCTATCTTGTGGTCTGCAACAACATTGAAATAAGACACACTAAAATTTTGTTGTTTGAGAAATGGTCAAATGTGTCATGAATATGCCATAAAATAATTGATATCAAAAGTAGAACACAAATATGTAATAGCAAAGAAATATTGAGGCAAATGGAGAAATTACTGATTACCAGAATGTTCTCCTTTTGCCTCAACATGTTTCCCAAGATTTTTACTAGGGAAGTGAAAACCAGGACTTGTTTGGAAAAAAAGGTTAACCCTTTCCCAAACGACAAAATTTTAGGGTGACTCCAAAAACTGTCACAAAAGACAAAATGGATGTAATTAAAGATATGATTTGTGTAAAAATATGTTACAGAAAATATTGAGACAAAAGGAGAAACTGCTGGGTATCAGCAGTTTCTTCTTTTGTTTCAATGTTTTCCCAAGCCTTTTCTATAGGGACGTCAAAACCAGGTCTTGTTTGGGAAAGGATTAAAAGGCAAATATTTGGACTGTTCGAAATCGAAAGCAGCTTTTGACGTCAATGTTGATGTGAGAAAGACGGGATTTGTAAACGATATAGCATGGGAAAAAATGACACAAAAGGAGAAAATTCTTGCCTTCTGTTGTGCTTATGTTTTTTTTTTTGTTTTTGTTTTTTTTTAAATCTTCGAAATCTGGAAATTGGTTTAACCAAACCAAGTGTACAAATACCCCATTACCACTCATTGAGGCTTTTGGACGTCCCTCAAGAAAAAAGACTTTAGAAAATATTGATGTAAATGAAGAAATTGCTTGAGACAAGCAATTTTTTCATTTACAACAATGTTTCTTTACCGTAAAATACTTACAAAATTAATGTAAAATTCTACTTACTTGGAATTGTCGGCTACATCATCTTTGAATTTGGATCAGTCTAAAATATTGCTGTCTGGTAATGGGTTAAATCGTTTTTCCGAAAACAATACGAATTCTTCGTAAACTTGGCTGAACTCTCATCAATCTTATTTTAGGACAGCTCTTGAATTTTCTTGCCAAAATACATCTGATTTTACACTTTTTTTATCACAAAAGTGCCAAGTTTTTGTCTGCACAGATGCGTATTTTTGGATGATGTTGGCTTTCTCAACATTAATGAATTCTAATTAAGATTTTCTTTCATCGACTTTTGACCTTTGATTTCGATAATTACTTGAGTGCTTTGGATCGAATGATGTTGAAAGTTATATTTAATCTGTGGACATACATGCAAGGAGATCAAACCCTAAAGAACTTATGAAAAAATAGCTCTTACAAATATCAGTTAAGTTATCCTACACCAACGACAAAATTATAGTCTTTATTGAAACTTAAGCATACATAGCTCATCGTTTAAAATATACAAATATTAACATGTTGCGTTGAAATGACATATAATGACAATATAGAACAATCAATCGAAACTCAAATCTGTAACATTAAAGTGACATTTCAGGTATTTTTCATAAATTGTACTTTTATTTTTCTCTGAAAGCGCATAATCATTCTCTTATGAAAATTCTGAGAATATCAAGCCAGAATATTGCGCCGTTTATTTGATAATGTGCTAAAATTAATCAAATTGTTGTCCACAACAGTTTGGATTTATATGGAATTCGTCATTTCTTTCTCAAATTTAAAGGCGTACTTTTCGCTTATGAATAACAACCTAAGAAAATGATAGCATTTCTACGCATTAAAATAACCAATCTTTGCATCAAGGCAAACTAAGAAAATGAAATTGGAATGTTATGTCCCTTTAAAAGGTGAGACTATTTACTAGATTTTTATTTGAAAAATATTTCCCATATTATATTTTAAACGACCATCTGAACTTTTGTCGACTTGCAAAATAATCGACTAAATGGTTGAAATTCAACAAAGATAATAATTTGTTTTGGAAAATGCAACAAATCCCTATTATACGTAGCTATGGGTGACCCTTTTTTTAGCCATTACATGTACCACACAGTGACCCTTTTTGACGCCCAACAAGATTAAGGATTTGGAAAACACCGTGGAAAATGAAGAAATTGCTTGTGACAAGCTTGTGACAAGCACTTTCATCATTTCCCACAATGTTTTTTTTTACACAGAAAAATCAGAACATGCACAATGTTCATTCCACTTGATATTGTTGTAACACTATTGTTGACGCAAGATCGTATGGTTCGTTTTGTTCAAATGTAAAAAAACATTTTTCGATAAAACGCAGAAAACTCGGAACAGTGAAGAGACCGCTCTATCACTGTACCTAAATTTTCAACAAGCCTACGTCACTACTTATAAGGAATTAATTCATCTTTTATACAACACTGTTTTGTTTACATTTGGACAAAATGTAAACATGTGCCATACGATCTTGCGCCAACACTATAGAAGCCTAATATTTTGCCGACTGGTAATAGGTTAAAACATTGTTTTCTACAAAGAAATCCCCGATCCACAGACGCGATAATCTTATATGATTGAAGCTACGATAAAACGCGAGTATAATCGATTATGTTTTCGCCGTTTTATGCAGCCAAGCGATTGCGATTTTCTTGGAAAACGGCTCCCCGCAAAATACGAATGAAATTTATTGAATTGGATTTCTTGTGTGTCCTGTTTTACGCTTAGCTCCAAACAAGACAGAATCTGTAATATCTCACTTAGACACTATTGTTTTTATGTATAGAACTGCCATTTAAAAAAAGAGTCTAATTTAACATTTTCAGAGTTTTATGGTGGTTTTATTTGAAATCTGTTGTGGCTGACGAAATAGACGTTAATGAATATATCTTTTGTGCATAAAAACACAGAAAATTAATTAACAAAAGGAGAAAATGCTGATGTCAGCATATTCTTATTTTGCCTCAATATTTTCTACTCTATAACATAGACATTTTCTAATTTTTAAAACAACACTTTTGTCGTCTTCAACTTCTTTCGAATTGGACCTCCCTAGAATTTTATTGTTTGGGGAAGGGTCAAGCGACAAACATGAGTCTACTACGTCACTCTCAATTTGGGTTGGCACTATTGTATCTATAAATAGAATGCTGAAGATCCAATGGATTTATTTCGGCCAGAAAAAAGATGAGTATTGATAAAATGACATCCTCGTAGATTGAAACAATTGATCTTCGGTCTTTTCATGGATATATATCGTCGCATTTCCTTTGAAAACATCGTAACTGCAGCTTCAAACAAGCTGCAGTTACGAGGTTTTTTTGAGCAGTGACGATTATTGTACATTACAGTTGCGAGGGACATTGTAGTTCCAGTTTAACATTTTAAGATAACATCTATTTCTATAGGTCATTTTGCATAAACTTAGAGAATATTGTCTAACGAAATATCAGTCCTATAACTAAAATAGTAAACGGAAGATTTCATGAATTTATTTCGACAAAAAAAGAAGAAAAAAAAAACTAAGTATTGATAAAACGACATACTCGTAGATTGAAACAATTGATCTTCGGTCATTTCATGGATATGAAGTAGATATTACCAGTTGTGGGGGACATTGCAGTTTTAACTTAATATTTTAAGATAGAATCTTTTTCTATCGGTCAATCCAAACCAGTTTTCAGAACATTGTCTAGGTATTTCAATCCTGTACATAATTAGAAATTGTAAACGGCAGATCCCGTGGATTAATTTCAGTTAGAAAAAAGACGAGTAGTGATAAAACAGCATCTCCGTAGATTGAGACAATTGATATTTTCATGGAATTATACTGACGAACAAAAGAAACGCTTCAGTCCTATTAAATGTCCGATTTTTTAGTAGGCCTATATCAGATTTGAAATTACAAAAGCTTATTTCCAAAATTTAAATATCTGTTGTTATAAAATGATGGAAAAATATTCTCGCGGATTTATTTCTCCCCTAAAGATGGGGCATGGATATCGATCAGATTGTGTTTAAGCAGATGCTGATCTGGTCCTGGTTTCTCGAAAAAACTTAAGTACGTTCTCAGACTTTAATGTGAGCACCGTGCTCAAATCATACGAAATCCACGCAAACTTCAATTGAATACCAATCAACGTTGATTGGTATTCAATTGACGTTGAGCACGTACTCATGAGTATGTACTTAAGTTTTTTTTTCGAAAATTCAGGGCCGGGTCTAAAATGATACTAAAATGATACTTTTCAGGTCCCGGCTTAATTCATTTAGTAAACATTTGGTATGATTAGATGCTTTTGACATAAATACTGCTGCTTTTGTCGCATGAAATATCCTGTCAGAACGAGAATGGACTTGTTGAAAACATGTTAGACCTTTCACAAACGACAAAATGTCAGTATTCTTAAAATTGTACAAGCGCCCAATTGGTAACAAAATAAATAATTTGGATATAAGGAAATTGATAAGTAATGCGTTAGAAACATTGAGTAAAATGGAGGAAACGCTGAATCGAAGCATAATTTCTTCTTTTTCACACAACAAAGAATTCTAAATTTGTCTCTACAAGAGCGATACATGCATGGTGTGTCTGGGAAATGTCTAAACACTTTCCCAAGCTAGATCTGGATTTGGCGTCACTAGAAGAAATAACGTCAGGACACATATAGGGAAAGACCAAATTGCTGAAAAGCAACAATTTCTCCATTTCGCTCCATGTTATCTATGTCATATACAAACACATTTTCTACTTTGGGCAGTCATAATTTTGACCCCAGAAACGTGTTTTCCAATTAGACTAGTTTTAATAAACCATTTCCAAATAAGACCTGGTTTTGACGTCCCTAATTGAAATTGCTTGGGAAAACATTGAAACAAAAGGAGAAACTGCTGATAACCAGCAGTTTCTCATTTTGTCTCAATATTTTCTGTACCATATTTTACACTAATCCTATCTTTAATAACATTCATTTTGTCATTTGTGGCAGCTTTGAAATGGGTCACCCTAAAATTTGCCATTTGGGAAAGGGTTAAAATGCACAATTTGGGATAAGGATGAAATAATTACAAACAGTTAAAACCAGAGTAAAATCCGATTCTGGCAAACAGTTTTCCAAACGATTAAACACAAAAGTAAACACCGGTAATATGATATCTTCGGCTTCGCTCGAAAACGTCGTAGCTACAGCTTATTCAAGCTGTAGCTACGACATTTTCGAACAAAGCCAATGATATTTGGAGGTTTGTCGAAAACTATTGTAAATGCATATGATATTTGCTTCACTTACAACATTTTTGCTCTAATTCCTAAATATGAAGTATTAATCACGTGAAATATAAGAACGATAATTAATCCGTAAACAAGGCTATCGATCCGGAATGGGTTTTTTAGACCCAACCGTATCGGGTGTTCGGAATTTCCATTGATGCGTATTGACGCTGTTAAACGCTTTCCTAGGCGCCAATATTTTCAGAGTGGTCCGAATTGAAAGACGTTGCAGACGACATTTTCATTGTGATCAAAGTTGGAAATATTGCGACTCCTTGGGTACGAAATATTGTTGGAAATGACAAAAATGCTTGTTTTAAGCAATCGCTTCATTTCCATGATGTTTTCCACAATGTTTTCCAAAGCCTTTGTCTCTTTGGTAGTCAAAAAGAGTCAATGTGTGGCAATGGTTTAATACATTCCTAAACGACAACATTTGCAGAGGTTCTCTAAGGGCGGATCCAGGATTTTTTTCCAGTTTTTTTCCAAGGGGGGGGGGGGTCCAAGCCCAAATTATGGCTTAAAATGCAATAAATATGTAACGTTACACTAAATTTATATAGTAAAAATTTGTCAATGCCAGGGGGTCCGCACCCCCCCCCCCCACACACACACACGACATACCCTAGATCTGTCCATGGTAAGAGAAATATAGGCTGCTGTAGACAACAAAAGTGTGTTTGTTAAAATTAGATTTGTGTTCACCTTAGTGCATGAAAAATCGAGGAATATGGAGAAATTGTTGGCAGGTAAATGTGTATCAGCAATTTCTTCTTTTCTCTAAATGTTTTCCTGAAGCTATCTGTATCTGTATGGATACGTCACAGTTCCCACTTCTGGTTTTAACGCGACGGGGGAGTGCGCACTTAAAATTTTGCCAAAGTATCGAGGGCTGATTTGCTGATTTGAATGTCCCTACAGCCTACTGATTTTGCGCAGACAATATTTTCTGGCAGTTGGTTCCAGTCTACTACTGTTCTCACGAAAAACTATTGTTTGTATTTGGTAGACTTTGCGTGAGTAGTTTCAAAACACTTGGAATTGTTTTTAGTTTGGTTCTTGATAATGTTCACCGTTTCACAGTCTTTGAATTCTTTTGCTCTGACCGACCTCCTTGTTTTTGATTTTGTCAGAAATTGTTCTGCTGGCAGCCCTGGGACCAGATTTATTTTGGAAGAGTGTAATTGGTGACGTACAGAAGAATCGCGAATTATATGCAGACTTCAAGCCTTGCATTAGATGTTTGAATTTCGGCATGCTGGATTCGCTAAAAATGCCATAAATGTACGATCGCCGCATGCCTCTGCTAACACGATGTGCATACAAAGTTACAGATGCATTGGTAGATTAGCGGTTTCCCAACTAAAACCTGGTTCTGACGTCCCTAACAGAAAATACAAGACAAAACGTTGAGACAAAAGAAAAAAAATGTTGATAATCAACATTTTCATCTTTTGTCTCAATGTTTCCTGCTCTGCAACATACACAAATTCTATCATCATCATAATCGTTTTGTCATTTGCAGAAAATCTGCAATAACCCTTTCAAGGCGTGGTCGAGTTGAATACGGTTTGGAGCAACATTAATTTTGCTCCCTTGTCTTGTTTTCGATGTAGATTCATACATACATGTATTTCCAACACATGAATTCTGGTAACATGTTTTTTCGTCGTCCCTAAAGCTACGAGTACTTTTGACAGGACTGCAAATTTGTTGTTGGGAAAGGGTTTATCTGAAAGCAATAAATCCCCTTTTTGCTAGGTGTATCAGAAATATGTTTGGAATTGAAAACCAATCGCCCCAGCCTCGGTTTATGATCGGGACTTGTAAATAATTAAACGCTTTATTACGAATAGTGGCGGGACATAGAAATATGTGGTATAAATGAAATTATTGATAATGTATTTATGATCGATGCAATGTTTATGTTTACACAAGAAAGACCTAGTTTCAATGTGTGCTTTTTTTTTTTTACTTTTTTTGTGAAAATTAACTTTAAGTTGGGGTTTTAAAAAGTCCTTTTTTGAAAAAAAAAGAAGAAGAAAAAAAAAAAAAAAAAAAAAAACCACGCCACATTAGATGCATTTTTTTATTTTTCTGGTCATCCGAGGCAGAAATAAAGAACGAATAATATTCTTAATCAAAGCTCTTTAGAATATGGAATCTCATGGAATCTTAGTATATTCTCATTTAAACTATAACAAGTCATTAAAAATTGGTTGATCTACATACCTTCAAAACAAATTCTACCGCAGTGAAGCTTCAAAGTTCTCGCAGACTTAACATACTTTATATTTATTCATACTGCCCACTTTGTGCGCGACGGGTCACATGTGATTAGGTATAGCATGTTTAATACTGACGTCATTGCCCCCAGCGTGTTGACGTCTTTTGTTTACAAATTAATGTCTGTATTTGTTAAAATTCGTGATAAGTTTTAATCGTTTGCTATTTCTACCTCTTACTTCCTGATATATCGTCGCTTTTCACAAAAAAACTCGTAACTGAAGCTTGTTTTAAGCTGCAGTTACAAGGTTTTTGTTGGAAAGCGGCAATATGTAGCAATATGTAGCACTGAGTGAGCTTTCGCCTAAACTTGGACAAAATGTCGTTGACCACAATTTCTTCCATATCTGTAATTTTCAGCTGTGTTAGAATCTTTCAACCCGAGTTATATGACCTTGACTTTGACAAAATTGCCCTTTTTCGAATGAAGTTTCCCTATAACAGCCATACTGTCTAAGATATACTGTTGGTGTTATTACAAAACCATGTATCTACTACAGCTTGAATCCAGCCATATTAATGTAGATAAGAGGTTTTACAATGTAATCGACGATATGCACTTGTCACCAACGTTCACCTCGATAATGTGCCATAGCAGTTCGGGTGAGCGATTTAGTACATGTACCACCACGGTGCTCTTGTTCATTCTTTTCGGCATTAGTAAGGAAAACTCTATAGATTTATGAATACCTAGAATACCTAGAAACCCATCCTCCGACATGGGCTACTCTTCATGACAGTAGCGTAGCTCACACCCCGGGATATCTGAGGATGTCAAAAACCATGGAAAGCTTATTGCTATAAATGAGTTTAGTTTCTGAATAGCAATGGATTTTGTGCTGAAAATAAACTGGGTATACCGTTATGAATTGATAAACCATAGACTGATATTGTTATAAAACCTCGTAATTACGGCTTGATTCAAGCCGTAGTTACGAGATTTTACAACAATACCTACGAGATACTATTGTTTGTCCGAAATTACGACACGTTTTACTTGATAACATCGTGTCCTATTGAAGGCCAAGTTTAATGACTACTTATGTCAATAGTACTACTCAGTGCTATCACTGGTATAGTGCTCTTTAGTGAACAAAAGAGTTCTATTTTCCGGACGTGTTTGTACTTCAAGGCAATTATTTGCAGATATGTGTTATATGTCAATGTGACCATACGTCTATGAATTTTTGTAGATATTGAATTTTTGTAGATATAACAAAGCGGCCGTGGCATTCAGATTTCAAACTACATAATTATGTTTGATACTCAATCGAATCGTTTTGAAAAGACAATTCGAATTAGTACCCACAGTGTAGGGTTTGATGAACAATGAATTGATTATTTCACTTAGTTAAATGCATATCATCTATACCCTTTGGCTGATTGATTCTTATAAACGTTTGGTTCGATACTGGAGTTGACATGACCTTGCGGATATTTCGATCATCAACCGTTTACAGTCATCAGCCATTAGTGCTCAGTACGTCTATGAGCATAAAAGCTAGTATGTACGCATACTACAAACGTATAGGTCTCGATAGCTAGAGATGCTTTGCCAGGTCATCTATCGAGCCATGTACAATAATTAAAACGTTTGACTTGTTAGAAAAAACAGAGTCGCGTATCAGCAAAGATGCCACAAACTTCTAGCTTATAGGAATAAAATGTTCATCTGTTTTCAAAAGTAAATTCACGACTCTCTATCGGTTTCTATGAGCATAGAGCTAGGAGTTGTGAATCGATAAGTTTTCTTGTTAGCATATATGCTTGGTTTATCGGTACCTTACGGCTATTGTTCTATAAAACTTGGCTGCGTTCTGCTTTCTGCGACAACGGAATCTTATGCCTTTAATTTGACACTTCAAATTAACCCTTTTCAAATGACAAATTCTCCTTTTTCTTCAATGTTATCAATCGGTTGACATCGATAAGTTTCCTTGTAAGCATATATGATGTCTTATAGATATTACTCTATAAAACTTGGCTGTGTCCTGCGGCACGGAATCCTGTGTCTTTAATTTGATACGTCAAGTTAACCCTGTTCTTTTGTGGCTGAAAACATTGAGATAAAAGAAGAAAATGCTGATCGTCAGCATTTTCTTCTTTTGACTCCATGTTTTTTTTTTCAAGCTTCTTCTATAAAAACTAGTCAAATTTACCCTTTCCCAACCGACAAATTCTCATTTTTCTTCAATGTTTTGAAATCAAACGGTGGCCATCGATACGTTTTCTTGTAAGCATATATGCTTGGATTATCGGTACCTTACGGCTATTGCTCTATAAAACTTGGCTGCGTTCTGCGACACGGAAACTTACGGCTTAAATTTGACACTTCAAATTAACCATTTTCAAATGACATATTCTCCTTTTCCTTCAATGTTTTGTAACCAATCGGTGACTATCGATGAGTTTCCTTGTAAGCATATATGATTGGATTTTCGGTGCCTTACGGCTATTGCTCTATAAAACTTGGCTGCGTTCTGCGTTCTGCGACAACGGAATCTTACGGCTTAAATTTGACACTTCAAATTAACCCTTTTCAAATGACATATTCTCCCTTTCCTTCATTGTTTTGTAATCAATCGGTGGCTATCGATAAGTTGCCTTGTAAGCATATATGCTGTCTTATAGCTATTACTCTATAAAACTTGGCTGTGTCCTTTGACACGGAATCCTGTGTCTTTAATTTGACACAGGATGGGTTAACTCTGCTCTTATGTGACTGAAAACATTGAGATAAAAGAAGAAAATGCTGATCGCCAGCATTTTCTTCTTTTGACTCGATGCTTTCCCAAAGCTCCTTCTATAAAAACTAGTCAATTTAACCCTTTCCCAACCGACATATTCTCCTTTTCCTGCAATGGTTTTAATCGAACTTTGGCTATCGATAAGTTTTCTTGTCAGCACAAATTATACGTTTGGAAAATCGGAGCATTACGGCTATCGCTCTATAAAACGAATCTTAAGGCTTCAATTTGACATGTCAAATTTACCCTGCCCATGTACAAATATTGAGGCTAAAGGATAAAATATTGATTATCAGTATTTTCTTCTTTTGTCTTAATATTTTCCCATGCCTTTTCTATTACGAACGGCAAAACCAAATTTTGTTTAAGAAAGTACGTGAATTTAGGCTGTTGCTCTTGCACAATTTGGCTGCGCCATGCGACATGGAGTCTTTTGACTTTAAGGTAGAAGATCCATAATGGAAAAAACACATTTTGAAAAATGCCCGTTAAACTGTGTAACATTTCTGTTCCAAATACAAACATAACCATTTTTAACGGTTTAGAATTTTGAATTAATGCATACTTATAAATGCAAATATCTGACAAAATATGTTCAAAATTAGCCTACCTCCCTTGCATATGAATATAGAGTAAAATGATATTTGTGAATTATTTTCTTCTTGAAGCATAATCTTGAAATCCGGCACGGTGAATCAACTTATTTGAAGTGTATTTAAAATTGTGTGTAATTTGATGCATTTCATATGACTAGAAAGTGGTGATTTGTTAGGGTCTGTAAGCCTTAATTTGACACGTACAGAAAACAATAAAACTCCTTTGTATACGACAACAATCTAGACTGCTGGAATGTGAACATTGTTGGAGAAGACAATACGAAACGTTGATTAACTCTTTCGCAAACGACAAAATTTTAGGGTGATCCACTTCAAAAACTGTCACTAAATACAAAAATAGATGTTATTAAAGACATGATTTGTGTAACATATGGTACAGAAAATATTGAGACAAAGGCAGAAACTGTTGGTTATCAGCAGTTTCTTCTTTTGTTTCAATGTTTTCCCAAGCCTTTTCCATTAGGTACGTCAAACCAGGTCTTGTTTGGGAAAGGGTTAAAATATGATTTTTGTACATTTTGACACAGTGATCATGAAGGCAAAAGCAGGAAATAGTAGCTTATCAGCATATTATTCTTTTGTCTCTATGTTTTCTCAAGCCCTTTTCTATAAGGGGTGTCAAAAACAGGAATCACAGATTTGGTAAAGCGCACCAGAGAAAATTGTTACGTTTTATACTCCGTAAATATTGACCTGAACCTGTTGAATATGCAATGAGTAATTGTAATGCGAAATAATCACTCACCAACGCATGTTGACACGAGAAGCATGTGCAGAATACAAAGTCATAATGCCTATGGAAACTATCGACTCTGCTCGACAGCGAGGATTGCTGGCTAGTATTGATTGTTCTGTGTCACAATTACATGTACTCATTACATATTCATCGGGTTCAGGTCAATATTTACAGAGTATACCATTATAGATCTACTTAACTTTATGTCTTTAATTCGATTCGTCCAATTAAAACAGTAAAAATTGAAATAGCAGGTTAATAGAATCTTTACTTTCTATACGCAAATCGATGCTTTTCAACGAAAACCTCAAAACTGCAGCTTGTTACGAGATTTACGTTGAAAAGCGACGATAGGGGAGACCGGGGCTAGTTCGCCCCTTTTTTGATTGCTCATATTTTGAATTCTATGAGAGCTATTTGTGTGTAATTCATACATATATATAAGTTCTACAAGTGATAGCCTTTCTAAGTTTTAGAGTTTTGATCGTAGTGGGCGGACTTGCCCAATGCACGGGGCAAGTTCGGCCGATTATTGGGGCTTGGTATGCTCAGAGCTATAATTTATTATAAAGGATTTTTTGACAGTTAAAATTTCTAGAAATCTGTTTACGACTGCCAAATGAAGGTATGATTTGAAAAAAGGTATTGTTTTAACAGCCAAACATCGTGAGAAAGGGGGTATTTGGGATACCAAGCAGGGAGCCGGGGCAAGTTCGGCCAGTGGTTTTGATTTTTTCCCATTTTTTATGCTTTGGTCAGAGCTAGGTCTTTGCGATTGATATATTTAGATACGACATGAAATGACATTTCTAATCGTGATCATTCTTTTTATTCATGTGCAAGATTGGTAGTGGTCGAACTTGCCCAGACCCCAATAGTCGGACTAGTCCCAGACAGACCTGATGGAAACATCACGTTACATCTTCTTTTAGATGGCATGAAATCGTCATCTTATGTTTTAATCTGAAAAAGGACTTAATTGTCTTCATAAGTATACAAAAAAGAAATCTGGATCATGGCGCATCTTACTATAAATGAAAATTTACACAAATGTGGAAAATTTACTGACAGTGTCAAAAAATAACAATTATGTTCTAATTTCCATGCGTTTCTATTCAATGCGACCTAAAACTTTCTGCGATCAGCTGTCGTCATAAGAGACATTACAATCTGGTTTCGGACTCTCTATCTCTGTCCAGAGGCTCTACAGAGCCACTGGCCGAACATGTCCCGAGGGCGGACTAGCCCCGGTCTCCCCTTTGTAAAGTATCTTTTTGTATCATATAAGATTTGGCTTTAATGAGCATTTTTATAGTTTGAATCTTTTTAACCATATTTATCAGTGACAATTTTTTTTTCAGTTGACTAAAATGATCAAGATTTTAGGGTAGTTAAATTTGAAAGCTGCTGCAGGCGACATAATTTGTGTGACTTAATTAAGATTAAGCGAGAGATTAAGGTAGCTTAGAAAACTTCGAGACAAAGGAATAATACATAATTCTTTTGCCTCAATGTTTTACCAAACATGCTTCAGTAGGGACGTCAAAAGCAGGTCCTGTTTGGGAAAGGATAAAATGGTTCCACAAGGCAAACAAGTTTTAAGAATGAAACCGTTATTTTTAGCTATTAACCCTTTCCCAAACGACAAAATTTTAGGGTGATCAACTTCAAAAACTGCCTCAAATGACAAAATGGATGTTATTAAAGATAGGATTCGTGTAAAATATGACATAGAAAATATTGAGACAAAAGGAGAAACTGCTGGTTATCAGCAGTTTCTTCTTTTGTCTCAATGTTTTCCCAAGCCTTTTCAATAAGGGACGTCAAAACCAGGTCTTGTTTGGGAAAGGGTTAACTTACTGGAAGCTCTAAAAAGAAACTCAGCCCTCCATTTACAAAGTGAAACGCTTACTGACTTTGATTCCCCACTTCCGGTGTACACCGGAAGTACAACAGTTGTGCGTTCTCTGATTTCATCGCCATTAAGACTAGTCAAAGAAGCGGGTCATTCGCGATCGATTTTCTCCACCTCCTGACATTTAACCCTTTTCCAAAGAAGAACGGTTAACCCTTTCCCGAACAAGACCTGGTTTTGACGTCCCTAACAGGAAAGGCTTGGGAAAACATTGAAACAAAAGAAGAAACTGCTGATAACCAGCAGTTTCTCCTTTTGTCTTAATATTTTCTGTGCCATATTTTACACAAATACTATCTTTAATAACATGCATTTTATCATTTGTGGCAGTTTTTGAAGCAGATCACTCTAAAACTTCGTCGTTTGGGAAAGTGTTAAGGTTGCTACGTTTTGAAAGCTGCTGCAGAACTCATGAGTTCATTTTTCCGTCAAGTTGTGTCCGTCGTCCCCCCGTTAGTCCTTTTGCTATCAATACCGAAAAAAAATCAGTGATATATTAACAGAATTATTGAAAAATATCCAAAGTGTGTCACGCGATTTCTCGTCATGTTCCCCCAATTATAATGTCGTTGTAGATTTTCTTTGAAGTGAACGACAGGCATATGCCCATAAATAGATTTTTCTATTTTATCTCAATGTTTTAAAAAACATTTTTTTTCTATAAAGAAAGGACCATGATTTGAACGTTGTAAACAAAATACCCATTTATATGTAATGTCTCGGTGGATTGACTTATACATGTACTTTAAAGTGACAGACAGTCAGAACCAAAGATATGTTGTACAAGAATGCTTCTTACATCTGAATGAATGGCGAAAATATAACCCTTGATATATTGGAAACGATTTCGTCTAGCATTACACGGTATTTTCTTCAAGCACAAGTTCCTCAATAATATTTTATTGTCGCCAATTGACGCTTTCTGGGAAATGGTCAAACAAAATCCCAATATGTAATATATGGGAGTATATTTATAATGTGGTGGTAGATTTATAATGTTTCGGTAGATTTACTTATAATTTGAAGTTAACGACAGTCAAAACCAAAGACATGTTATACAGGATCGATTCTCACATCTGAATGAATGGCGAGAATATAACACTTATTTTATTGGAAACGGTTCCGTCTACCGTCTTAGGGCTTTTTCCTTTTTTTATCCTAAAAAGTGACGATTTTTGACGTCATTCGAAAACAAGCGCATTAGAAAACATTGTGGAAAATGAGGAAATTGCTTGCCACAAGCAATGTCGTCATTTTACACCATGGTTTCTAACCCAAAAATGAATTTTTTTTAAAAATTTCGTCAACTCGAAATTGTCGTCTGCAACACCTTTCAAATTGAAAAATATCTCAGAATTGTCGCAAATTGACGCTGCTAGGAATGAATTAACAAAATGTTTCCGCACCGAGAATTAATCTGGTACTACTTTTTTTTAATTTTGGACATGTATGCCTATAAAAAATATTTATCATTTAAATATTATTAATATATTTATCATTAAACCGTCGGTTACAATCAAAAACACCAAAGCTACAGATTTTAGTTGTAGTTACGACAATTTCGATTGTAACCGATAATTTGGAAAATCATCTGAAAAGGCTTTTTGTGTCTTGGGTATGAGAAATACATGCCGTTATATATAGACTGCACATGCGAAATCAATACAGGCTCAAAGCATCATCTTTGAAGTGAATTACGAAAATGGATTACCAAATAAGATTCGGGTCAAATTTGTCGCGTCAACAGAAAATCTGGTGAAAACTCTTTCAAGGTAGTCTACCCCTATTAATTAAGATTTACGCGAAGTCGGAATTATTCGTGCAACCTCGTAAACATTCGGCGGTAGAAAGTTCCACCACCGAATGTTTCCGACGTTGCTCGAACAGGTTTGGATACGTCGAACGAAAAATTCCGATGTCGTGTGAATTTCATTAAGGGTTGACTACCTTAACAATATTGTACATATATCGCTGGCAGCTCGAACATATAATCGTAGATTCGTAGATTTTCTCAATGCTACAACCACAATGTCATTTCGGAGCCTTCAGCTGCTCATCTTGTTTAGGGCTGTGATAATCCACCACTTGCCGGAAAGACTAAATGTGCTAACCTAGGGTTTTCCGGAACAATATAACTTGCAGACGACATGTACGAATGTTACATGATATAGATCAATTGTTAAGGTAGTCCACCCATAATGAGATTTGCGCGACATCGGAATTATTCGGGCGCGATCGAAAACATTCGGCGGTGAACTCTCCACCGCCGAATGTTTACGACCGCGCCCAAATAGTTTCGTATACGTTACGTTCGGCGCCGCTCGAAAAAAAAACGATGTTTTATTAATCTCAAAATGGCGACATTACGGGTATTCTACCTTAATGTCTTTTTCAGATGACAAATTTAGCACATGTTTAATTTCTCTTGTTTGTTATTCTTGGACAGCGTTCTTCAAACCATTCGGTACATACCGGCTGTTTCCGGGCTCTCAGCATAGATACCGAAAACATCAGAGATGTTCCGCTTGTTCATCAACCATTCTAATATCCAGTCTAATTCTAGTTTTACACAACAGGCAATACAATTGGTCGAGACAGACGTTCAACCAGACTAGATGACGAAAACCAAGGTCCAATGTCCCATTTTCATTTGACGCGCCGCGATTGGTTCGAAATAACCACATGACAAGGCGCTGGCTCCCCTCCAATGCCTATTTTTGGCGCATTTCATTCACGAACGACGGAAAGGAATTGGGGGGACCAATCACTCTAACGAGATAGAATTTGTCCAATTAGCAAATGAAGGGATTATTTCTTTTTCCCATTTCTCCGAATTGATTTTGTTCCAGAGCACGAAAAGTAAGACAGAATTGATAGAACAGAACCCTTAACCCATTCCCAAACAAGACCTGGTTTTGACGTCCTTAATAGACGAGGTTTTGGGAAAACATTGAGGCAAAAGATGAAAGTGCTGATAATCAGCACTTTCTCCCTTTGCCTCAATTTTTTCTGAACTAATTTAAGAAAATTTAATAATTAACCCATTGCCAGACGATGGATTTTTAGATTTTTCATTGATTCAAAGATGTTGCAGACGAAAATTTTAAGTGAATGAAATTTGCATTTTTTTGTCTTTATAGGCAGAGCACTGCATGGGAATCAGGAAAATCCTTATTAGAAGCAATTTCTTCATTTTCTACAAAGAGTTCATTAGAATATTTGAGACAAGTCAGTGTACCGTTGCTTAATGATAAACACCGAGTCCGAAAAGCCCAGTCGATTTCGTCTGAGTCTATTATGCCAGAGGTATTGAGTTCAAACTCTGGCTATGCCAATATCCATTCTGTCATTTGATAATATTCATTTGTCTCTCACCAATACATTGTAGGTGTGTATTCTTTATGCGCGAGAGCAGCTGGGGGCCCGGATTGGATATTGGGGGTATATTGGGTAGTGCTGGTGAGACAAATGCCTGAGGTGTGTTCTTTAGAGCGATATTTCTTAAGATATCTCGAGATTCCTTAAGATTTTTTAAGATAAAGCGTTCTTTAGATCAAGATTTTTAAGTCGCTCAATGGGAAGCGCCATTACTCTTTATTTCATGCGGAATCCTCGGTCAACTCTGTAGAAACGATATAAAGAAAATTGACCGAGAGGTTCCGAACACTTCATAATTTATAAACCACGGTGTTCCGAATGCTCCATACTTTATACAAATGACGTCAGCATTTTTTTGCTTCTTTTATCTCTTTGATTTCCTAGACTTTACTTTTAGAGACGTCACAACGAGGGCTTCCTTTGTCAATCATTCCGAGTTAAATGTGAGTTTCCTTTGTTTTTCAGTTTGTCTAGATTTTAGACTGTTTGTATAACCGTCGTAAAATGTGTTGCAAGATCTACATATTACATTGCCTAGAAATTGGGGAAAATATATAGGAACACTTGTTTCTATTTTCTAAAAGTCTGGTTGGAATCTCTTGAGAATATTGTTCCGAGTGTTCATTTACATCTATGTTTCATGTAGGTCTATGTTGCTTGTTATTGTTCGATTAACTCTTTCCCAAATGACACAAATAGCACTGTTTAAACTGAAAGGCTTTGCAAACGACAGAAATCGTCTTTTTTGTATATAAAATTTGCGCATTGTAGAATGGAAAGTGTTGAGAGAAAAGGAGAAAATGCTGGTCACCAGCATTTTCTTCTTTTCTCTCAATGCTTTCCAAAACCATTTAAATTGTCGGCGTCAAAAACACGTCAAAAACACGGCGTGTTTGGAAAAGCGTTAATCCTTGGGGAACATGATCCGTATCAGAAACTAGAATGGACTAATCGATTTCCTATATACGGGTTTCACGCTGTAAAGAACCTATATAGCTTCTATGTTACATAGGCCACAAATTCTAGCTTGTTTTTGCATAGCAAGTTGTTATATATATGTTATATATAGAGAATGAATGTTTTAACTCCACTTTTAACATAATTTCAGTCATATACAGCTTTTCACGTTGTAAGAACCTATAGCTTCTATGTTACATAGGCCACAAATTCTAGCTTGTTTTTGTCAAGCAAGTTACTAGATCTATGCAGAATGGATGTTTAAAAGCACTTGTTTGACAATATATCGCTACTTTTCAACAAAAGTCTCATAACTGCAGCTTACATGTAACATTAAGCTGCAGTCACGAGGTCTTTTATGAAAAGCGACGATATAGGGCTTTAACGCTGTAAAGAACCTAACTTCTCTGTTACATAGGCCAACAATTCTAGCTTGCATTAATATAGCAAGTTTCTACAATTCTTCAAGCCATTTTAAACAAAAATTCTGTCATATTTAAGGTTTTCGCGCTGTAAAGGACCAACTCCCCCTACTTTTACAAAGACCACAAAATTTAATTCAAAATTTGTTTTTGTATAGCAAAATTTGCAACTACGTACAATGATTGTTTCTCATATTAACTTGAGGCTTTGACGCTGTTAAGAACCTAGAGATTCTATGTTCCTTTGGCCACAAATTCTAGTATGAAAACCCAACAATAGGCTGTAATAGTGTTAAAAATGACTTTTAAAAAATCATTCTACATAGCGAGTTACTATAGTAAGTAGAATGAAGGTTATCCAAGCCCTTTTACATTATTTTTAGTCATATTTAGGGCTTTCACGCTTGCAAGAACCAACACCGTCTATTGTTACATACATGTAATAAACAAATTCTATCTTGTTTTTGCATAGCAGATGACTTTCACGCTTTACGCAATAATGAAACTAGCCTATATCGTCTTGGCAAATATGCCACGATTTTTAGCTTGTTTTGTATAGTCAGTTTCTAAATTGATGTAAGTTTTGAACAGAATTTGACAAAGGAGCTATATACAAAACTAATCCAAAAAATTTAGTATTGCTCATTTTTGTCAAAGACACTTATGATTCAATGTAGAAAAATGGTGAGGGCATCAATTTAAAAAGCAAGTGGTTTGAACGATAAAATGGTTCAGCGAGTAAATTCATAATTAGAGGTGCTTAGTGACTCTTTGATCAACACTTTTCTACAAAAATGCCAATTTCGACTCCCCCACCGAGAAAAAAAGTTTTGGAAAACATTGACTAAAATGTCGAAAATGCTGACACTTATTTCGGTCAATCCTTTCCAAACCCTGATGTACATATTTTGAACATCCAATTAAAGAAAAAAATATAATAAGCAATGGATAATTTGGACAAATCTAAAACAAAATCGTCGTTAAGAAAAGGGTTAAAGGAACCAACTTTGCGCACCACTAATTGCACGCACTTAAATCGTGTGACGTCACACACGTGTGATAATATCCCATAATTCATCACTCGTCAGGGTACTTCCGGTCTATTTTTTAAGAAGTTGATAGTATTCACTCATCCACCCACTAATTCGGAGTGCACGAAAATGGTTGCCTCATAAAGAAATGGATTAAACTCTTACATCCAAAAAAGTCTTTAAAAATCATTTTGCTTAACCCATAGCCAATTAAGTATTCAAAATTTGAATCGCCCATTTGCTACCTGGATATATATTCTGCCTATTCATTACCCGGCCTGAGGTTAAATTGTACATAGTTGAACATCAAATGGCATTGCATGCAAAATGGTAGCTAACAGGTTCCTTTCTTCCACTTACAAGTGAAACTTCCATTTCTTTCATCTTTTGCAATCAAAATAATACCCGATTTTTGTTAACTTTGATTACCTACTTTCGAGTGTTACATCATGAAACCCGATTTTTGTTAACTTTGATGACCTACTTTCTAGTGTTACATCATGAAACCGATTTTTGTTAACTTTGATGACCTACTTTCTAGTATTACATCATGAAACCCGATTTTTGTTAACTTTGATGACCTACTTTCTAGTATTACATCATGAATGCGATTTTTGTTAACTTTGATGACCTACTTTCTAGTATTACATCATGAAACCCGATTTTTGTTAACCTTGATGACCTACTTTCTAGTATTACATCATGAAAGCGATTTTGTTAACTTTGTTGACCTACTTTCTAGTATTACATCATGAAAACGATTTTTGTTAACTTTGATGACCTACTTTCGAGTATTACAGCATGAAGCCATCCTTTTGGGATGTGTAAAAGTCTGCATATTTTAGATAGTGTAATTGTTTGTAGACTCATTCTAGTATTTCTTACTTTGCTGTGACAAAGGCTAAAGATTATACACCGAAAGACAAGCTTACTAGTCATTGAAGCAGTATTAGCAGTTGTTGTGTTGCAAAATAGAACTGAACAGAATAAAGTATTTTTCACATTCGTCGGTAGTAGCTTTCGTTGTATCAAGCATGTAAATTCTGGCGCTGAAGCAACCATAAGATCGTTGGTAATATTTAAAACGCACATGATAGCTTTGATATGAAAATCTGTCGTCCTAACCTATGCATAATGATATACATTTTTATTGAGAGGAGCACGTATAAAGCAGCTTGAGATCGGAGACAGATGGTATGAAGTGGGCGGTTATCGTCGAAAATTTGTCCTTAACCCTTTTCCCAACAGCAAAATTTGAGGGTGATCCACAAATGCCACAAATGACAAAAAGGATGATAATAAAGATATGATTTGTGTAAAATATAGCATAGAAAATATTGAGACAAAAGAAGAACTGCTGGTTATCAGCAGTTTCTTCTTTTGTCTCAATGATTTTCCAAACCTTTTCTCTTAGGGACGTCAAAACCAGGATTTGTTTGGGAAAGGGTTAAAATGAACATTTGAGTTGCATTTGCCTTTTTCGGTATTGTTACCAAGCTTTGTTGCAATTAGATGACCAAAACGTGTGTGCAAAAGCGGATTTGAGGTATGGTGACCTAGCACATTATAAACGATACATAATTGTCGTCACCTAAAGGCCACTTCGTTTTAGCTTGCATTGTTTGTGTAAAAGGATCGTGCTTGTCGCCCAGTGAGGTTTTCCTGTCAGGCATCCAGAAATTGCACGGCTGTTAACTTCAAGTACTTTCTATTACCAACTAGTCTAATTTCTAAAATTGATATAATAATATCAATTGGTCGAGACATATGTCTCGTCTAATCCGATTGATTGTAATATGATTTATGTAATGTTAGTAATTTAAAATCTATATTGTGAAAAAGTTAGAATTGTCGGTGAATATAACGCCTAGTTATCGCCCAGTGAAGTTCTTTCCTATCAGGCATCCAGAAAGAACATGTGTGTAATATTCAATTGCGTTCTAATTACTTGAATGATCGTAACATTAAAAAACAATGAATCTGATTGGCCGAGACGTATGTCTCGCCCAATCAGATTAATTTGAATGTATTTTTGAAATTTAAATTTGAGATTAGAATTTTTCGTGAATACAACGCCTAGTTATCGCCCAGTGATTTTTCCTATCAGGAATCCAGAAAGAACATGTGTGTAAACATCAATCGGGTTCTATCACGAAAATTTATCTCCTAACGTCGATTATTTCAGGCTTAAACTGCTAATTGCTTGCAGAAAATCCATTAACCCTTCCCAAAGAAGGGCTGATTTAGACATTTTTCATAGTAAAGTCTTTAAACCACTTTTGAAATTATTATTCTCGTTAGTTTAAGGTACAATGCTTTGGAACGCATTTCGTACCTCAATTGCCTCGATACATTCCAGACAATGTTGTTACAACACCTTTGTTTTCATTAACCTTTATTTTGTCGATTGCAACCCATTTCAATTTTGAGCATGTTAATAATTTGTGGAACGCATGACACAACAATTTCAGAAAGTCGTCAATAATTTTGTGAATACTTGACCAATTTGAATTCGATGTAATGTAGAAAAGGTGCAAACGGCAGGAAAAATCTAATCAATATTTTATCAGCTGATTTTTAGCTCCACTGGCCGAAGGCCAGCGGGGCTTATGTCATGGCCCTGTGTCCGTCGTGCGTCCGTCCGTCCGTCCGTGCGTCCGTCCGTGCGTCAACTTTTTCTTTGAACATCTTCTTCTCCAAAACTACTGGACCAATTTCAACCAAGCTTCACAGGAATCTTCCTTACATGAACCTTTTCCAAATTTCTTCAAAAAATTAAATTCCGTGTAGAACTTGAATTTTAATTAATTTAAATTAATTAAATTTTCGAAAAATCTTTAAAGATCTTCTTCTCCAAAACTATTTGACCAATTTTTACCAAATTGTACAGGAATCTTCCTTGCACAAATCTCTTCCAAATTCCTTCAAAAAAATAAATTCTGAGCAGAACTTAAATTTTGATTAATCTAATTAATTCAAATTTTTGAAAAATATTTAAAAGTCTTCTTCTCCAAAACTACTGGACCAATTTCAACCAAACTTCACAGGAATTTTCCTTGTATGAACCTTTTCCAAATTCCTTCAAAAAATTAAATTCCGCGTAGAACTTGAATTTTAATTAAATCAAATTAATTAAATTTTCGAAAAAAAAAATAATAAATATCTTCTTCTCCAAAACTTTTACACAAATTTCAATCAAACTTCTAAGGAATCTTCCTGGCACAAATCTCTGCCAAATTCCTTAAAAAATGATTCTTAGCAGAACTTAAATTTTGATTAAATTAATGAATTCAAATTTTCTAAAAATCTTTTAAAGTCTTCTTCTCCAAAACTATTGGACCAATTTCAACCCAACTTCACTTGAATCTTCCTTGCATATATCTTTTCCAAATTCCTAAAAAAATCCGCTTAGAACTGAACTTTTATATTAATTATTTAAATTGGATATTTGAAAAATCTTTAAAACTCTTCTTCTCCAGAACTGCTGGACCAATTTCAACCCAACTTCACAGGAACCTTCCTTGCATAAATCTCTTCCAAATTCCTTCAAAAAAGAATTTTCGTTCAGAACTGAAATTTTAAAAAATTAATAAAATTAAATTTTCAAAAAATCTTTAAAAAAAATTCTTCTCCAAAATGCCTTATTGGATTTCATTGTGATTTAGCCTGAATGTTCAATGTACAGTTGTCCAAAAGATTCTTTAAAAAAAATTTCGATCTGATGAAAAACACGGCCACTGTGGGCTGGGCTTATTTTTTGCTATATGAAACATAGTGTAATTTTAAGAAAATTTTAAAAACATTTCTCCTCCATAACCACTTATTGGATTTCAATGTAATTTTGCATGAATGTTCTTTAGATAGACCTCTATTGTATTCCTTGAAGAAATTTGTAGTCTAAAGTCTAAAAGCCAGTGGAGCGATACAGGGCCATCATGGCCCTCTTGTTAAAAGATCCTTTGCATTCAGGCGCTTTCCCGCCTTCTTTGCTCCAAACCTTTTCATAGTAGATATTTAATTGCCATAAATATCGAAAATGTTTTTTCATCGTCTCAGTATTCCCCATCTTGGTAAAGTGGCTGAATAATTCCGAGCAAAGCATAACAAATGTTAAAATGACAAATAATCGGTGTTATTCCAAAACCTCGTAACTACAGCTTTAATCAAGCTTTTATTACGAGATTTAAGAATTACACATACAAAATAATATTTTTTACGTTAAAAAGTACACAATTCGATAAAGATTTCCCCGCCATTTTCATGATGTTTTGTTGCTTTCTCCCGCTGCGAAAGAAGCAGTTATACGAATTATTCCAGACAACGCGTCGTAGGTGGGCATCTAAACCGTCGTAGCTGGGGCTTAAACAAGCCCCAGCTACGACGTTTTTGAAGCCAACCTACGATATCTTCGTCTTTAGGAGAATTTTATAACTTTTAGACGAATTGTTTGGCATTGATGCATGTATGTAGGTATGATATTGTCTCGCTGAACTAATGAAATATATTTGACTCGCCATGAAAAAACGTCATGTTTTATGCAAAAAAGAAAGGAATTTTAGTTTTCACTATCTTTCAAGGTCCAGTTTCCCATGAATGTTACTATAAATATAAAAAGCAGGTGAGTTAATGATATATTACGATTTTCATTTGACCTGACACCGAACTGATTCAAAATGTGTTCATATTTCGCATATAGCGTATCATACATCAAAAAGACGTATCTCACAGTACACAGATATATAGAGGACGAGAATTGACCTGGCATTGCATTCCATTCGATTAGCATAGGCTGCTCTGCCAGGTCATTTATCGTGAGGTATAACAGGTATACAAGAAAAATACTGAATTGTTATTTTAAAAAAAGTCTAGGCGTGTGATTTATGATAATGAAAGCTAAAGCTGCGCCATGTAAATGAAATTTGTAATACAAATTATGATCTAGAAGGACTAAATGAACTTCATTTGAAATTGCTTTCGAATTTGCAGAAATACTCTATCTATGCAGGTTGACCAATCAATAACATGGGTCCCTTTAACAAATACCGGCTAGGTTAGAGTCCCACAAAACAAATTGAAAGAATAAAATAGCATTTCTGTTCATCTGTAAGTATGATATTGTCTTGCTTAGGTAATGAAATATAATTGATTCGTCATGGAATAACAATGACTAATAAATGAACCTTTGGAACAAAATAAGAAATAGAGGGATAGTCTGTCATTTATACTGTGTACTCGGATCGGGAAACGATGCACCTGAAACCACCACAGTTCCCCTTCCCATAAAGTCCCTTTTAGGTGGCGGGGGCACATATTTCTGCTAAGTTAGAGTCATACGAAACAAATAGAAAGAATGATTAAGCATTGCTGTTTGTATGTAGGTATGATATTGTCTCGCTTTAGGTAATGAAATAAAATTGATTCGTCAGCGAAAAACAATGACGAGCTATATCGTCAATCCTGTCTTCAGGGGCGTAGTCATGCTATTTGCAATGTTTCGGCTAAAAGGTTCTCCGAATTGAATTTGATGAAGTGGTAACGCGCTCGACATGTAACACAAGAGGTTTCATGTTCAATTCCCGCCACACCAGTCTCTCGGGTGAGACGTTAAACCGAGTTACCGTCCCCATATGAACTAACTGTTGAGTGAGACGTAAAACTCACTAATCCAATCCACCTCCTTTCTGTCTCTAATTATATTCATCTCCTTCAGTTCATTTTAAGGATTACATATCGTCACCGTCACTTCGGTCATCATTGGGCGTCATCCGTGACAACGGAAATTAACGAGAAATACTCTCGTCATTTTCCGAATGTCATCCGTGGCTACGGAAATTGACGAGGGACAATTTCCGTTGCTACGGAAGAAGCTGTAGCTGTTTATGTTGATAATGGTGGATAGAATACCTCGGAATTCATAACCAGAGAGATCGTTTGTTACGGACTCTATTTCAAACGTGTTATAGACATGTGTTTGCTTTAGATAGTCAGATATCAACAAAATCTGTCAACACTTTCACGCTTTAACAAAAACCTAGTTCTTTATCACTGCATGTCGTGCAATGATAAGAACATTACGTCGCTTTTCAACCAAAACCTCGTAACTGCAGCCTGTTTTAAGCTGCAGTTACGAGGTTTTTGTTGAAAAGCAGCGAAAAGAGAAACTACTTATTCAGATAAAATAAGGAAAATATTAGATTTTGTTAAAAAAAAAAAAAATAAAATAAAATAAATAAAATAAAATAAAATAAAATAAAAAATAACCTAAATTAAGAATGATTTGAATGTTTAAAATAATGTGAATTATAAAGGGAAAATGAAATGATAAAAAACATTCTTTCTGACCAGAAAGCATGCATGTAATAATTCATGGTTGAATTAGTAAGAGAAAGGTCGATCCTGGTCTTGATCGAGCGGTTTTCTAGTAAAGGATTATGGGAATGTTTTCCTCGAATGTATCTGGAATACTTTCTACTTGGGATATTGTTTCAATTCCACAATAGCCCAATAAAGCAAAAGAGAAACATCGATCCCGAGCAAAACTGTGCATTATGCGCAGGCTCATCTTGATCGACACTTTTCTTTTTTCTTATATTAAGATTGATTATCTCAGTTAGAAATGGTTACCGTTAAAGAGTAACTAATGGTCAAAAGACCAGGGGAAGCGTTTTTCTCGAATTCACTTGAAATAGCTTGTATGTGGAAAAGTGTTTTATTAAGAATTATCAAAAAAAAAAAAAAGAGAATAATAAAAAAAAAAAGATCACTAAAAAAGACGTTCCGATTCTGATCAAATTCTGCTTCATGCACAGGCTGATCATGATCGAGTTTTTACGTACAAAGTATATCTAAAATGGCTATCTTAGATACAAAGGGTTAAAGGTAAATGATAAGTAATTAGCTAAGCGAAGGGGAAGCGTTTTTTCTCGAATTCACTTGAAATAGCTTGTACGTGGTACAGTGTTTATATACAGGAAAGATCTTCGAGGGCTTGGAACTAGTTAGCTAAATTCTATGGAATTTTAAACCGTGTTAACTTGGAATGTAAATATCGTCGCTTTTTTCTTTCAAAAACCTCGTAACTACAGCTTGAAACAAGCTGTAGTTACGAGGTTTTTTTTTTAAAAAAAAGCGATGGTATATACTTGTACCGTATTCTATTCTGTGGTTTTGTGAACTGGTTCTTTTCTCAGTTTTTTTGTTTCAAATGTTCTTGGATTTTTTAACTGGGTGAATTAAAGTGTAGAAAGGTTAGTGTTTTCTTTTTCTTTTTTAAAATCAATGTATAATGTGCATCTGGTATCCTGTGTGAGATATATTTAAAAAGAGCAAAAATTATACACTGAATTATTGCAATGTTTAATCCAACATATGAGTAACTAAGCAAATAATTTCTTGTAGCCTATCCGAAACAAAGTAACAAATGTGGAAGTGTGATATTGCAAAACGGCTTGTAAAGTTATCAAACTAGTCGAGTCGTTTGGATACAATATATATAGAAACACATTGCATTTTCAAAGCATTCTTATTTTCATTTTTTTCCATTTAAATTTTGCTTTTACCATTACTCCAATTTTCTTAACCCTTTCCCAAACAACAAAATTTTAGGGTGGTCCACTTCAAAAACTGCAAAAAAAATGACAAAACGGATGTTATAAAAGATTTGTGTGAAATATAGCACAGAAAATATTGAGACAAAAGGAGAAACAGAAGGTTATCATCAGTTTCTTCTTTTGTTTCAATGTTTTCCCAAGCTATTTCTTCTAGGGACGTCAAAACCAGGTCTTGTTTGGGAAAGGGTTAAAGTGACATTTCAGACTTTTTTCTCATAAATTTCACTTTCATTTTTATCTAAAAGACCATATTTTCTCATGAAAATTCTGAAAATTTCAAGCCAAAATATTGCGTCATTTACGAGAAATATATATTTTTGTGTTAAAATTAAACAAATTGTTGTCCACAACAGTTCAGATGTATATAGAATTTGTCGCTTCTGTCTCAACTTTAAAGGCGTGTTTATCGCTTTAAAATTAAGCCCTATCATCAACAACTTCAAAAAACTGATTGCATTTATACCCATTAGAATAACCAATGTTGGCATCAAGACATACTTTAAAAAATGGAAATGGAGATGAAATGTCCCTTTAAGAGCAACCTTTGTGATACTCAGTTTGAAAACAACTTCCTGTGAAAAATTCATATTACTGACAAATAATTGTATACACGAAATTAAATAGAAATATTGCAGAAATATTATATGGAGAAATGCTTTTATTAGCATTGTCTTCTATTGAATTGACTTCTTTCATGAGTTGTTTCTTTTAGGATATCAAAACCAATTGCTTGTAAAGGCAGCAATAAATGATTCCATAGCCTGATAAATTGATTAATTGGTTTAACCCTTTCCCAAACAAGACCTAGTTTTAACGTACCTGATAGAACTGGCTTGGGAAAACATTGAGACAAAAGAAGAAACTGCTGATAACCAGCAGTTTCTCCTTTTGTCTCAATATTTTCTATGTCATATTTTACATAAATTATATATCTAATAACATCCATTTTGCCATTTTTGACAGTTTTTGAAGTGGGTCACCCTGAAGTATTTTTATTTGGGAAATGGTTAATAGATTGATAGTTGTCGTCAGTTCATTGGTTGACTCATTTTGATTGATTGATCTAACCTTAAAATTTGATTCGAGTTTTGGTGTCATGTGGATGCTATACGTATTTAGACTGCAGCTTGTTTTAAGCTGCATTTATTAGGTTTTGGGTGAAAAGAAACGATATTGTGAATAATGGAAAGGATTCAAACGTTTCCAGCTGGAGTCCTCCCCAAGCATGTCCTGGCTTTGTCATATATGTTACTTCATCTATTATTTTGGAAATGTCCAAATTCTTGCCGTTTGGGAAAGGGCTAGGTTGACATATCAGTTAGAAAGTAATTACCAGAATGTTTTTATACCAATCGTATTCAAAACTAACGAGTGAATTAATTCATGGTGATGTTTTTATCGGTCAAGAGAGTCAAAAATTAAATCTATGAGTAACAGTATATTTCGTCGATATCATTGCAAACCCTCGTAACTCCAGCTTTAATCAAGCTGGAGTTACGACGTTTTGCAATTATTTTTCGTTTTAAATTCAGTGAAAGTTCACCTGGAACAAATCGGGCGGAGCCAAATTGGATTTTCGTGTTAATTCCTCGAATTTCGTGGCTTGCAGACGTCCTACATTAAAATGAGCCTGGGTCAGGGGAAAAGGGCCAATGTGGGATCTCAGACATTCCTTGATTAGGCCTACGATCAATTTGTAATCTGACCAAGATCAACATTGTTATAGAGAATTGCTACGGTATAGCTCAAAATAAATGACCTTTCAAAACATTTCTAGCTAATAGCTAGAATTGGTCTGCCAATTCATTTATTGTGAGCTATAACGACGAAACAATTAGAAAGCAGTTTGGATATTGATCAAGCTGATCTAGGTCTCGAATACCAAAAGGACCAATTTTCCTGATTCCAGCTTAACCCTTTCCCAAAAAAGTCCGTAAAAAATTTAGGGAATGTAGACCTTCACACAAAGCACGCAATAACCTAGCTTCATCCCTTTAATCTGTGCAATGCACACAGCTATGACAGACCTTCAGAATTATGGCGTTATTTTTCCTTGGTATTGAATATATTTTAAAACAGACTTTCAGCACAGATAATTATGTCCAATTTCATTTAATATTGTTGTTTTACTTTTAAAACTTTATATAACAGACAGACTCGAGTCTAAGCACAGGTGTTTGTTTCATTCACCCCAGATTTGCACTTTTTGATATCTCGGAGCGGTATAGCCATGTGTGTTCTTATTGTGTTTGCACTCCATGTTTATTTGAAATGCCATGAGGGCTCTTTCTATAGATACATGATCAAATTTATTATTACTATAAAACCATCGAAAGTGCGTAAGACCTAAACATGTATAAAAATCTGAAAACATTGAGGAAACAAGCAGACATAGACTTCACCCAAGGCACAGGTGTTCTTTTCACTCGTCGAAGATTTGCACCTTTTGATATCTCGGAGCGATACAGCCATGTTCTTATTGTGTCTGCACCCCATGTGAATCCATGTTTATTTGAAATGCCATAGGGGCTCTTTCTATAGATACATGAATTTATTATTACTATAAAACCATTGAATGTTCTTAAAAGATATTTTAAAACATGTTACAAAAATCTGAAAACATTGAGCGTAAAAAAGTAGAACAATAAACTGCATTCAAGACACAGGTGTTTGTTTCACTCATCCAAGATTTGCATTTTTTATATCTCCGAGCGATACAGCCATGTTCTTATTGTATCTGCGCTCCACGTGCATAGACACAAATCCCGAAAACATAATTGATCCAGAATCTGGAAACGTCCCTTATAGCATTTGACAGCCGGGTTTCAAGATTAGGCTGTTCCTAGATGCAGTCTAGCCAGCAGCCATGTTACTCTCAAATGGTTGCTACACACCACGAGGAAGCTATTGGTAGGGTGGTCACACTTTTTTCCAAAAGTATCCCAGCCCCTACAAAATATATACCAGCTTACAGAGAATATTAAGAGAAACATAAAACTGGTTGAATTGTGAAAATCGGACATTGCGTTATGGAATAATGCTTATTCAGATTTTTACAAACGGGATGCCGAATTACGTTATTGTTTCTTTTTCAAAGAACTTCAACAAATTATATATCATTTTCAAGGTCTAAATGAGAGGAACTCAACTGCTTACGTTTTTTAAAATCGGACATTCAATAAAATAGTTATACCCCTTTGAAGTTTTACAAAGGATGAAATTATTCTACCAAACAATTTAGTTCTTCAATTTCTACCCAACAACAATTATATAAATATTTGTTACATTATTTCAACCCTTCCCCGAACAAGACATGATTTTCATGATCATATATGAAAAGGTTTTGGAAAACATTGAGACAAAAGAAGAACATGCCGATAACCAACATTTTCTCCCTTTGCGTAAATATTTTCTGCGCTTCGTTGTGCACATATCATTCCGTGTCATTGTCTCCGATAAAACAAGATTTTACGACATATAAAATAGGAATTTCAAACAAAAAAAAAATAATTCAAACTTTCAAGTGATCCATTATTAACATTATATCTCTGGTTCGTGAAGAAAAAGGCTTTCAAAACATTGACCCAAAAGAGCACCATACATTTGAACATGTACATTTTGCAACCTTTAAATTCAATCTAATTTTTGGCTGCCTCACCCTCTCCCGAACAAGACCTGGTTAGACCTGGTTTTGACGTCCTGAACGGATTTTATTGAAGGTGAAAGGATTAAGGCGAAAGAATCTTATTTTCTTTTACACTCATTCTGTCGCCTGTCACAGCTTTCGAGTTGGATGACCATAAAGTTTTACTGTTTGGGAAAGGTTTAAATGGATGTTTAGGAAGCCCATGAGAAACGCCGATTTTGTAAATCCATTTGGACTGAGCACGAAGTGCTCAAGATGAGCTATTGTGGTCACTCACCGTCCGTATGTTCGCCCATAATTCCTTGAAACACGTCCTACTCCTTAACCATTTGGCCGATTTTGACAAAACTTTACGGGAATGTTCCTTGGATGACCATATTCAAAGAATGTTCGCGATTTTTTATTAAAAAAATATGGGCGTGGCAGGGCAAGGCTTATCGAACTTTGAGAAATCATGATATCATTCTTAACAAATCAACCATTCGGCCAATTTCAACCAAACTTTGCAAGAATGTTCTTTGAGTCACTGTCGTCAACATTTATGAATAAATTTAGGATGAATGGAGTTTAGACAGAAGATATCGATAAATCACGGGGAATTGAAAAACACTTCCCATTGTTAAAGCCATTGCGCTTGAATGCGCTAAGCTAAAAGCACAAGATGTTTTATTGTTTGAATAGATAGGATGTTGAAGAACATATATAGGCTTTTCTAGGCTTTTCTGTCGCATAGTTCTTGCCATTTGAAGCCGAGTAAAATGACTTATTTTGAATACCTAATCATCGACTCATAATTCATCGGGTCACACGGATGAATAGATCTATTTTCCCTCTTTAATTTGATATAAGATTTACGAAAATCCGTTAAGAAATGGCAGTGCCAAAACAATTTTATCACACATACCCACGCGTCCTTCTAAGGTAACGACCGAATTCAAACAAAGAAACACAGAGTTGACCCACTTTTTCAAAAAGAGATTTAACACGAAAAGAAGGTGTGTAAGGTAAAAGTATTTTATCATAATGAAATATAACTATTTAGCTTAAAGTTTTTACACACTTTTTGGCAATTTAATGTGTTATTTAAGCTGAAAATGCCGTTTGTAAATTACTCGTTTTTACATAGAATCAGATAGAGGCGGTATTTTTAAACCGAGACTGTGACCACACTACTATTGGAAAACAACATGGTTCCTGGTCAGACTGCGTGTATACGCAGGCTGATCTGGAACAATGTTGTTCTCAAATGCTACAAGGGACGTTTTTCCAGATCCTGGCTCATATAGATCACGAAAACATCGAAAGAAAAGAAAAAAGTGAGCCACAGTCAAAGCACAGGTGTCTGTTTCGCTCATCCAAGATGTGCACTTTTTGATATCTCGGAGCGATACAACCATGTTTCTTATTGTGTCTGCACTCCAAGTCCCTAGACACAAAAGCAATTTACCATGTGTTTTCCCCCTTTTCCCAAATGTTATGAAATTCAGACTATTTAATTTAAAAGCTATTTAAAAGTACATAAATAAAGTTAATAAAAATAAAATCGTCTGTAATATAGCAATGAAAATATTGAGACAAAAAGAAGAACATGCTGATGACCAGCATTTTCTTCTTTTGTTTCCTTATTTTCTCAATTCTATTCTCCAAGCAAAGGAAAACCCAGGCGTTGTTTGGAAAAAAGGTAAAATAATTCAAAGAAGATAAGACTCTTTGATTTGAAGCATTCAATCTCAGGTGAAATCTTATAGGATAAGAAATGTAACGCAATCAGGGAATGGAAATTAAATTTTCGAACTGGATCGATTTTTCATTCGTCACCGAATGTGTTCACATTTTGTTTAAAATATATGGCCTATATTGTGTCTCATTCCGTCCGTCTGTCCTTACGTCTGTCCGTGTCCGACGTCAGTCAATACGTACGTCATGATTTCATGGACATAACTGCCACCTTTAGGGACGGATTTGATATTTTTCCACAGAGTGTTTACAATATTTTGTATCAAATGAGGCAATTTGTGTATACTTCTGATGCTGTGTGTCAAAAATAAAATGACCAAACAAAAATGCGCATATTCTGTCGTTGACACTCTTTCCAGTTTGGAAACGCTTCTCTGCATTGTCTTGTCGTTCTGCGATCTCGTTTTTAAACCCCTTGCCTTGATTTTATTATTCATATAAGGTATGGTTAAATTTTTTGGAGTTATTATCTATTTCAAACTGCAAAACTTTCATTTAACAGCATTGCATGTAATTTTGCTGTCTGCAACCGTTTTCAATTGTGCTTTTCTAAAATGCTATTGTTTGCGAAAGAATGAACTTCATCCCACTTAAAGACTAGGTTTTGACGTACCTGAAGGAAAGTCTTTTGAAAATATTAAAAGCAGTTTTAACGTTTTGGAATGGATTAGGCAAATGAATGTTCAATGCATTGTACCAGAGAAAGGACTCTATCATTTCAAAGTACAATTAATCAGACTTTGATCTAAATCTGGCAATCGCTGGTTTTCTTCAAAAACCTCGTAACTGCACCTTTAAACAAGTTGTAGTTACGAGATTTTCGAAGAAAACCGACGATATCTTTCCGGATTTCTGGTTTTATAATCCAATTATTTTTAGCAGCAGAAACCTTTAATGTGAATCATCTTGTTTATATTTTCAGATGAAAACAAGATGTGACCTCCAGTCTAAAAACAACACCCCTTCCAGTCTAGGTAAGTTTACTTTTAAGTTAACCTATAGTCCGCTCATGCTATCATTGAACTTGTTTACAAGGTTTACCAGTGTAAACAACACAATATCGAACTTCAAACTACTATAATTTTGCGCATGTGATGGTTTGAATATTGCAGGTGACTCACACATGTAAGATTCGAACCACCATATGCAAAATTGTATTAAACATTAAGAACAGTTACCTTTGTGTAGCCTATATTGGTAAAATTTGTAAACATGTGCTAAAACATCGTACCTGGATTATAGCACACCTTTTCACGATGATTCGTTATTGTTTTATCAGGCTCTCCGTTGCCTTCAACAATTTTCTCATCATACCTCGACGAAATCCACCGGCCTATTCGTTTTTTCCGTAACATTTGTAATGGGTGGGGTAGCCAAAATATAGACCCATATGAAAAGTGATGCAAATGGATTTCGGACTGACGGCCTCAACCCTTGTCCTGTTGAATTTTAATTTTGTCTGCTATCCCAATGCTTTACTAACTAATTGTCCAACGGATGAAAAAGAGAGAGTTTCTTCGGTCTTCGTGGGTGATTCGAATGGGCACCGACGCTATATTTAGTGTTTGGAAGCAAAACAATTTATTCACTTTGTAAAATAAATCCAGCTTCTTGTACATTTTGATTTGGAATTACCGTAATGTTTTTGAAAATGATGTTGAGAATAGTTGAAGATGTGATGAGTATTAGTCCTAAAGATATAGGGTTTGGGTTGAACCATTGAAAAACTATAGGTACCACTGTACGCAGATAGGCCTACTCCTTATTAAAGGAAGACTTGTCTTTACAACTTTCATTGCTTTTAATTTTCGATTTTCATAGAATCCAAAGAATCCACCTACAACGTCATTCTAATAATACATGTACATTAAAACATTAGCTTACTCGATTATTTTAACTAGCAAAGAAACTGAAAATATGGTTATGCATTTAATAGTAGGATTAAATTTCTAAAAACCTCATAAATTTCTGATCAAATTATTTGAGAATTGCCAGAAGCTATGATTTTCTCTTTTGAAGCAGTATTTTATTTAACAGAGATATACAGATATACGGCCCACAGGGCTTATCAGACCTTGAGTTCTAAATATGACTTTTTCAAATTATTTTTTTTAAGTTAATACATAAATATTTCACTTAATTCTGGTAAAAACCCTATTTTGTGGATACTCATTTGAATCGTCTTATCAAGACGATTCAAATGAGTACCCACAACATAGGGTTTGGATAAGAAATATGAACATGTATCAAAGATAGAATGCCATCACTGCGCTCTTATCTACTGCTCTTAGAGCTTATCAGGTATTGGGTAATAAAGAGGCTTTTAACCGCATGATGTAATTATGACCCCCACAATTATTAAAGAATTTATAGCATTGGATATTAATGTTGTTACGAAAATAGTTTTAGAAACATTGCAAGAACACGATAGAAAACTGTAGTTTTTAACTTCCTATCGATCAGTTTATTGTAGGTGTCATTTTAAAACCTCGTAACTACAGCTTGAATAAAGCTGGAGTTACGAGGTTTTACAACAGCATCGACGATTTGATATTTTTTCAATGTATCCCAACGTTTTGTTTTTGTCATGGCGTGAATATCGGCCTGTGTTCGATATACATACGCTCTGGGTTGACTTACAATTAATCAAAAGTCCTGGAAATTATTGTATGTGCAGATTTGATTTTTACACGCGTACGAACTGCTGAATCTTTTCAGCCTGACATCTGTTTCCTATACATGTATAAATCATTATCTAACTGATTTGAACTTCTTCCAGCTCCGTTCATTAACCCTTTCCCAAACGGCAAAATTTTAGGCTAGTCCAAATTCAAAGGGGTTGCAGACGACAAAATAAATCATATCAAAAGGAGAAAATATGCATGTTATAGCCCAGAAAATATTGAGGCAAAAGGAGAAACTGCTGGTTATCAGCAGTTTCTTCTTTTGTCTCAATGTTTCCCTAGCCAAAATTATTAGGGGCGTCAAAACTAGGTCTTGTTTGGAAAAGGGTTAAATTAACCGGAAAAGGTTTACATGTTAAGTTAAAAATTAACCATTTATGGATGGGCCAAAAGAAAATATTGTGGAAATGTGAAATGTTGTACATAATTATGTTCATGTTGCCATTGCCGAATCTTTTCTTTGAGATATTCGTATTTTTCATGAGCAATGTAACATAGCTGAGTTGCACGTTTTCAGTTCTATTCATTAAAATACCTGGAAACATTTACATGTACACGTTTGAATATGAATTATATCGAGAGGGATAAAAAGAAAACATTGTGGAGAATAGAAAAAAGAGCAAAAACTATTTAACTTTTCCCTCTGTAATTCATGTGAATCGACGGAGTTATTGCAAAACCTCGTAACTCCAGCTGGATTAAAGTTGGACTTACGAGGTTTTGCAATAACACCGACGAAATATGAAATAGCTGAGTTGAACATTTTCCAGCTCTATTCATTAAAATACCTGGAACTTTTACATCTACAGGTTTAACCCTTTCCCAAACAAGACCTGGTTTTGACGTCCCTTATAAAAAGGCTTGAGAAAACATTGAGACAAAAGAAGAAACTGCTGATAATCAGCAGTTTCTCCTTTTGTCTAAATGTTTCGTGTGTCATTTTTTACACAAATTCCATCTTTAATAACTTCCGTTTTGTCATTTGCGGCAGTTTTTGAAGTGGATCACCCTAATTTTTTTTGTTTGGGAAAGGGTTAAAAATGCCTGAGTTTCCACTGCGTTAACCATTTCCCAAACAACCAAATTTTGAGGTGATATCACTGTTAAGCTGCTGCTATCGACAAAATAGATGTTGATAAAAATAGAATTTGTGTAAAATTTAAATTTCAGACAAGAAAATATTGAGACAAAGGGCGCAATTGTTGATTATCAGCAATTTCTTCTTTTGCCTCAATGTTTTCCCAAGCATTTTCTTTAGACGTCATCTGTATGAAGTATGGAGCATTACCGTGGTACGAATTGAGCATGCGGAACAACTCGGGTCAACTCTCTCTTATATTGTTTCTAAATAGTTAACCGAGGGGTTCCGCACGAAGTATAGAGTTACGACGCCTCCCATCGTGCGTCTTAAAACCTTGCTTTAAAGAACGCTTTATCCTAAAACATCTTAAGAAATCTCAGGAAATCTTAAGAAATCTCGATCTAACGAACGCGCCTCTGGTCTTGTTTGGGAAAGGGTTAATTTGAACCAGACACCGAAGTTTATTCCGGGAAGTAATTAGGTTCACTCTACCTGTTGATTTCTACCTTTATCTTTGATCTTAGATTTCCGATCAGGTAGATCTATTGATATTGTGATAAAAGGAGAAAATGCGTATAGTTCAGCAACAGTAACCCGAGACATCTGCATATGTATTGACCTCCATTCGGCAATGTTTTGTTTAAACGCTCAACCAAAGGACTTTGCAAACGAAAATTAAGTTGTCCCGGGTTAATCTTGCTGGTCCTTATTTATACATATCGTCTCTTTTCTTCGTTACTGCCGCTTAAAACAATTATGCTGTAAGACCCCCTTTTTCCAGATTCCGCATCAACATTAATTTTGATGGTTTATCATGCAATAAGGTCCCATTTTGGCAGACCCGACTCATTTGTCAATGTATCTAATCTCCAGAAAAACTACTATAATAGAATAATAGAGAGTGATACAGTTACTCTTATTGACCTATATCAACTTAAAGAGAACAGCATTGTTCCAATCAGACTGCACATTGGCGCAGATACCGCTTCCGTGGTCTAATGGTTAGGGCGTCCGCCTTGGAAGCGGGATGTCGAAGGTTCGAATCCCGGTGGAAGCCGGCCTGGCGGGTTAGAACTGATGAGACCGGTTGGTGAGCCGCCAGCTAGTTAAACTAATGGTTACCGTAGACCCATCTCTGCCAGGCGCCCGGCATTATGAGTGGGGAATCGGGAGGTACTGCGTATTGAGAAAGAGAGTGTCTCATAAGCCAAAACTGGCTGGCCCTTTCATATAGGGGTGACACTATAATAAACAAACCTTTACCTTTTGGCGCAGAATTATTAAGAAACACGATGGTCTACTACAATGTCATAAGGGTAACTTTTCACATCCCGTCTCATTTGTCAACGTATAGGATCTGTATAAAAAGTAGTTTTATAGAACAATAGCGGGTGATAAATTTTAGGGTTCTCTTATTGACATGTTGTAACTTTACAAGAATAAGTTTGAATATTGATGGAAAAAAGACGCACATTTACACAGAACTATGATGGTCTATCATGCAATAAGGATCATTTTTCCACATCCCGGCTTATTTGTCAATGTATCTGATCTGTATAAAACGTAGAACAATAGACTGCACCTTTAGGCAGAACTATCAAGAAACACGATGATCTTAATGGCCTTTTCTTCAGAAGCTTACTCGATTGTCAATGTATCTGATCTTTATAAAAAGTAGTTTTATAGAACAATTGTGGGTGATAAATTTTAGAGTTCTCTTACTGATCTGTAGTAACTTAACGTAAACAGTTTCGAATATTGATCCAATAAGACGGCGCATTGGTTCAGAATTATATACACGTAGAAACACGCTTAATGTCCCCTTTTCCAGACCCGGTTCAATATACCGTCGCTTTTCAACAAAAACCTCGTGACTGCAGCTTATATTAAGCTGCAGTTACGAGGTTTTTGTCGAAAAAGAAGCAATTTGATAGTGTATCAGGCAATAAGGACCCCTTTTTGAGACCACGGCTCATTTGTCAATGTATCTGATCTGTATAAAAAAGTAGTTTAATAGAACAATAGAGGGTGATAAAGTTTACGATTCTCCTATTTCTACATTATTGAATAGTTTGTTTGAAGTGACCATAAACGCTTCTGTTTACACGCGTTTACGACAACATCTGGCATGAAGTTTCTGAACCCTTGTCGCAAAAAAAAAAATGTATCACTGTTGCGGGATGTTTGCAAAAATATCATTGGTTTAGTTTGACAACGTCGTAATTACACCTGCACATACGACATTTTTAAACTTAACCGACCATAGTATGAGTTTCATTAAAGAAACTGCAATGAAACGTGTTCGTTTAAATTAATCTCGAATTGGATACGAACATATCTATCTTTACAAATGTGAAGGATTTTCTGGACAGAAGTGACATGCAATCCATAAAAGTGTTTTATTGTATTTGAGATGAGTATGTCTCTAGATGAATTTTCTTATAACTTTGTACCCCCAGCTAGGGTATCAAGTTGAAAAGAGTCGCATAAATTCTGCTCAGGCTGCATGCATGCATATGTTTTTAAGACAACATATGTTGCCCTTGTCGCAAATATGGTGCTTATGGTTTGCTGATACTAAAATGGCAGTTCTACTTGTACACGTTGTATACCACATTAAATGTGTGTCACAACTACATCTTTAACAAACATTTTTAAGAAGGAAGAGTACACGTTGAAATTAGGACGTTACAACTAAATTCGGTTACATCTGGTTACAAATCACATATAAATGTCCTTACCCGTAGATTTGGACGCAACCGTTTATTTCATCAATAAAAGCGGCAACAGTTGCTACCATATTTACTCTTCTTTCTGTCTGAAAAAGAGAATTCTCGACACGCTAGAAAGGAAAAAAAAAACACTTTAGGCTATGTGCGAATAATTTATAATATATTGTAATACAAGATTAGTGTATTTGTGTTTTGGTCTTATGATTATTATGTAGCTTGTTGCAAACTTGTCTTTAAAAGAGCATGCAGAAAATTCGAAGTTAGATACACATACGCCCTCAAGAGAACCAAATGAGTAAAATTTTCACAGAAAACAGTAATTAAGAATACACGCGAGCGAAAAACTGAAGTAACACAGTAATAAATGCAAGACATATATTCTCAGCAGGGGGTAAAACAATATAATTATGGTAATTAAACAGGCCGCGTTAGAACAGAAACGACTGTTTGAATGGCTCATTTTGTGTAGTTTCTAGTGCGTCAAAAAAGAGCAGAACAAGTTTTGTGTTGCGACACGTTAAAACAGGACTTTTAAAGTTAATCCATTCATCATTAGATCCCTAACACTTCGTATAACTTTGGGCGTCATCTGCGGAAATTGACGATTGTATATCCAAGCGAGCCCAAAGATGCACAAAGTCTTTAATATCTAAGGATGGATGAAAAATCCAAAACAGAATAGAACATATTTACCGTTTTTATAAGGTATAACGTCATCCGTGATATTTCAGTAATATCATTGAGTGTTAGGAGCTGAAATTAAGAAAGCCTTTTATTTGTAATGTGATATGATCTTACCGGCGTGCTAGCAGTCAAACTCCCAGTTCATAATCATGATGTTGTTCTCCAACATTGTAGTGTTTTGATTACTCTACAAAAATAGGTTTCATATCAAAGCTTTCAACTGTTGAAGACAGTATTTCATAATTATCATTTACAAAATTTGATTACAAAAAAGAAATCAAAGCCCTGAAGGGCCTGAAAGTCGCTACAACAGAATTATTTGTAAAACGAGATTTGCTTTTCATGATCCTATCAGAGAATGCTTTGAAGTATAGAATGAAATGTATGTATGCCCCCACAAGGGTAAACCTTTAACAATTGAAGTAGTGCAATTGTAGAATTAATTTACATCAAGAATGAAAAGGGAAAATTGGCAATAACTCCACGAACATTATCAGCAGAGTTATATTTTTGTACAATACACTTCTACATAATGACACCATCCACCTATGAAGTTGCACGAATCTACCTCGCATAATTTTTAGTAATGCTCTTGACAAACAATTAAATATGAAAATGAACAAAGGGCAAAAACCCAAAAATATGATTGACAGAGTATCAATTCTAACCTATGAAGTTTTATGCGATGTAAACAAGACCTAGATCTCCATTTTAAATACGCAAAATATATTTTGTCAAAATGACGATAAAGTTTATAAACGATGACCGAACTCGTGATTAGATCACATTCTATAGAAACAAATTGAAAAAAAAATAATAATAAAATGAAAGAACAAAACAAGTTATAGAATATTTACAGAGAAACACAGCTTTATTTTTCATCCATATCTATATATACAAATTCATAATACCATAGGCTACAGCAAATCCATAGATAATTATATCGTTAAAATGAATGCTACATATGAAAAGCAGAGGAAGCTAGATCTATTTTCAAAATGTTAGATTGGTCCAAGGATGGGTTGCAATAAGGGGTCAAAAAATATATTTTCTTTACATTTCGTGGATTGATAGGGTTACATAATATCTTTAATTTGTATGTGTAAAAAATCTGGTTTCGGCTTATTTTTTGAGATATAGGTAAATAAAGTGGGTGGGGTAAGATGGACTGAAACACAGAAGGGGTTATTCTAAGTCGCTTACCTTTCTTATTTTTAGCCCAAGATGCGTGAAAATTTGTATGCGTGTCTTGTGATATATGCGTAAAACATGTGTGGGCATACATTTGATATTCCATGTATATCTTTTCTGTAATACTCATTCTCCTTTCTTTCAAAGAATTTCACTATTTTTAACGACCAACTTTACCAAACTATCTCCACACGTTTTATTTGAAACCCGATTTCTATGAAACTTTACAGATGTATTATCCAGATATTAATGTAACTTTGTGTGAAATTTAAAAGAAAAGCGTCGATCCGTTTTTGAGATATTTGACCTTGACCTTCAATATGACTTCAAAACTCAGGAAATGCCAAAATGTGATAGTTAAAGCGCCAATTATATTCCTTAGGATTGGAAGCATGGTTTCTTTTTATAGTTCCTAATGAGTTTCGTAGCAATATTTACTTTTTTGTATCGTACGACCCATTCGGAAGAATGGGAAAGAAATGAAATTCTTTTTACGTCTCAGTTTTCTTATCAAACTAAATATTGCACATGAAACATGTCTACGCGGATTGGCTGTGATTAATATTACTACCACAGGTGAGTGAAATTAAATATTAGCATTATGTTAAGATTGCTAGAACTTCCAAAGCTTTATATGCAACTTGATTTGTCTAAGAGTTTATATTCACTCATCTCATGATGGACAAGAATTATCAATTTGCAAGGAGAAAACTAATCATCTTCAGAATGTATTTCTTTATAATGGTTATAAAGAAGACGCATTGTGAATAATTATACTAAATGACCAAATGTGCTTACAATTGAGTAACTTAAGCTAAATATTTATATAACGTTATATAATATCAACAAAAAGAAAATAATGTCAAATGTATAGATCGACAGGCCTTAAACAAATATCTGTCTATCAATGATTTCATTAGATGAAATGACCGAGTAACTCTGAGAGGTGACCAAGTTTATTATATTGAGTATATCAATTTTAACGGTAAAATCATACAATTAAAAAAAACAATCATGTGTGAAATGCATTCTTTTATGAATGGGCTGTCACATTCCATTCAACCATAACCATTTTCCCAACAATGCGTAGTTTTAACAGACATTCCCGAATTTGATGTTATTTTAAAGGTCAAGGTCAAATATCTAAAAAAACGGGCCAACGTTTTTCTTTCAAATTTCACACAAAGTTATATTGATATCTGGATAATGCATTTGTAAAGTTTCATAAAAATCGTGTTTCAAATAAAACGTGTGGAGATAGTTTGGTAAAGTTGGTCATTAAAAAATAGCGAAATTTTGCAAAAGAAAGAAGAATGAAAATTACGGAAAAGATATACATGAAATATCAAATGTAAGCCCATCAATGTTTTACGCATATATCACAAGACACGCATACAAATTTTCACGCATCTGGGGCTAAAAATAAGAAAGATAAGCGACTAAGAATGACCCCTACTGTGTTTCAGTCCATCTTACCCCACCCACTTTATTTACCCATATCTCGGAAAATAGGCTGAAACCAGATTTTTTACACATACAAATTAAAGATATTATGTAACCCTATCAATCCACAAAATTTAAAGAAAATCTATTTTTTGACCCCTTATTGCAACCCATCCTTTGTAGGTAATTTTGGGGTGTTTAGTGATTGGGAGTAAAAACGTCGTAACGACAGATTTCTGAAAGGGGCCCATGCTAGGTTTTTAGCTCACCTGAGCACGAAGTGCTCAAGGTGAGCTATTGTGATCGCTTTTTGTCCGTCGTCCGTCTGTCCGTCTGTATGTCCGTCCGTCCGTACGTCCGTCCGTCCGTCCGTCCGTCTGTCAACAATTTGGTGTTTACACTCTAGCATCTACAAATATAAGCCAATCTTAAGCAAACTTGGTTAAAACATGTATGACCATGAGCTCTCGGATGAGTTCGAATTTGGGTCAGATCGGATCGGAAAGTCCGGAGTTATCTGCCCTTGAATGTAAAAAATTGCTACTTTTGACATTGTTTACACTCTAGCACCTACAAATATTGACCAATCAATACAAAAGTTGGACACAATGTTGGTGACCATAAGATCTCGGATGAGTTCAATTTTGGGTCAGATTGGACCAGAAAGTCAGGAGTTATCTGCCCTCAAATTTGACAAAATTGTCGTTTTTTACCGTTTTCGACTTTGTTTACACTATAGCATCTACAATTATTGACCAATCGAGACAAAACTTTAAGACAATATTAGTGACCGTAAGATCTTGGATGAGTTCGATTTTGGTTGAGATCGGACTAGAAAGTCAGGAGTTATCTGCCCTTGAATGTAAAAAATAGCTACTTTTGACATTGTTTACACTCTAGTTAAATAATATACCGGGTACTCAAATATATTGATGGATGCTGATTGAATATCTTATTAAGGGACAAAAGAGTTTTAGGTGATGTCAAAAGAAACAGGGTTGTGAGAAAAATTTGAAATAAAGTCTTGGTCATGTGATATTTGTGAGAGAGCCTGTAGACTGGGTTCCCAACCACACTGGACACAATCCAAGCTGCACAGCACGGGAAGAGGTTTAGAAAGGTCAGAAAAATAAGAAAACGGGCATAATACAGTTAGTTCTATTCAGTAAGTAGCAAATTTTAAGCAAAGGTGCTCATTTGTTGGTCAGGCAATCATTTATGGATGATCTGTGCCTTTGCTTTTGTCAATTTTCTTGTGACATGATACAAACATCCTGATGTTTCAAAGGTGAATGAAAAAGCACTATTCCATGTATATGTGAGTATATCGATATTATTTTCAGAGATATTCTTAAATCACAAAAGGATAATATGTTTATTTTTAAATGAGGTGTTTTATGCATTTCCAAACATAAATGTCCCAAGTGTACAACTAAGGTTTATTATTCTTGAAAAACTGATGAAAGATTTCCTTATCTTAATTGTTCTAGCATAGTAGGATAAAGATGAGCAAATACTTTCAAATTTACACTTATTTGCTCCTGGTAGCTTTAGTGAAAGATGAATACATTTTTGAAATTTCAAAAAAACATGATGACTTGTTATTAATTACAAGATTTCCTATAACAACTGCTAGTTCCATAATTTGAAAATGGGAACATGGCTCTTTAATGCCAAGTATAAATAATATCAATTTTGTGTGTTATAGTTGCTTGTATATGTGTAATTTTTGATTCATTGTTCTTATCTTGACCAATTGTCCCAAGTGTACGAAATATCTCCAGATTATGACCCATTTTTAACAAGCAATATCTGAAGCAACTTTTGACATACACGGACGAAACTTGGTCTTTCTTTTAGGAATATCATAAATTCTAGTAACCATTGAGTTTTTTAATCCTTCTCCACTCAAGACAAACATAAACAAAACTTTTAGAGGTGCACATTTGAAAAAAGTAGGTAAAAAAAGTTAAAAATCTCAATTTTTAGCTCACCTGAGCACAAAGTGCTCAAGGTGAGCTATTGTGGTCGCTCACCGTCCGTCGTCCGTCCGTCCGTCCGTCCGTCCACAATTTCTTTAAACATCTTCTCCTCCAGAACCATTTGGCCAATTATGACCAAACTTGGCAGGAATGTTCCTGAGGTGACCCTTTTCAAAACTTGTTCACAAATTTTTGATTCGTCAAAGAATATGGGCGTGGCAGGGCGGGGCTTATAAATCGTAAGAAAATTCTTTAAAAATCAACCATTGGGCCAATTTGAACCAAACTTGGCAGGAATGTTCTTTTAGTGACTCTTTTGGTAATTTGTCCACAAATTTTAAGATTTGTCAAAAAATGTGGGTGTGGCAGTGTCAGACTTTAGAAATCCTAAGAAAATTCTTTAAAAAATCAAACAGGTAACATATGGTTAGTGGGAGTCAAAACCTCGTAACTACAGCTTGACAAAGCTTGAGTTATGAGGTTTTGATCCCCCACTGGGGAAATGTCTAATCCTATTAAATAAACAAAAGACCGGAATTGTTTACACAAACTCCCCAGAATGGGGAGCTGCATTAAAAAGGGGGTAAATACATTCTATTTGTTATTTAAGCTATCCTTTGTTGTTGGTACTCATTTAGATAGTTTTGATTAGATCATTCAAATGAATACCCACATTACAGGTTTTGATAAACATTGAAAGATATTTTGCAATTTAGAAATCCCTTAACCTCTCCTATTTGAATATCTAGTCTTTGGATTTATAATCAGACTTGCTTCTATTTTGCAACTGATATATTCTCTTTAACTCTTTACCAAATCATTATGAAATTAATTATTTTGCAATGAAAAAAGGGCCCTGTGTTGTTGATTCTTGGGGTTTATATAGGGTATAAGAGTTAGATCTCTAACATTTTGATCTTTGACTTGGAAAACCTTTTCATCTCAAAACGGTATTTTTTCATAGGGCCCTATGTTGTTGATTCTTGGGGTTTATATGGGGTGTTGATAATTGGAACCTTCTCATTGATATCATGGGAAAAGGGGCCTGAAAGACAAAATTCTTGTGAGCATTGTACATGCTACAATTTTGGCCCAATGTTCATAAAAATTGGTCAGAATCTTTGTGTAGTCACAGAGAATTGGAATATTGAATATTCGATCTTTGGATACCACGGGAAAAGGGGCCATAATGACAAAATCCGTGTTGGCACTTTAGAGGCCATAATTTTGGCCTAATCTTTGTTAAAATTGATCCGAATATTTGTCTAATCACAAGGATAAAGCTTATCAACAATCTGAATGTTCCATTTTGATATCATGGGAAAAGGGGCCTTTATGACAAAATCTTGTTAACACTCTAGAAGTAACAGTTTTGGCCTAGTCTTCATGAAACTAAAAGAATGTTTGTCTAGTCACAAGGATAAACCCTACAAGAAATTGGAATATTCCAGTCGATATCATGGGAAAAGGGGCCTTAATGACAAAATCCTTGTTAGCATTCTAGAGTCAAAAATTTTGGTCCAATCTTCATGAAACTTGTTAATTGACAAAATTACCATTTTCGCTCATGTCATCTATGTTCAGGTGAGCGATATAGGACCATCATGGTCCTCTTGTTATGCTTCTGAACTATTCGGGAACTCATATTTGTACATGGAAAAACAATTTGCAATGCATAAAAACCTCAATCACGGCGAGTATCCATCTTTCCTTTGCTATAGATCAATCCTTTACAAGCGTGTTTACAGATTCTATTTTTACTTCGAAACGAGACAAGGTCAAGGTCAACGAGACACATCCCCAGCAGTATTAACACACTGTACAACCGGCTGCGTCGATGACTGTGACCTTATTTGCGAGGGATGCGTGGAAAGGTTTATTTTGTAGAAGCAGTTAGCACTGAACATTTATATGCGTATTTATCAACTATAGAATACCAAAGATCCTTTCATTTATTCATAAAAGTAAATTAATTTGACCTACCATGCACCTGACATCAGATGCCGAATCTGTCTTCGTTGACGACGCAGCCGGTTGTACGGTGTGTTGAATCTCGCTGAGCACAGATGACGTACCTCTGACGTAATTGCTTTTTGAAGGTTGGACATGTGTAACCGTTACAAAACAAAAACAAAGGACAATAGAATGCGGATCTGCACGTTATTCATTGACTTGGATTTTTATACTTGATAAAGCTCAATGAGTGCTAACAATGGACCCCTTCAGGTTGGTAATTTCATACGTTTATATCTGGTTTGTAATTTTTGTGCCATTTGCATTTTCGACAGCCTAGCAGGTCCCCCTTTAATCTTTAGTTGCGATGTTTTGGCTGCATGTCCCGTAAATTGACTGGAATTGATACTAAACTAAATAAAATTCTGGGTAAGAACGATGTTTTAAATGAAATATTTACCCATTTTGTTCTATTCAGATTTCCCAATTTCAGAAGATGTCACAGAAATTCATTGAATAAAATAGATCTATACTTCATAACGCATTCCTCACTTAACTAAACCCCCTCAAAATCACACTTGTCCTCCCTGGTTGAAAGTAAGATACTTTCAAAATGCTGAATTTTACAGCTGGGGGGGCCATGGACCACAGGGCCCCCGATGGGTCTATGGAAACGCCCTGGCCAGGGGTCCACGGGGCCAGAGCCCCCCCCCCCCCCGGGAGCTCTTGAGAAATAGCGTTTTCAAACCCCTCAGGAAGGCGTTCATGACACTTTAAATACTACCATCTTTTGATGAAAGTTTTCCAAATCATTTATCACTCAGTTTAAAATTATAACTCAATATGATGCACTTTTTTACATCATTTTTTTTTTCAATTTCGAAATAAGAACTTATACGTTCTAGTATGCTATGGTGACTCAAGGATTTTTTTCCGAGCCTAAATGATGGCATAAAATGTGTAAAATGTGTAACGTTACATTAAAGTTATACAGCTTAAAAATAATTTTCGGATAATTCCAGGAGGGAGGTCCAAAACACACCCCCACCGACCCCCTCTCGATCCGCCCGTGGTATGACATGGCAAAAATTTCAAAATATGCACATATTTCATGGTAGTTGCAATAATGTAACCGATACCATTTTGAATATTGATCTGGGTTTCGGATAAAATTCCTTCCTATTTGTTGCATGGGCGGATCTAGAGGGGGGTCGGGGGGGGGTCCGGACCCCCCACCCCCCCACCCCTGGAATTGACCGAAAATTAAATTTTGACTGTATAATTCTATTGTAACGTTACATATTTACTACATTTAAGCCATAATTTGGGCTTGGACCCCAACTGGAAAAAAAATCTTTGGCTTGGCTTGATTTCAAGATTGTATTTATTTTTCGGATGCATCAAGGCAACTATTACTTAGCTATATTTGATCTTTGCTGTTGTGTTTCCACACTTGCACTTTTGTCATCCCTCTTGGTGACCGTGATATTTCTCAAGATTGATATCATTTAGGTACGCAATATTTTACAGTCACGGAAATGAATAATCTCTAGAACTGTTTATTGCGGCAAGCCTAAAGTCGTGATTAATCGATAATTTGAGCCTCTAATAATTGTTTATTCACGAATTAATTTCCCCTCTCTTCACAAAAACTATTTTATTTCACGTTGATTATTCGGTGATTAATGATAAGAAAGGATGGGTTGCGATAAGGGGTCAAAAAATAGATTTTCTTTAAATTTCGTGGATTGATAGGGTTACATAATATCTTTAATTTTTATGTGTAAAAAATCTTGTTTCTGCTTATTTTTCGAGATATGGGTAAATAAAGTGGGTGGGGTAAGATGGACTGAAACACAGTAGGGGTTATTCTAAGTCGCATATCTTTCTTATTTTTATCCCAAGATGCGTGAAAATTTGTATGCATGTTTTGTGATATATGCGTTAAACATTTATGGGCTTATACTTGATATTCCATGTATATCTTTTCCGTAATACTCATTCTTCTTTCTTTCGAAGAATTTCGCTATTTTTTAACGACCAACTTTACCAAACTATCTCCACACGTTTTATTTGAAACTCGATTTCTATGAAACTTTACAGATATATTGTCCAGATATTAACGTAACTTTGTGTGAAATTTGAAAGAAAAGCTTTGGCCCGTTGTTGAGATATTTGACCTTGACCTTCAAAAATGACTTTAAAACTCGGGAAATGCCAAAATGTGATAGTTAAAGCGCCAATTTTATTCTTAAGGATTGGAAACATGGTTTCTTTGTATTGTTCCTAATGAGTTTCGTAGCAATATTTACTTTTTTGTATCGTACAACCCATTCGGAAGAATGGGAAAGAAAAGAAATTCTTTTTACTTCTCAGTTTTCTTATCAAACTAATTATTGCACATGAAACATGTCTACGCGGAATTAAGCGCTGTGATTAATATTACTACCACAGGTGATTGAAATTAAATATTAACATTATGTTAAGATTGCTAGAACTACCAAAGCTTTATATGCAACTTGAATTGTCTAAGAGTTTATATTCATTCACTCATCTCATGATGGACAAGAATTATCAATTTGCTAGGAGAAAACTAATCATTTTCAGATTGTATTTCTTATGTGGTTATATAAAGAAGACGCATTGTGAATGATTTTACTAAATGACCAAATGTGCTTACAATTAATTAACTTCAGCTAAATATTTATATAACGTTATATAATATCAACAAAAAGAAAATAATGTTAAATGTATAGACAGGCCTTAAACAAATATCTGTCTATCAATGATTTCATTAGATGAAATGACCGGGTAACTCTGAGAGGAGACCAAGTTTATTATATTGATTATATCAATTTTAAAGGTAAAATCATACAATAAAAATCCCAATCATGTGTGAAATGCATTCTTTTATGAATGGGCTGTCACATGCCATTCAACCCTAACCATTTTCCCAACAATGCGTAGTTTTAACGGACATTCCCGAATTTGATGTTATTTTGAAGGTCAAGGTCAAATATCTCAACAACGGGCCAACACTTTTCTTTCAAATTTCACACAAAGTTACATTAATATCTGGTTAATATATCTGTAAAGTTTCATAAAAATCGTGTTTCAAATAAAACGTGTGGAGATAGTTTGGTAAAGTTGGTCGTTAAAAAATAGCGAAATTTGGCGAAAGAAAGAAGAATGAATATAACGGAAAAGATATAAATTGAATATGTAATGTAAGCCCATAAATGTTTAACGCATATATCACAAGACACGCATACAAATTTTCACGCATCTGGGGCTAAAAAAAAGAAAGATAAGTGACTTAGAATTACCCCTACTGTGTTTCAGTCCATCTTACCCCACCCACTTTATTTACCCATATCTCGGAAAATAAGCCGAAACCAGAGTTTTTACACATACAATTTAAAGATATTATGTAACCCTATCAATCCACAAAATTTAAAGAAAATCTATTTTTTGACCCCTTATTGCAACCCATCCTTTAATCGCAGAAACGTAGACTGAATCGACGGACGCTCGACAATTTAATTTGAATGGTAATTAATGCAGATTTTATGATGTAACGTAGAAAATTATACATCTAGGTTTAGTAGGTTATTTTGTTTTTGGTCGGCAAGCGATAACGTCATGATGATACGAAGAAAATGATACCTGTTAGTCTATTATCCAAACCAAATATTCACCGGTAATAATCCAACTAACATATTTTGAAACAGTTTCCGAAATAACTGAGCAGATGTTGGCGGTGTTTTTGAAGTCACTATTCCAGCCCAGATTGAGTAGACGCTACGTCATCAAGACGTCATATTGTTTTTTTAACAAAAGGGATCCCACTGTATCACGTGCTTATTCATCTGAGAAGCATGTCAATCAACTAGTAAGTCAATGGATGGGCGGGGACAATTCTCTTTTTCAACCAATCTGTATAAATTTACAAGCATTGCTTCTTAAAAGATCTAGAACTTAAAGGGCAATCGTCAGAAAAGAAGCTTTACCCCGAGTCTCTCCCTTAACCCATTACCACACAATGACTCTTTTTGACTCCCTACCATACAATGGCTTTGGAAAACATTGTGGAAAATGAAGAAATTGCTTGTGACAAGCAATCTCTTCATTTACCACAATATTTTCTACAATAAAAGAATAAAAAAAGTTATATTTCATTCACTTCAAAATTTCGTCTGCAGCACCTTTGAATTTGGGACAGCCTAAAATTTTGCCGTCTGGTAATGGGTTAATCGGTCACCCTTTAGTGAATATTTATTAGAGTGTTGACCTCTACATTTTTAAATTTTAGAGTAGATAGATTTAAGAGACAGTTTAATTTCATAAAGAGTTTTCAAAAGAAGAAAGAAATTCAAAGGGTAGACTATTTAGTGAAAAGAAAATTTCTTGCAGATGTAGATCTACATGACTCGTGCTTATACTTGCTACTCTCTTAAAACAAAGTACATTACCTCTTATGAAATGATATGTAATTAGTAATGTATTTTGATGATCTCAATCAATAGACATCGGCTTTGGAGAGTAATACTTGCCGACGTTCGTCTATTTAACCTCTCTCTTAAATCCTTTCACAAACAAGACTTGATTTCGACGACAATCATGGGAACAAAAAGATTGGAAAACATTGAAAAGAAGAAATTGTCGATAACTAGCCATTTCTCCGTTCCCCCGAGATACTTTCCATGATGTAATTCAATCGTTTTATAAGAAGTTATGTCGTATGCATGCAACAGCTTTCAAAATGGAGTAGTCTAAAAATATTTCTGTTTTGGGGTAAACGAAATGACGAAAATTGAACATGAATGTAAATATCCATGAATTACACTTTGGGTCTAACGATTATCCATACATACACAAGAATCAAAACGTGTGGGCTGAAATATTTATTCTGATCTGAAACGAAGGTAAGGTTTTAGCTGCGATCTTTCGGGGGAACCGTATGATCATACAAAATGCCCGTGACTTGCAAAGCTGCTTTTGTGCCGTCTATGATCGCCTACCGGTCGCGAGCTTCAACCCTGCAAATCAACAATTTCATTTCCGCAAATCCGGCGACGGAAAACTCTTTGTTTAAAGTAATCGTCCGATATGCACATCTTGCATATTTCGGGATCGTCAACATCACAGAACCAGCCGAGTAGTTAAGTCTCGTTTCTTTGATGTGGTCCCGTAGGTTTTCCCATTGATAAGCTGGCCAGGTGTGTAATAAAATGTTTTTTTTTCTGGTCTTCCCGGTATTGACTAAAATATTCATGAACCTGCAACACTACCCAGAAGAAGCTTTGAACTCGCCCTGGATTTTGTATTTTGGTCCTTGTCGAGTTGAAGGGCCTTGACGCGAATCCCGATCCTACTTACAACATAGCCACTTGCCCGTAACTCCAAAATCCAATCATTCTGATCATTTTTCTGTGGCTCATAGGGACTGATCCGAATAACCCTCCATTTCTGCAATTTTGGACCATCACAGATCTTTGTCTTGTTTTTTCGCCAGTCTCTCACTAGCTTTTCACTGATGCCGAAATCACTTTCAGCCGCACAGTTTTTCGAATTTTCGGCAAATTTGACCACACGATTTTTTAAGCTATTGTCATCACCAAGTAATTGCAGATTAAAACAATATGCAGTTACGAGGTTTTCGAAGAAAAGTGACGACTGCTTGTTGTGTACAATTATGTCGTGTGTTAATTTAGGGCATATTGATTGCGAGATTACACGCTTGAAATGGCAGAACGATGCATATCAAGCAAGACACCTTGTTAAAATAGAATTTATTATAAAAAGAATCAAGCAAATGAGTATTCCGTCGTTGTCGTATGTTTATTGTCGCCGAGTCATAAAGTCGATGTCTATTGCACTATCTAAGGGAAGTAACTCTTTCATGAAAACTGTCTAATTTAAACCTGATTATTTCCCTTAGACCAATATACCTCAGAAAACGGAATTATTCCGCGCGATCTATTTTCTCCGCCAAAAAAATAGTTCTACATAAAACGTATAATTTCCTCGTTCAACAATGATTATTTGGCATGTCAGTTTAGAAATTGTAGAAAGTCGAATTTCAATATTAAATCAAAGTGTGGACAAGAAATCAGAGATCTACTTTGTCTCAAAACAGAAATACAGAAGAAGTTAAGAGGTCCGTCTTTGACCTTATTTGACCTGTCCTGAAAAACTCGTACGGCAACAGTAAGTCGCAGCGCGAGCGCTCAGCGACTTAAAAAACATTGTGTTAAAAAAATAAGAATTTTGATTTTTTCCCTTTCATGATGGCGAAACAGTTGCTAACGATTTGGAAATGGTTTATGCTAGGGACTAGGCCAGACTAAACAAACGCATGTATCATTCATTATCAATGGTGTTCAAAATAGGTAAGGAGAGTTCGATATGTTATCCATGTATATCGGTGATAAGGCATGTTAATTGGCAAGTTCAACCTTACAAGATAATACCCCGAGATGTTATTCCATGATTTATTGCCTGCCACAGGGCCAAGACTCAAAAGTGTTTACTAAATGTATGGAATTCCATGATGGGAAGTATTTAGAGAAAATGAGAAAATGTTGATTATCAGCATTTTCTTCTTTCCCCACTAGTCTTTCCAAAATGAAATCCCTTACATATAGCATCAATGAAAACTAGGTCATTTACATCGATGATAAGGCATGTTAATTAGCAGGTTCATGTTTACAAGATATATCGCCGGTGGGGGTGGGGAGTCAAAACCTCGTAACTCCAGCTTTGTCAAGCTGTAGTTACGAGGTTTTGACTCCCCACTAACGATATGATCCTTCATTTTATATCGCAAGCCACCGAGCTGAAAGTGATTGCATACATGTACAGTGCACCTTTGGCTATACCAAAGAACATCGAATCTGCTTTACATACATGTAATTATCTACATGCATGCTCAACATATATGTCTTATAAGCTTATGTCTTTTTAGCTTTATGTATTTTATAGTGATGGAGTAGCCCTTTGGCAACAATTTTCCCGCTTTCAAACCCATCTCAGTTAGCTGAGCTTCGATCATGTAGAACGTAACATATAAAACATGAGTAGGATTAGTTTTAACCAGTTCCCACACAGTGACGCTTTTGGACGTCCAACAAGATTAAGGTACTGTCGAAAATGAAGAAATTGCTTGTGACAAATAATTTCTTATCATAAATGAGATTATCTAAAACTGACAGATTTTATCGTACAAAAGAATTGTCTTCGGTATGTTAAATGGAAATTTATAAATGTGGAATAAAACCTTAAACTCTTTGACGTGAATATCTTTTTAATGTTTTTAGAAAGAAACAATAGTAGAAAAAACACGCACAAACAATATCAACGTTTTAAATACTAGTCAGTATGGCCTTGAATATGTTTTATGACAACATGCCTTTATTTTCGGACAAATGCAAGCACGCTAGGCTATCGTACAAGCTGATATCCGTCTGTCGACAAGGAATGTTAGCACGTGCTCAACATGACTAATGAGCCACAAGGAAGTGAAAGTAAAACAAAGGAAATTCCTTGCCAAATAATGTGAGATGGGGAAATGATGAATACCCCACCGAATACTCTGGCATGAGTATCAAGATTGAATGTTAAACACCATTTAACCTTTTCTCAAATATACAGGTTTTTTTGTCGTATAAAAGACATGGGAAAACATTGAGGCTAAAGTAGAAAATGCTTATAATCAGCATTTTCTTTTTTCTTCTTCTTTTGTCTCAGTGTTTTCGGTACTACTTTATACACAAAAAACCTTTATCAACACCAATCAATAGTCCAAATTTTGACCGTTTCGGTATCGGTTAAAATGTCTTTCCCGTACGATACGCCAAAAATAAAAACAAAAATATCGTAGCTTTTCAACAAAAAACTCGTAACAGCAGCTTGTTTTTTCAGCTGCATAAATTTATTGGTTTTTGTTGAAAAGAATAAAAAAGCGATATGTTCTCTCTTGTTACCGAACCAACCCTGGGAAAATGGGACCGACCCTATTTTTGCAATTAAACAAAATAAGACAACAAGTACAAAGAAAAAATAAAAGAAAACGATGAAAATAAAATTGAAAGACCGACCGACCAACATCCAACCGAGCCCGAAAGGGGTCCGCAAAGACATTTGCCGAAGGGGGGAGGGGGTGGTTATTTCACATTTTAGATCTACACCAGATTATCGATCGTTTTTGAGATGAATACTCTCTTTTATGTTGCTCTTAAAGGGTACTTAGTAACATTTGGATGACAAAAATGGATATCCATATGTTTGAGAAAATGTGGCTTTCTATACATTCAATACTAAAAAATAAGCATCTTGAATCAATTGATCGCTAACAAGGGCTGCTATGCTATTAATAATTTACTAATCAAAGAACCCCATAATAAACCATTTTTTCTCCTTTTGTTCCAACAATAAGCTCATTATTGTTTTGATAAATCTAGGCAAATAATATCTTTACCACGATCAATATTGTCGTTTGTAGCAGTTTCCAAACTGGATAGTTTTGTCGTTTTGGAAATGGTTAAAACAATGATCAATTCATGGATTGAATTATAAAAAGTTGGTTGTTTACGCTCGTAAGTTGCATTCATATTAACTGAGCAATAATGGAAATAACGCAGAAAACAAAAGAGCATGGATGCATGAGACAGAAAAAACTATGTACACTGGTAATTATCGCAAGGAAAATCATTTTGCTAATCCTTTCCTTAACAATACCTGGTTTTGACGTATATAACAGTGGAATCTCTGGTTAGATTGAAAGAAAAAAAAGCATTTCATCCCTTATCGTCTCTATATAGTTTTAAAATGCTATATATTTATAATATTTCACAAATGTTCCATTTCCATTTTCCCTAGTACATGTATTTTCATGCACAGTTGTTTTCGATCTAGACAGGACGTACAATTTGTCATTTGGAAAAAGGTTAATTAATAACTGCATTCCTTCTGGAAATTTGATCAGGACAAAGTAGAAAAACATTCTATATCAACAAATGGAAAATCTAGGCTACGGTAGGTTCTGGGAGGTTGTTCACTTCAAAAGTAGATTAATGTACAGACGACAATGTTAAGTCAATCCATTTTATAATACATGTATTTCAAAAATTATTTAAGTATCCTTCGATTAGTTTATTAGTGTTCAGTACCCAATTAGTAGAATAGTGGACTATAGCCCTAGTCATTTCTGTTTGCTTTATATAAACAATCGTGCGTTACGCGAGTTGTGTTACTTGCATCGATACATAATCCAAGTTCAACGTATTTTTTCTGAACCGTATTTTAGACTAGGTTGTCTTTTGATAGGGCATGCCCTGTCTATAACAAGGGTGTGGGCTAGACTACCCATTTAGACACAAGTGATAATAAACGAAACATGCTCGAAGGCCCAGGTAATATTTATAATGTATAGTGCTAACTTGTTGAACGTTTGAAATTAGCAGCTTTTGTTTCACAAACAACAAGAAAGACTTGATGTGATAATTGCAATGAATTTTGTGCTAAAAATAGACTGGGTTTACCGTTATGTTTGATAAACCGTCGGTGTTGTTATAAGATCTCGTAACTACGGCTTGAATAAGGCTTTATTCAAGCCGTAGTTACTAGATTTTATAGCAATACCCACGAAATGCTACTTGTTTGTCCGAAATTACGTCACGGTTAACTGGATAAAATCGTTCTCTATTGAACTTTAGGTTGCTACATGTAACAGACAAAGCAAGGATAACAAAGCTTTCTTTACAAAATAATATAAGATTAATACATTTAGAAGTATTTTTTCGGGTCCAAATAAGAAATCATAAATCAAAGTTCATGTTTCGACTGGGAGAGAAACCTTAACACCTGGAGACCGATAACTTTTGTAATGATAGACATCTATACAACATTTCACCCTGTGTTATGCTGGCAAAATCCTGGGTCAGGCTGGGAAAAGTAAAGCCCCGTGGAAAGTTTTTAACCCTTTCTGAAAGGACAGAATATTCAGGAAAACGAATGGAATAAAAAATGTGACCTTTGTATCCTTAATGTTAACCAGCATTTTCTTCTTTTCTCCCAAAGCTTTCTAAAATATTGTATAGTGTTCCATGGGGCTTCAGTTTTCCCAGCATATCACAGAGTGAAATGTTGTAAAGATGCCTATCATTACAAACATTATCGGTTTCAAGATGTTAGGGTTTCTCTCCCAGTCAAAACATCAAAGTTGATATTCAAAGGTCACATTTTCGTACCTGTCGTTTTCTTGAATATTTTGTCCTTTCAAAAAGCATAACAATTTTCCACGAGACTTTAGTTTACCAAACATATCACAGGGTGAAATGCTGTAAAGATGTCTTTCATTACAAACGTTATCAGTTTCCAGGTGTTAAGGCTTCTCTCCCAGTCAAAAAACGAAAGATGAGATGCGAAGGTCATAATTCCTTTTCCTTTCGTTTTCAATAGGTTTATTTTTTACCATGGGGCTTCAATATTTCAAGCATTTAACAGAGTGAATGTTGTTTTACAAATGTCTATCATTACAAAAATATCGGTTTCCAGGTGTTATAGTTTCTCTCCCAGTCAAAACATGAAAGTTAAGATGTAAAGGTCATAATTCCTCTTCCTTTCGTTTTTCCAGAATATTCTGTTCTTTCAGAAACTTTTAAGGATTTAAAACTTTCAAAGGGGCTTTAGTTTTCCAAGCATATCACAGAGTGAAATGTTGTAAATATGTATATCATTACAAACGTTATCGGTTTCCAGGTGTTGGGGATTCTCCCGCAGCAAAAACATCAAAGTTGAGATGTAAAGGTCATTACTCCTTTTGCTTTAGTTTTCTTGGATATTGTGTCCTTTCAGAAAGGGTTATTTCAAAAACTTTCCACGGGGCTATACTTTTCCCAGCCTAACACAGGATTAAATGTTGTATAGATGTCTGTTATTACAAACGTTATCGGTTTCAACCATTAGGGTTTCTTTCCCAGTCAAAACATCAAAGTTGGGATGCAAAGGTCACATTTTCTATTCCTGTCGTTTTCTTGAATATTTTGTCCTTTCAGAATGGATTAAAAACTTTCCACGGGGCTTTAGTTTTCCCAGCATATCACAGGATGAAATGCTGTAAAGATGTATATCATTACAAACATTATCGGTATCCAGATGTTAAGGTTTCTCCGGCAGTCAAAACATCAAAGTTGAGATGCAAATGTCACACTTCCTATTCCTTATGTTTACCTGAATTTTGTGTCCTTTTGGAAAGGGCTAAAAACTTTCCACGGGGCTTTAATTTTCCCAGCATATTCCAGATTGAAATATCGTAAAGATGTATATCATTACAAACGTTATCGGTTTCCAGGTGTTATAGTTTCTCTCCCAGTCAAAACATGAAAGTTGAGATGTAAAGGTCATAATTCCTCTTCCTTTCGTTTTTCCAGAATATTTTGGTCTTTCAGAAAGGATAACAATTTTCCAAAGGTCTTTAGTTTTCCCTGCATATTTCAGGATGAAATGTTGTAAAGATGTATATCATTACAAACATTATCGGTTTCCTGGTGTTATGGTTTCTCTACTAGTCAAAACATGAACGTTGAGATGCGACGGCCATAATCCCTATTCCTTTTGCTTTCCTGAACATTTTGTCCTTTCGGAAAGGGTTAAAAACTTTCCACGGGGCTTAAGTTTTCCCAGCATATCCCATGCTGAAATGTTGTAAACATGTAAAGATGTATATCCTTACAAACGTTATTGGTTTCCAGGTGTTAAGGTTTGTCTTCCAGTCAATACATCAACGTTGAGATGCAAAGGTCACATTCATTTTATTCCTTTCATTTTCTCGAATTTCTCATAGAGATCATTGAATGTTCATTTTCTGTGCTAAACTTGTTAAGGTTTATCCTATGTATTTAAATGGTCCACGCTAGATAAATTAGTTCAACGATCATAACAACATGGGGAGTTTGCATCATTGTGTGGTGCATTGCATTTTCTAGAGCCAATTTTAGCGCTGTTACCAAGTTTTCACTATCTCTGAAGATCCAGTTTTCCAAAAATGATATCGATACTATAAATACGAGAAAGCGCTGGTAGGTAAAGTTAGAAACAAACCTGTTTTAGAATGTTTGGATAAGCTTCATTCGAATTTGCCTTTAACAGAAATACATGTACCGTACTCACACAGGTTGATAAGTTCTTACGATATTTCTTGAATTTTTGTTTTGTCTGATTGTACTTTCAACAAACATACATTGGTCCCTATTAAGTGTGTACATTATCAATTTACCTAATCGAAAGCTTAGTTGCAAAGGTCACATATTTATTCATTTCGTTTTCTTGAAGTTCTCAGATTATGACCAAATTATTCATTAGTGTACCTAAGTTTCAGCTTCTAGTCAAAACATAAAAGTTTAGATGCAAAGATTACACTTTCTGTTCTGTTCGTTTTCTTGAATGGCTCATAGGACGACTTAAAAACGCCGCTCGGTATTGATTTTTTGATTTTCTGAAATTAGTTTTTGATCAAACCCAGGTGTTACAGTTTCCCTTCCAGTCAAAACATGAAAGTTTAGATGCAAAGGTCACACTTGTTTTATTTCTTTCGTTTTCTTGAAGTTCCAGGATGGTTTTCAAGTGTATGGCAGCTAGTATTAGGTCGCTGCTTTTCTGAAATTAAGCTCTCTCTCCAAGGTAAAACATAAAAGTTGGTTTGCAAAGCTCAAACTTTTTTATTTCTTTCGTTTTCTCAAAGTTCCAAGATCATTACCAAATTATTTACAATTGTACCTAAGTTTCCTTTACTAGTCAAGACATGACAGTTTAGATGCAATGGCCACAATCAAATTTTTTTTATTTTTTTTCTATCAGTTAATGGACAAAAAGGTCTCTCTAACAGCCAAATATTGAAGTTCATTCTACAAAGGTCATACAGTTTCAACTTCGTTTCCTTGAATTTCAAAGATTATTAGCTATGGTAAATAAGTATTTATTCTTTGATATTCTAGGATCAAAGCCATATCAATGATGTAGATGGGGTCGTTGACATTTAAGATTTTTATTAGAGTGAATTTCCAGGTTACGATTGAAAGTACATCGACACGATTGATTCCCGAAAACGAAAAACTTCTTATTTCTTTATCTGTTTTTAAATACAGTAACATTGACGGTGATATATAACTAACCTGTCATAATCTTTATTTTACACGGTGGTATACTTATATTTGTCTAATGCATATATTATTAAGCATTTTAACAAAAACGACATGATTTTCTTTTGAGTGCGATTTGTAGGAAGGCGAAATTTGCGTAATGTCGTACATGTATGGAATAAAAGTGTTGATACAGAAGAGAAAATTGCTGGTTTTCCAGCACTTTGTCATTTTCTCTCAACGTTTTCCTGCACCCTTTCGAATAGAGACGTCAATAATAGGCTTGTTTGGGAAAGGTTCATATTCAGTTGATCGGTGTCAGGTAGATATTGATTGATTGCCCCGCCAGACTCGCTTATAAGCGACGAAAGCATAATTATAATACCCATGTACCTTCACGCATAAAGTTTGTCTTATCACATTACATGTACCAGACCACGATATTTTCGATCGTTCCAAAGATGTTGCAGACGACTATCTTGGATGGCAAGATCAAAATCCTATCACTCGGATTATCTTTATCTTCATATCTCTTGTAAACATTGCGTTTTATTGATATTGCCTGATTTAAAGCTTGTTTCCTTGAGGTATGTGTGAGGTCTAGATAATCTTTTTACCACTATTTAAAAAAAACTTTCAATGTAAAATTTATTTATTTAATGCATTCTAGACTAACTTAAAGTGTTTAAACTCCAAAACCTATGAGAGAGTGTTATACATAGAGATTAGACACAAACAAACCTTTTTGCCTTTTGCCAAAAGCATAGAAACCAGTCTGTAGATCAAAATCTTATCTCCCATATTATCCTTATCGTTCTATCTCTTGTAAACATGGCTGTTCATTTATATCCCATGATTTAGTTCGATATCTTGTATTGGTGTCTGAATAAAATATAGCTGCTTTTTCCCAAAAACCTCGTAACTACAGCTTAGAATAAGCTGTAGTTACGAGGCGTTTGAAGAAAATAGACGATATACTTTGTCATATACATTTAAATGACATTTCACACATTCAAATTTTCAGTATCAATTGATGCACTTCTTTTTTTCAAAGATGATATAGACCTGTATATCAAAATCTTATCATCCATATTATCTTTATCGTTCTATCGCTTGTAAACATGAGTGTTCATATATACCTCTTGATTTATAGTTTGATAACCTTTTTTAAAATTATTTTCAATGTACACAATAAGAGAAATGTGCCTTTTTATGAGATAATGTTTGTGTTATCTTGAAATATAAGCTATGGACAAGATAGATTTTGTATGGCCAAGGCATAAGAAGTTCAAAGTCGTATAGCTGAACTTTCGCCGAACTTTTTCTCAGAAGTTCTGTTCGTAATTAGTGTGGTGGGATGTAAATTAAGTGTGAAAATGATGGATTTTCTTTCTCGCCGCCATTTTTTCTAACAAAATCAAAGTACTCACGGTTCCATGTTTTCAATCAAAGTTGACGTCAATTCGAAATTATCCCTAGCCCCCATGTTTTTTCCAGACAATTTACTTTCTGTTAACCCTTTCCCAAACTAAAGAGATTTATTAAAAATTGGAGGGTAGCTGCTGACGACAAGGTCCGTGTTGATAAACACACGAATTATGTCCAACAAAGCATACAAAATGTTGGGGCAAAAGAAAAAAAGATCCTTATCGGTAGCTTTATTTCTTTAATCTCAATCCTTACACAAGCTTTTGCTATCAGAAACGTCAAATTCTTGACTTGTTTTGGAAAGATTAATTAAACAAACGAAATGGAATAGTTCCAAGCAAATGATTCCTGAAATACTGGTTTCATTCTGATATGAAGATCCACGTCTGTTGTATTTCCAATAGTCTGGCCCAGACCCTAGTATTAAGGTTATAGTATAAACGAGCAGACCCTTTTTAAATGACATCCTAGTCTAGAATACTGCTATGAAAACCTTGTTAGGGGAATGAAAACCCCTGCTCAAATACAGCAAACAGAAACGACTAGGGCTAGTCTATATTTCCAACCACATTTTCGTATGTCGAAAATAATGTGTTTCTTTGCATGTTTCTTTACATTTCTTACAACTCGACTCTCATTTCAGACGGCAACATGGATGTCTATAAAAAGGTTACTTTTTGTTAGGCCAATTGAATTATCTTGCTCCCTTCTTTCTATTGTAATGATTACAGCCCATTATTAGATAAACATTTCATGCATCATTGGCTTCATCCATGACAACAGAAAATTAACTAGTGATAACCTCGTCAATTATCGGGCGTCTTCCATAATAACGGAAATTGACGAGGGATACTATCGTCAATTTTCTTTCCTGCAGATGACGCACGAAGATGCACGAGGTGTTTTGTACGAGTTATTGACGGATTTGCAATCTTTAAATTGAGCTTGCAATTGTTCCATGCAATCCGGACTTTCACATTTTGTCATATATGCCTCGTTTTGGACGACCCCGAGTCAAAAGAGCTATGAAAATCATTGGAGGAAAGAAAAAAATGTTGCGCATGATGAGCATTTCCTTATTTATGTACTTGTTTACTGTTCTTCGCCAAAATTTAGAGTTTTCATTCAAATTCAATTTACCGTCTACAAATCCTTTCATTTAGGCTGCTACATTTGAGCCGGGATCTGGAAAAACGTCCCTTATAGCATTTTTCAAAATTGAGTTTCAGGGTCGGCCTGTTGTCAAATGGAGTCCAATATGCATCAATGCTGCTCTCTTTAAGATACTGCAGGTCACGAAGAAGCTATTGGAGAATAATATGGATCCTGATCAGACTGTGCGTATGCACAGGCTGATCTGGATCTATGTTGGGCTCAAAAGCCTTAAGGGACGTTTTTCCAGATCCTGGCTCATTTGCATTTTGTCGACGGAATTATTGATTAATTCAAACAAATAATCTACAGTCGATACAATGGATAATTCTAGGAACATTAATTGCGTACAATATAGCAAAGAAAATATTGAGACAAAAGTAGAAAATGCTGATTCATCATACAAGCATTGGAAGCAAGTGGAGAGCGTTAATCTAGACTAGTACTTTATTGAATGCATGCGGATGCTTGATATTTCTGTGGTATATCTTAAACTTGGCAAACACATAATTTTGTAGCTTAAAATTTGGCCGGTCATGTAATTTGTAGTTGTAATACAAAGTTTTAACTCTTTCCCACACAGCATTTTTTAGACTGCTCAAAATTCAAAGTTCTGCACACAACAATCTAATGTGAATGAAAACTACATTTTCGGTTTTTCTGGATCTGAAACATTGTGGCAAATGGGAGAAATTACTTATCACAAGCTGTATACTACATTTTCCTTGTATATAATTTCCCAGAGCGTCAAAAAGCGTTCTTCTAATTATTTGAATGGAATAAAATGATAATGATGAAACACTGTACAACAAAATTGTTCTGGAAACAAAGCTTGCGGAATAAATATAGAAGAAAAAGGAGAGAAATGGCTTACGCTGAACAATTTCTATCCTTTTTTTACCATAAGTTACTTTATACATATGCTATCTCTTTGCATGATTTTTCTAGGCAAATGTATAAATTCTTCTGTAAATTCTTTGACCCAAGATCTTAACGTTCAATCTTGCCGGAAAATGCAGATATACCCCTATATAAATATTTATCGCTCAATTAGAGCAGCGGATAAACACGTGTCTGCGATCGATAATCTTAGAACTACTTTTTGAACTACTTTTTTCAGGGGGGGGGGGACTTTTTTTTCGAAAATCCCAATTCAGCCCTCGTAAGTAAAGTAATATTTTTTTGAAAATTAAACTGAATTTGTGTGTTTGCTAGTACTACCCGTTTTTACAGATATTTTTTAAAAACCGTACCTTCGATTGATCATTTAAGATCTATTTTTTTGCAGATTTTCTGGTACCTTTTTAGAAGATGCTTAATCTGCTGAAAAGTTAAGTCATCCAATTTAAATTAGAATTGAAATGGTCTTTTATCAACCCTTTCACAAAAACACACAAGTACTTTCGCATTCTCCTCTTCAAATTATTTTCAAATCGGACACGTATTAAGGGAACTATTTGAGATTTTCTTCCATTGTTGCGTCACGTGATTATCACGTACCGATTAACCCTTTCCCAAACAGCAAAATTTTAGGGTGATCCAGTTCAAAAACTACTACAAATGACAAGTGGATGTTATTAAAGATAGGATTTGTGCAAAATATGGCAGAGAAAATATTGAGACAAAAGGAGAAACTGCTGGTTATCAGCAGTTTCTTCTTTTGTTTCAATGTTTTCCCAAGCCTTTTCTATTAACTTATAAGGACGTAAAAACCAGGTCTTGTTTGGGAAAGGGTTAAAACTTTTCCGGAACGATGATGTTGCACGCGAATCAAAATTCAAAGGTGCTTCAGACGACTAAATCTGTGCTACAAAGAACAGAAAACTTACATGATTAAGATCACAAAATATTGACAGAAAAACGCAATTACTGCATATCACCATTTTGCCCATTATATAAAGAAAGATATTTTTCAAAGCTCGCACTACCATGTGTGGGTCTTAGAATGTGGGTTTATGAAAGTTAAAAAAGATGAATTTACGGCGACTTCAATGCGCACTCAACGCGGACTGCACCCAGAATTTATACCATATACAAATGACTTCTGACATTCGCTCGTATATCTCTTTCACTTTGAATTAGTTTGCTAATTTCTTTTAGTTTCTTCCTCTGCTTTTACATCAATTATTACATGTTTCAAGTGTCAAGTTAATTCAAACAATATAGTTCCCGATAAATGCCCTGGAAGAGCATCTCTAGCTCCCGCAAAATAAACATTTTAGCTCCATTGGCCGAAGGCCAGCGAGCTATTGTCATGGCGTTGTGTCTGTCGTGCGTCCGTGCGTACGTGCGTCCGTCCGTTAACCTTTTCTTTAAACATCTTCTCCTCTTATACCAATGGGCCAATTTTGACCAAACTTGGCAGGAATGTTCCTTGAGTGACCCTTTTAAAAACGTGTTTGCGAAATTTTGATTCGTCAAAAAATGTGGGCGTGGCAGGGCGGGACTTATCAGACTTAGAGAAATCATAAGAAAATTCTTTAAAAATCAACCGTTGGGCCAATTTGAACCAAACCTGGCAGGAATGTGCCTTGATTCATTCTTTTCAAAATTTGTTCACATTTTTTTTTTACATTTGTCAAAAAATGTGGCCGTGGCAGGCAAAAATGGGCTTATCAGACTTAAAGAAACCATAAGAAAATTCTTTTAAAATCAACCATAGGGCCAATTTGAACCAGACTTTGCAGGAATGTTCTTTGTGTCTCTCTTTTCAAAATTAATTCACAAATTTTTACATTTGTCAAAAAAGTGGGCGTGGCAGGCAGGAAGGGGCTTATCGGACTTAAAGAAATCATAAGAAAATTCTTTAAAAATCAACCAGTGTGCCCAATTGTACCAAACTTTGCAGGAATTGCCTTGAGTCATTCTTTTTAAAATTTGTTCACAAATATTTATATTTGTCAAAAAATGTGGCTGTGGCAGGGAGAAAGGGGCTTATCAGACTTAGAGAAAAAGTCTTTAAAAATCAACCATTAGGCCAATTTGAACCATACTTTGCAAGAATGTTCTTTGAGTCTCTCTTCAAAATTTATTTACAAATTTCAAGATTTGGCTGTGTAAGGCTTACAAGAAATCATAGGATAATTCTTCCACTTTAGCTAGTGGGGCGATTCAGGCCCTCTTGGGCCTCTTGTTTTTGTTTCATATGCAAATGAGCTATGACGTTAATTGAGGAAGCACGTGCCAAGTTCTTGTCACGGTTAGTGTAGATTTCCTGCTTGTATTGACGGTAATTGTCGACTCATACGATCAAAGACGAATAATAATAATAATACAGAAACTCTTTATGTCAAAGTTACAGTGCGTGTCAGGTCATCTTGAATTATTCACTTTTCGAGATACATGTATCTATTTTACTATTTCCTTTAATACGTCACTGGTTTGAAAATAGTTTGAGGCAAAGAAGGTGGAAATTGGTCAGGGATTTGATGGATGTGGCAGCGTTTTTTGAAACATTTGCTGATGATACAATGTAAACGACTTTGTAATTTTTAACGTTTTTTCGACTTATTATTGACAGATCTCTCATGTCTTAGTCAGTAAATTGCTGAATTGGTAACGCAGGTATGGACGATTTTCTTCAAGTGATATATCACGTGATTCTGTACTTGAATCTTTATAAATCTTTCGTTATCCGCGTATACCCGGTAACGCTAATCAGTGTGTTAAGAATTATACATTAGTCATGTTATTTGGGAAATGTTTAAATGTGTTTACATCTTCTCAGTACAAACGAAGTGTCAATGACATTAATTAACGTTTTCTCAAACAAGACCCTGCTTTGACATCCCTAATAGCAAAATTTTTGGTAAACATTGAGACAAAAGAAACCAGCATTTTCTTCTTTTAGCTCAATATTGCCTGTGCCACATTGTCCACGATTTTTTTCCAGTATCCATATTGTCAGCTGCAGCAGCTCTTAAAATAGAACTGTCCAATGTTTGTCTGTTTGGGAAAAGGTTAATTGAAGAACCCTGTAATCAGATGTTATTGGATGCAACTGGGTAAACATCGTTATGGAACTCTTATCCCAATGTATTCTTGTTATCCCTTAACCCTTTCCAAGACAATATTTGATTTTAACGTCTTCATTCAGACAAGCTTTGAAATATATTAAGGCAAAAGAAGAAAATGAAAAGTAAATGGAAAATTTCTATTGAAGAACCCTGTAATCAGATGTTATTGTGTGCAACTGGGTAAACATCGTTATGGAACTCTTATCCCCATGTCTTTTTGTTATCCATCAACCCTTTCCAAGACAATATTTGATTTTAACGTCTTCATTCAGACAAGCTTTGAAATATATCAAGGCAAAAGAAGAAAATGAAAAGTAAATGGAAAATTTCTATTGAAGAACCCTGTAATCAGATGTTATTGAGTGCAACTGGGTAAACATCGTTATGGAACTCTTATCCCCATGTCTTTTTGTTATCCATCAACCCTTTCCCAAACAATATTTGATTTTAACGTCTTCAATCAGATAAGCTTTGAAATATATTAAGGCAAAAGAAGAAAATGAAAAGAAAGCGGATATAAAATGAACAGCCTTAAATCAGATGTTATTGGATGCAACTGGGTAAATATCGTTATGGAACTCTAATTATCGTGATGTCTGCTTGTTATCCTTTTCCAAACGGGCCGGATCCGAATGACTCAGTTAGTAATGTCGAGGTCTATCAATCCAGAGGGTGCGAGTTCGAACCCCGATTGAAAGACTCCAGACTCCGACATTGTCGACTGGGTTGTCCGGCCTTGGTAGTTTCAGTACTCTACAGCACCACTGGTGGTGAACTCGGCTAAAGCGTGGGACGTTTTTTCGCGATCATTGTATTCCGTCGGTGTTGTTCGATAAAGCCGTAGTAACGAGATTTTATAACAACAACGTCGGTTTGTCAATACATATCGGTAAACCCGATCTATTTGTAGAACAAATTCATTGTTATTAGATAAACTATCCTATCAGATCTTTAAAACTCACATTTAAACGCAAAATATCTGTACCTTGTTGTAACGAAAAACGTCCCTCGCTTTGGCCGAGTTCACCACTAGTGAGCACCTTTTCCAAGATACCAGCTCATTATGAACTATGCAAAAGTGAGATAACTAATATTATAACTTCCGACCAATTTGATATAAATCCATTCCCATACTCAAAGTATTAAGATCTTATTGTTTATCCCTTTCCTAAACAGAACCTAGGTTTGAAGTCCCTGGTGGAAAATGTTTTAGAGAGCAATGTAAAAACAGGAGAAATTGCTGATGATCTGCATTTTCTTGTTTTTCCTCTTTTTCCTATGCTACATTCCATACAAATTTAAGCATTTAGCTTTATCTTTTTCATCATCTATGGCAGCTTTTAATTCAGAGTGGTCTAAAATATAGTCGTTTGGGAAAGTGTTAAAGGGGTTTTCGCGCGGAGGTGGATTCGCACCCACCACGTTTCGCAACAGCCGTATTGGCAATAAAAGACTAGAAAACAATTTTCGTTTCTTTGCTATAATCTTAAAAATACCATTTGCATAAGAGTATTCGGTAAGAGAAACAATTATTTACAAATAGAATACTGACTCAGACTTGCACTACAAAGACAAATTCCTGCAATTCTGAAATAAATCATGTTTTGCTTGTTTATTAAGGTTAGAGTATTCTACCCATTATTGGATACCAAACACTTCTTGTAACTTCGGCCGCCATCCATGGCAACGAAAATTGACGAGGTTATCTTTGCAAAATTGTTCGTCACAACTTGTTGGATATATACGTGGTCTTGTTTCGACATTCGTGAAAAATGGTATGGAATTTGAGATCAAAATGGTTTAAAAACTCATGCCCATCTATAGTTTGCTTATTGCAAGTGATGTATCAAATCAATAAGTATCGGTCAAAGGGACTATCAGACCACGAAGGAGAACGCAATCGGCCGATTTCATTCTCCTTCGTGGTCTGATAGGCCCTTCTTCAGATCCCGGCTCATACAAAATGCCGAAAAGTTTAAATTAACTGGAAAAAGCTTAAAGTGACATTTCACATTTAGTTCATTTTTTTAAAAGTATGTCTTGATGCAAAGATTGTTTATTCTAATGCATATAAATGCTGCCAGTGTTTTAAGTTGTTATTTATAAGCGAAAAATACACCTTTCAAGTTTGGACAGAAATGACAAATTCTATATAAATCTGAAATGTTGTCCACAATTTGTTTAATTTTAGCACAATAATATATTATATTTTTCGTAAACGGTTCAATAATTTGGCTTGAAATTTTCAGAATTTTCACAAGAAAAGATGCTCTTTCAGATAGAATAAAAGTAAACTCTATGTAATAATAATTGTGAAATGTCACTTTAAATAAAGTTTATCACAAGTAAATACCATTGCAGTTTCGGTTTCACAAGTATGCTTACCTCGATTTTAGTTCTTTCTATCAACTGCATGTGAATAATGGCATACAATTAGCAATACTCAAGATATTTAATGATACATACAATAAATTGACACCATTTTCGATTTATCGTAATTGCTCATCACAAACCACACGATTTATCAAATAATTATGAGGGTAAGGTCTATGGTTAAATTTCCAGGTGCAAAAAGACCAAGAGCCAGGCCAGTCAAAGGAAATTAATTTTGACGATTCTCCTCAGCTATGACGTCATTCCAGTATAGAGTGCTGATTTATCTTGGTGTGGATTCGAAAGATAATAAAAACATGGAGGTGTGAGAAAAGGGACTATCCCAAGAATTAAGAAATGATGACATCCATTATTACTGTATAACATCCATTAGCTTGCATCTGGAAAATGTCATTTACAGCAATTTTTGACGAGGAAATTAAGACTGAATGAATGAACATTAAATGAATATTCTCCATTACCTCTGGCAATTTTAAGGTTTACGAACTGAGAATGAAAACACCACTTTCTAGCCATACGAAATGCATCACACACACTTGTAAATACACTTCACATAAGTTGATTCCCCGTGCCGGATTTCAAGATTATGCTTCAAGAAGAAAATAATTTACAAATATTATTTTACTCTATATTCAAATGCAAGGGAGGTAATTTTGAACATTTTTGTCAAATATTTACATAAGTACGCATTAATTCAAAATTCTAAACAATGCAAAATGCTTCTGTTTGTATTTGAAATGGAAATGTAACACAGTTCATGAATTACTGGCACTTTTCAAATTTCGCCTCTGGCTCTGTATTTCATTCTCAGTTCGTAAACCTTAAAGATCAGAATGCACCCCAGTCAGCCTGTAGTTAGGTAAAGAAGGATCTAAAAGTTCAATTATGCTGGTTGAAAATCCCACAAGGGCTCTTTTTCCACATCCAGTGTAAGTGGTGGTTCGAGTCTTGCAGGTGTTGCACAAGATGCAAACCAACACATGCAAAATTATATTCAAAACTAAGAACGTCTTTCCCCTATTTACATACACAAAATTTGTAAATATGCGTTATAATATCCTAACTGGACTTTACGTATTAAAATTTGTCTTTTTGGGCTGAGGGTGTACGTGTATCCATATGATATATCATTTATAAATGCGTTGCTGTGGTATTTGTGTTTTTCAAACTTATATCCAAATATGTTCTATGTTTGCTTTTCGAGGAGTGGATGCCATTTTCCTGATGTGTTTGTCTGTACAACCAGTGCATTTCAACAGAAACCTCGTGAATACAGCTTGTTTCAAGCTGCAGTTACGAGGTTTTTGTTGAAAAGCGACGAAAAAAGTGTATGTATATATAAAAGAACTAACTAAACAATCCCAAGGCACATTCCTAAACCAATTGAACCATTGTTAATATTACCATTCTGATATATTTGTTATTCATTGCGGTTTTTATTAAACTGTAGTGCATTATATTCCATTACATTATCCAAATTGTTATTTTTTCGCATCTATGAGGAATTTCGGAAGCTTTGGAACATAAAACATTGTTTTGCTGGCAATATAAGGCTATGGACTGCAAGGTTTTCATGAATAAAAAGCATGCTGACAGTAGTGCACAGTATGCATCCATCTAAGCAAGCTCAATCACGATGTATATAATCACGTGACTTAGAATTTCTGATAATCTTCAATAACTTTGTCAATACTTGACCAATTTAAATTCGGTTTGAAGCAGAGAGTGTGGAAAAATGTCAGGAATAACTTGGTCGTGGTAGGTTTTTAAAAAGTCAACTGAAAAACAAGTTATTGAAGATAAACCAAAATTTTGGTCTATCTTCAATAACTTTTTATCAGCTGAAGTTTCAAAAATCAACAACGTCCATCTAATGCTTGACGTCTTTCCACATTATCTGCTTCAAACCGAATTCAAATCGGTCGCATATTAACAAAATTATTGAAGATTTTCTGAAACTATTGCATCAGGTGATTATCCGCCGTGTCAATGCTTGTTTCAAATGCTTAAAGCATCGTCACTTCTTTTTTGTGAAAGACTATTTTTTATAGTTAATCATGTAACTAAATGACACACTGTCCTTCTTTTTTTAGGCAGAACATACTTTTTGGAGCCTTGCAAAATATAGACAGTGTCGGTAAAATCACCACATATGCAAATAATCATAATAATTATGTTTATATCAATAATATGTCTACTTGACATGAGTAATTCATTATAAACTACTAAAAAGCTCATATACATAAATATGTAAGCTGGCAAAGGGGTGGGCAGGCATATAAGACCGCTTGTCTGGGTCAGTACTTTCGAAATATCTAAACTTATAAAACAGCCGATGAGCGTTTCTTTCTTTACTTTCTTGTGAAGGGGGTGGGGATAGACCCTACAAGAACGAAACTTAGAATAGCGCTGAGACGATAAATGTATTGTAGAATCTCTTAACCGAAACTTAATTTGTTGTCGTCTAGTCCTACATGTAAATGTCATCCCCAAAGTACACATCGCTTGTGGTGGTCTTCTTTAGCCATGCCCGATTTCAAATTGCATGATATTTACGATTAAGATTTTTTGAAAATCTGCAATCGTTATTACTGCAAGCTGCCAAAAATCATAATGTTAAGATTATCGGAATTTATCATGCTAATCGAACCTTAAGGGCATCTACTGCAGATTCAATTTTAAATTCATCTTTTTCTGAATTCACAGACTTTGCTTTGAAAGCAAGTTTCTGGGTAGAGGCCTACGCTGATTTGCTGATTATCAGCATTTGTTTTCGTTTTCTGGATATGCATTTCTTTTTTAACATTTCAATGTTAGACCCATTATAACCAAGAATTGTACGGAAAAAGGATGTATGTTTCTTTTTTAACCCCAGCCGTCCATCGCAATTAATGTAATTAACGACATAGAATTACCGATGATCGAGTGGTAAAACACGTGTACATAATTTATAAGACATGAATGTGTAGGCCAATTCACAAATGGATTCCTTAGAAGAACCTGATCGTATGTTTTATATGTACATGCATACAAATTTATGCATTAAAACATAGCGTATCGTAGGTGTTATTATAAAACCTCGTAACTACAGCTTATTTCAAGCTGCAGTTACGAGCTTTTGTCGAAAAGCAACGCTATTATTAAACGTGTGCCCATAAAATCTTTGATAGGAAGAACCGTTCAGAAGGCAGCTTAACCGTCTGGTCGTCATTCGTTTGTTAGCAGGATTTTTGTCCGCTCTTTTTCCCAGCAAATATATATCGCTGCTTTTCAACAAAGACCTCGTAACTGCTGCTTAAAAAAGCTGAAGTTACGAGGGTTTTTTTGTTGAAAAGCGACGATATATGGTTCAAAATATTGCAAACCGCATATTGTTTTAAGATTTTCTACAATTTCTGTTGTTGTGTCAGAGGATTCCAGGCAGTGACTATGCCAAGCACAAATCCCCGGAGGTATCCCCATGTTTAATAGCATTCAACATTAATTGCATAAAATAGGAAGAACCACGTGCATAAAACAAGAAAGTTGATAAGAATTGATGAAAACATTCAATGATTTTGTTGAAGACGTGACCAATTTCAACTCTACTTGATGCGGTGAAAGTGTAAATGTGTCATAGATTTTCGAGATGTAGCACTGGATCCTTTAAAACACCAAGTTAAAATGATTTTTGAATGCCAAACAATATTTAGCTCCACTGGCCTTTCAGGCCAGCGGGCTATTGTCATGGCGTTGTGTCCGTCGTGCGTGCGTCCGTGCGTCCGTCCGTCCGTCCGGTCGTCAACTTTTTTTTAAAAAATCTTCTCCTCAGAAACTACTTGATGGATTTCAATCAAACTTCACAGGAATGATTCTTGGGTGACCCTCTCTCAGATTGCTCGAAATGATTCAGATTGAACAAGAAAGTCTGGAGTTATCTGCCCTTGAATATCAAAATGTCCGTTTTGGCTTTTTATCACTCTAGCAACAACAAATATTGACCAATCAATAGAAAATTTGGACAGAATGTTGGTGACTGGTAGATCTTGCATGAGTGTATATTTCAGTTTGATCGGAATTTCACTGCCTGAGTTAAGAGCTCATTTATATGGCATAAACTCAGCCAGGTAATGAGTAAAGAGTGAAATGGGTGGAAGTGTTACTCCTTGCAGTATATTTATCTTAGAGGTTATGAAGGGGTGTATTTGGAAGTGCAGAGATGGTCACCCAAATAGTCCTTGGGCCAGATATGGTTGGAGTTACCACTAAAATGGACAAAGGGACACCTATATATCTTGAAAGACCTATCCAAAGGAAGAACAAAAATGCGATGATATCCACTCTGCAGAGTAGCTATACCTCAGAATGTGCATTTGAAATTTGATAGGGTTTGGATAGTTGAAATTCAGTGCAAGGTTTTGAAATGTTTAAAATAATGTGGCTTTACTGCTTTCTATACTAAGCATACATTGCATATATAAACCAGATACATAGAAATACAATTCATGTTGAATAATTTGTCCTACACAGCATGTCTATGAAACAATCACAACAGGTATATCCATAAAGGGAGGTAATAAGTCGAGCAAATTACATGCTTTTAAATATGGAGTATGGCATTATTATGTCGTAAGCCAAAAATGAAAATCCTCTGTATTTTCTTGAACCTGTTAATGAATTCTGACTGTTGTTCCATTTCAAAGTGCCGGATAAGCAAAATTTAACAACCTTCTTGTTTCCATGGCAACTGTCTTCTTATAGAAGTTTTAGCATTAGCTTCAACTAATCGCAATTTTTTTTAAAGCCATTATAGTAATAAAACATACATTTTAGTTTTGAAATGTTATTTTGTTAAGACATCTCTTACACAAAACTAATTAGTATGCTTATGAATATTAATAAAAACTTTAATAACAAGATCGTGAAACGCAAATTTATGCCCAAGGAATGGCAATGTTAAGTTTTTATGCTAAGTTTTTGAGTTAAGGATTGATAAGGGTTAATGAATGACCTTGAGGAAGGTCATATCGATATTGCACGAACAGATAAATATCATTGTTCAGAAGAAGGTTACATACAAAATTATAGCTTTGCATGTCAAATATTTTTGGAGAAAAGGCAAGTGTTAAGTTTTCATACAGACAGATGGACGGGCAGACAGACAGACAAGAGTAAAACAATATGCCCCTGCATGTTTAGATTGCTGAAATGAGACATTTCTAGTTACAATGTAAATATGATGTGTGTTTTATACTGTAATTCAAAAGGTAAAATAACACAAATAAATTAATTATTACTTCATTGGCAAATTATGGACAATTATAGGTAAACTGCATGTAGATCTAAAAGGAGACAAGAAAGAGACGGCGGACTCAGTATACAGTGTTTTGACAGCATTTGGGGTTAAGGATAAATTCCTGTTGTAAGCCCTTTAAAGTTTAAGTTTTTTTTAAAAGTAGGTCAAACTCAAAGGCCAGGGTAACTAGGTCAAAGTTTATGGTCCCAAATAAATGGGCGTGGTGGCAGTCCTCATCCGGTAGGTTTCAAATCAAGGCCAAAGAAGTTCAAGACTTAACCATCTGCATGCAAAGTCGCATAACTATCACCCTTCCACTTCTGTTTGTTTCTTGCCCCTCTCAATACCATGCTGAATGACACCAAGGCAAGAAGATCAATATACTTATAAGAATACCTTGTGTTAATGAAGGTGACAGAATTCAACATGCAGCAATGAAGGAAAAGATCAGAAAAGAGTATTACAGAAGAGTTAAGGCTTGCCATCAAGACGTTCGGATATCCTCGGATAATGTCGACCAAAGATCAAATTATCGACTCGGATGTGTGTGTATGAAGAAATCTTGAAAAAAACGGATTTCTTAGCCGGAAGTAGCTACGCTTCATAAAGTAGTTTTCGAGGTCAACCAAATGCACTACCATGGCAACTTGCGGGACTTGCAGGTTGTAATCATTCTTAAAAGAGAGGACACTGGAACTGCAAACAATGTATTTCAGTATCAATGTCGCGTAATTGTTGACATTAGTCACAGACGAACATTTTGAATTGTTGTTCTATTCTATTCTATTCTATTCATAGTCTGAAAGTAGTTCTATGAGATGCATCCAATGTATAATTTGATAGAGTTGTCCTTGGTGATCCAATTGGCCATCAAGAGTGAGCTAAAAGCTGCAGATAAGATTGAAGCCATAAACACCCTGGCAGTCCCAGTTGTCACATACAATTTCAATATCATAAACTGGCAAATGCAAGAAAAAAGGAAAACTTGACACAAAGACCAGACAGTTACTAACAACAGAAAGAATGCGCCACCAAAGGCGTTGAAAGATTGTACCTACCACGAAAGATCGGTGGTAGGGGCCTCTCATAGATTGAGATGGCATAAACACGTATTTGGAGACAACAAAAGACAATCTGCTACATCTGATCCGGGAACATGAACGTAACAAGAAACTTTACTCAATCTCAGAGCAAGCCAGAAAATTCATTCAAGAACTGAACATTGCACAAACAACAAGAAATGGAGAAGAATCCGTCACAGAGTTTACCAAAAGAACAAGACGGACAAGGGCAGATGCCCAAAAGATGATGACACAAACATGGAAAGCCAAACCAATGCATGGGCAATGCCCTTAAGGTTTGACAAACCAGATGTTGACCAAGATCAGACACATAAGTGGTTCTCTAGTGCAGGTCTCAATGCAGAAACAGAGGGGATGGTCATAGCAGCACAAGATCAGAGTTTGGCTACAAGAGCATATCACAACAAGATCATCAAAGATGGTACAGATCCAAAGTGTAGAATATGCAACCAATATGATGAAATCGTCTCAGGCTGTCCAACATTAGTGCCAACATAGTACATTTAAAGACATGACAAGGCAGCAGGGTACATTCATTGGAAAATCTGTAAGCAATTTAGACTCCCAGCAAACAAAAAATTGTATGAACATCAACCAAAAACAGTCGTAAGGGACATGTCAGTGAATACTGGTACAGAGATCAAGGCTAACAGACCAGACATCATCATCAAGAACAAATTGGACAAGACGTTCATCATGATTGACATGACGGTTCCATCTGAAAGAAATGTCTCCGTTAAGGCACTTGAGAAACTATCAAAAAACAAATACCTTGAGATAGAAGTAGCCAGAATGTGGGGTATGGAGACGACAACTGTACGAGTCGTTGTAGGTGCACTTGGTCTCATTAAGATGAGACTTGACAAAATATTCAAACAAATCCCTGGTGCACCAGTTATCGAGGAACTGCAGAAGATCATACTCCTCGGAAGTGCACATATCATCCAAGGAACGCTCTAAAACATGTGAAAGCTAACACTAAAAGTGCCTTAAAATTATGTGTTGATTCCGGCATTTCAGTGTAAAAATACCTTTGTACAAAACCGAACTAGACAATAATAATAATAATAATGATAATAATAAAGATAATAATAACACTATAATTGCAAAATTTATACCTTCTGTCATAGATCTAGCTATCCCCTAAAGAATCTGCTTTACATGTATACAACCTACAACCTTAATTTTAAACGATGTCAATAAACTTTCAATATATTGTAGTTGCCCTTTTTGTTAATCCATGTGTTTTGATTCTACTTTGAATTCTAAAAGTATCAAACGAGATCATTTGAACCATCTAATCAGTTCTGTTCATCATCATAATCATTCATTCATTTGTGTAAATTGTGCAAAGAAAGTGTTAAAATATTTAACAATTATTTATAATAATGTATTCAGTTTACTGTATCAGTGTGTTCCTAAACTTTAGGGACATTATTTTCTATTTGATATTGGATTTAGGGTGTATTTTTTTACGTTCAAAAGGGTTGTTTAGCCCTTATATTGAAGCATATTTACAATAAGATGCAAAATTACGGATGCTAACAAATGATTGAATCTTGCATGAAAATGAGTGAATTTGCCAAACGAATGAACGTTAACTGTTACTAGATAACATAACAGATGCTGATCTTAGAAGCAAGAGCAAATGCCAAGTTTGAAAGCAATAGTTATGACAGAAACAAACTTATTTGTGACAGATATTTGAAAGATGCTCATTAAAGTTTGATGAAGAATTTCTAGGCCACAAAAAGGTAAAAATTGCTCGACATTAAATGCTAGAGTAATAGATATCTGTCTTGAGGTTGGTATCATGGACATAGAGGTATGTGCAAAGTTTTAGAGTAATGGCCTTAGTAAAACAGAGATATGACACTTTTACCAAACACAAACCTAATTCGCAAAAAGGGTCACAGTTTTAAGTAGTGTCATTAATATTCGCGAATATGCAAATAAGGTAATTTGCATAAAATTTATGGTAAATTATTGAGCAAGTCATAAACTTTCATTTGATTCCATTCTTACATCTGTAGGTCAATATTCAACCAAGACATGACCAATAACGTTTTGAAATGACAGAACAATTTTATAGGTTTAAGGGTTTAGATAAGGTTTATGACCCAAAGCCCCTACGACCAAATTAAGTGCAAACATCGCTCAAAATGTTTGATATATTATTTTCTTTAAATATTTAATATGTTTGTAATTCCCCTGCACAAAAATGCCTCGTTTTGGAAAGTATTTACCAAATTTCTGTCAAAAATTATTAAAGATATCCTCGCACATCTTTTCCAACAATCGATAAACAACGGTATTGTACCAGAAGACTGGAAACTTGCAAACATATGCCCACTTTACAAAAAGAATGATAAATCTTCACCAAGTAACTACCGACCGGTGTCGTTAACCTGCATATGTTGCAAACTATTAGAACATATAATCTGCTCAAACCTAATGAAACATTTTGAAAACAACAACATACTGAATGAAAGACAACACGCCTTTAGAAAACACCATAGCTGTGAAACCCAACTAACTACAGTGATAAACGACTGGGCTTACTCCTTGGATCGAAATAAACAAGTAGACATTTTCATATTAGACTTTGAAAAAGCATTTGACACAGTACCACATGAACTTTTAAAAACCAAGTTATTTAAATATGGAGTGAGGAAGAACATACTTAAATGGATTGACTCCTTTTTGGTAAACCGGAAACAGCAAGTAGTAGTTAACGGAGTAAAATCAAGTGTTTCGTTAGTTCAGTCCGGAGTGCCTCAAGGTACAGTTTTAGGACCTATACTATTCTTAATTCATATAAATGACATTAGTGAAAAGATAACATCAAATATTCGATTATTCGCTGATGACTGTGTTTGCTATAGAGAAATCCACTCAGAAAGGACTGTACTGAACTTCAGAAAGATATCGACAATCTTGGTAAATGGGCAGACTTATGGGGTATGCGTTTCCAACCCGTCAAGTGTAACATGATGACTCTTACTAGGAAGAAATCCACTATTAACTTTACATACACACTAAAAAACACTCCGTTAGAATCGTTGAAAGTAATCAAATACCTTGGTGTTCACATCACTAACAATCTTACTTGGAACAAACATATTGAAGAAACATGTAAGAAAGCCTACAAGACATTAGGACTACTTAAACGCAACTTACATCACTGTCCAACAGAAGTAAAACTACAAGCATATAAAGGACTGATCAGACCCGTTTTGGAATACGCTAGTGCAGCATGGGACCCCCAACAATCATACCTACAAGAGAAAATTGAAACAATACAAAAGAGAGCTGCAAGATTCATTACATCTAATTATGACTATACCAGTGGAAGCATGACCAACATTTTAACACAACTCAAATTAGAAGATCTGAAAGAGAGACGTAGGAAAAACCGCCTGATTTTATTGTGCAAAGGACTTAACAACAAAGCTTCAATCCCAATACATCAAATTACAAGACCAAAAAGACCATCAAAAAATAGACACTCTGAACACATAAACCTACCATATTCACGGACGGACATCTACAAATTCAGCTTTATACCAAATACTTTCCGGGACTGGAACTCAATACCAATGGACATCATTGCGGAATATAACAGTTCTAGTGACCCAGTGAAAACCTTTTGTGAACTTATCAAAAAGCAAAATCGCTAATTAACCCTACACTTGACGTTATGCGCGGCGTAAGAATGTCTTATAGATGTATCGCCGTAAAGAAATCAAGATCAAATCAAGATCAAGATCAAGAAATTGCAATTTTAGGAAAATTCATGAATATGCAAATGAGCTAATTTGCATAACATAATTAAAATGAAAGAATAAGTCATAAGCTTTCATTTAATATCATTCTGACAACTGTGTGCAAATATTGAATGAAGATATGGCCAAATTCATTTTCAAAATTTACGTAAGTAATTTGATGGGACTAGGGGTTTAGATAAGGGTTACGGCAAAAAGCCCCAACTGCCAGAGTGTAAACAAGGCTCAAAATGTTTCTAATAAAATGTTCTTTAAGAAAAATCATGTTTTCAAAATTCCCCTGAAAGGAAACGCCTTGTTGTGGAAAGTATTTATCAAAATTTTCGCCAAAAAAATGGAATTTTTAAGGGAAATCATTAATATTCATGAATATGCAAATGAGATAATCTGCCTAAAATAACTACAGACAAAAGAGCGAGTCATAAGCTTTCATTTGATACCATTTTGACACCTGTAGGTCAATATTGAATGGAAATATGACCAAATAAGTGTTATAAATTTGAATGCAAAAAATGATAGGGTTAAGGGTTTTAGATAAGGGTTACAACCAAAAGCCCCGACGGCCAGAGCGCAAACAAGGCTCAAAATGTTTCTAAGATAATGTACTTTATGAAAAAACACGTTTTCTTGCATTAGAAATAAATGATAATTATAGAAAAATACTTTTTCGAATATTTCGGCCAATTCTTACACTTGATTGCACCTAAAGCATATTTTGAAGAGGAGTAATGACGTCATTATAATTACATAATTAAAAAGATCATGATTCATAAGTAGTGAAATACATGCTCATACGTATGGATTCAAATAAATAGATTTATACATTCATTTTATATTTTTTATTAATTTTTCCCTTTCCCTTACCCCAAACCAGATTGTCATTCACGTCGTGAAGGGTACCTATATAAAGGTAAGGGTAAAATATATTTAGCTACTCTTCATGTCGGATATCATCACTGAAAAACATCCGTCAGATGTATATCTACAAACATATATAGGTGTCCTTTTGTCCTTTTTTCTGGTAATACTTACCCCATTTTCCTGGTCCTGGCCCAAGGACTAAAAGGGTATTAATTAAACAACAGAGTGGTTATTAATGTGTTGTTTGAAGCTTGGTTTGTGACTATTATGAAAATGTGATACAAGTTAACCCATTACCAGTGGGCAAAATTTTAGGCTAGTTTAAATTCTAAGACCTTGCAGACAACAATTTTAGGTTAATTTTTGGTCTCGTGGGGAAGTTAACATTGTGGAAAATGAAGAAAGTGATAGTCACATGCAATTTCTTCATTTTCCACAATGTTTTCAAATCTGTTATCTTGAGGAGCGACAAAAAAGTGTCTTTGTGTGGAAATGGGTTAAACTAGCTATAGATAGTTTCAATTGTTCATTGATCAATTTTATGGACTATGTATCTGTTTACATTGCCAGTATCATCTTAAGCTGGAATTTCCACTATTTCCTTTACTTTCTTCTTGTTTGAGAGTCACTGTGTGGTAATGAGTTAAGGGTGTACTTAGAAGGCACAGTGTGTCCCCAAATGTGTTAACTAAATAAAAGAGTGGGTCATAGTGAAGTGTTAACCCATTAGCAGATGGCAAATTTTTAGGCTTGGTAAATTCAAATACCTTAACAGTGAATGGAATTTCACCCTTTCCCAAATGGCAAAACATTTATTAGAAATATGGTATATCTAGGAAAACCTACAATTCATAAGTAAATTTAGATCTATTTGGCACAAGGAAGATTTTCATTACTAGTATCATCCTAAACTGAAATTATCTCCCATTTCATTTAACCCTTTCCGAAATGGCAATTATCTGGTTAGAAACATAGGATATTAAGGAGTAATTTATATATAAATTTAGATCTGTTTGGAAGAAGGAAAATATTCATTGCTAATATGGACCTAAGCTAGAATTTCCTTCAACCCTTTCCCAAGTAGCAAACATTTAGTTTTACATTCTTCTTGCTCTAAAAATCACAAGTATTGAACGTTTTAATCAAGATTTGGATTAAATATTAAATGAAGCTCAGGCCTGTGGAGCGACTCAAGACCTTCAGGTCTTTCTAGTTTGTTGTATTGTGTCGTAATTAACATTTTTTATCAAGTTCTGATAAAAGATTCGACCACGTTAAACAAATTATTTGAAGATTTTCTGCAAGTACTGTTGTTTTGTCACATGATTCCGCACCATGACTAAGCCAAGCACAAATCCCCAAAGGACGCCCCATGTTTAATAACATTCAACATTAATTGCATAAAATAGGGAGAACCGCGTGGATAAAACAAGAAAATCGAAGAAAACTTTCAATGATTTTGTTAAAGACGTGAACAAGTTCAACTCGATTTGAAGCGGTGAAAGTATAAAAATGTCGTAGATTTTTTAGATGTAGCACTGGCGCTTTTAAAAACACCAAATAAAATGATTTTTGATTGCCGAACAAATAGTTTGTTTGGTCGTTATTAACATTTTCTTTTATCAAGTTCTGATAAAAATCGGTCACGTTTAAACGAATTGCTTGACGATTTTCTACAAGTTTTGTTGTTGAGTCACGTGAGTCCGCACCGTGACTAAGCGAAGCACAAATCCCCGGGGGACACCCCATGTTTAATAACATTCAACATTAATTGCATAAAAGTGCAGTCAGCAGTATTACTCGTATTGTATAACACGATACTAATTAATTAACGAAAAGGTCAAAGAGCCGAATTAATGGAATTGCATGGCTTACCCTTTGTTTACTAGACGAATATATCGTCGCTTTTCAACAAAAAACCTCGTAACTGCAGCTTAAAACAAGCTGCAGTTACGATGTTTTGTTGAAAAGCGACGATATATTGAATAACCTTATTCTTTCCATGAATTCTTTGGATACGTCGTTTTGATAAGCATTTAGGTATGTCAGTCCTTTACAAAAGACAAAATTCATATAGTCCAAACTTTACAGAGCTGATGGAGAAAAAGGACTACTAAATTCGCTGCCAATAGACAAACCTGAATTTCCATTCTTTTTATGCTTTCTAAAGCATTCTTATGTACTTGAAAATGGAGATGCTGTTGTTTTGAAATATTGTTAATATGTAAGCCTATTAGACAACAATACTAAGTAAACGATTAAGATGAAATCATTTCTTTGATCGGAACGTCAAAAACAGATGTTCTTCGGAATAGGGTTAAGACAACATCACTTCGTTTGCTATGTCCGAAAAACCCGCACATACAGCTTTCTCAAACTGTATTTAGGCTACGACATTTTTAAACCTAACCGTCGAATTGTAAAATAGCAAATTTTTTATGATACACACGAATGTATGTACATTGTAAGCAGACCTCGATCAAAATTCCTACACAAGAATACGTCACACGCGTCCAATATTATTTTTCGTCTCCAGAGCATTGATACAATAAAGATGAATAACCTTCATTCAAGCCAGGTCTCTATGTGTTATTAATATTGAACTACAACACAGTCAGAATAGCAGCTAAATCCATTCTCTTTGTTATTTGAACTTATTTTAAATCCAAAAGCCTTTCTCTTTCTTATTTCAATTCCAATCTGTGCCACCTGTAAGTTGCTCATTGAAAAACATAAGAAATGTGAATGAGCATTCATTCGAATCCGTGAAAAATAACAGTCACAGATCTTGAGACTAAGTCATAACTTGTTGTCGTACTGAGACTTTTTTGTGAAATTATTTTTTTTTATTTTTTTTCACTGGAATGTTAAAGAGGATTATCTAAAAATTTAATTCTTTAAAGGTTCAATTAATTTTGTATAAGCTATAAAGAGTTTGGGTTAGGTCTTCTCCAAAATATTTCCTAACACAGGAGGTCGGTTTTTCTGCAGACGCTAGAGGATTCTATTATATACGAGGGGGCTAGATCGCATATCAGACCCGCATTTTTGTTGTTTTTCTCCCAGTTTTTTCTCTCTCCCATGTCATATTTTTAAGCATACCACACAATTTGTCTGTCAGCCGTGGAGGAGTTCTAATCAATCTACATAGAGGCTGATGTAGACTTAACGTAGGGCGAAATTCGTCCTGACATTGTTCCTGAGTTATGTATTGGTCGAATACGTTCTACATATCGTATATTACGTGTATCTTACAATTGATATTTGTTAATTCAAAATTGATTGACCCTCCCAAAGAAGACTTACTTTTTGGCGTCGATCATAAAACGTATTTGAAAAGAAAAAACACTGGCACAAAGGAAGAACATGTTGTTCAGCAATATTTACTGCGCTATATTGTCCATTAATGCTCTCTTCATCAACAACATGTTGTGGTCTGTAGCAGCTTTCACATCGTGCTAGCCTAAAATTTTGTATTCTCCAAAGCCGAGGTCTATTGATTGACCTCTGCAGTTTTTGGTACACCAACAGCCTATTTTGTCGTCATAATCTGATTATAGCACATCATTTGAAATATCGAATCAAAATCATTCAGTTTTATCTTGCATTATCATTACGTTTACATTACGTCGCTTCTATTTTTTGGCTGAAGCCGGTAACATTTGAATTATCGAATCAAAATCATTCAGTTGTATCTTGTTTGATTACGTATACATTACGTCGCTTCTATTTTTAGTTGAAGCCGGTAATTTGAAGCGTCAGCCAATGAAAGTTTGTATCAGATATTTCACTGGTTTTGGTGTGTATAGCCAACGATTGGATAACGAAATCCCGCAAAGGCCCCGAGATTAGACGTGAAATGACCCCGTGAAAACAGAGCATCATTCTATCATAATGGAATGAAGAGAGAATGTGCTCTGTTCTTAAGATAGTAAAATTTTTGTTGTTAAGGGATAAACTCGTAGTAGGAGTGTTGGAGTAAAAGCACAAAATATGATTTTGTATGTACTGACTTTTTGTACTGAGAACTCAGGCTTCGAAATATCAAATAGTCGTATATCGAGTAATAAAGAGTGGGACATTCTTCAACGATCATAATTCGAAGAAGATTATTTGTGTTTATCTTAAACTTACATCCAGCTAAGAATTTATAATTAACTTGAAGCAAAAAAATGAGTTTGCAGAACAGTTTAGTCAAAATAGCCTGTTAAACCACAGGAAGCCCTGTATGAACATTTTGTACATGTACGTACTAATATTGTAGTCTTAACCCTTGTCAGACCATTCTTATTCTTTGAGAGTTTGATTGGAAGTATATCAACAAATGTGTTGTTTCAGATTTTTAGCTCCACTGGCCGAAGGCCAGCGGGCTATTGTCATGGCGTTGTGTCCGTCGTGCGTGCGTGCGTCCGTCCGTTAACTTTTTCTTTAAACATCTTCTCCTCTTATACCAGTGGGCCAATTTTGACCAAACTTGGCAGGAATGTTCCTTGGGTGACCCTTTTCAAGACTTGTTCGCGAATTTTTGATTCGTCAAAAAATGTGGGCGTGGCAGGGCGGGGCTTATCAGACTTAGAGAAATCATAAGAAAATTCTTTAAAAATCAATCATTGGGCCAATTTGAACCAAACCTGGCAGGAATGTGCCTTTAGTCATTCTTTTCAAAATTTGTTCTTAAATTTTTACATTTGTCAAAAAATGTGGCCGTGGCAGGGAGAAAGGGGCTTATCAGACTTAAAGAAATCATAAGAAAATTCTTTAAAAATCAACCATTGGGCCAATTTGAACCAAACCTGGCAGGAATGTGCCTTGAGTCATTCTTTTCAAAATTTGTTCACAAATTTTTACATTTGTCAAAAAGTGTGGCCGTGGCAGGGAGAAAGGGGCTTATCAGACTTAAAGAAATCATAAGAAAATTCTTTAAAAATCAACCATTGGGCCAATTTGAGCCAAATCTGGCAGGAATGTGCCTTGACTCATTCTTTTCAATATTTGTTCACAAATTTTTATATTTGTCAAAAAATGTGGCCGTGGCGGGGAGAAAGGGGCTTATCAAACTTAGAGAAATCATAAGAAAATTCTTTAAAAATCAACCATAAGGCCAATTTGAACCAGACTTTGCAGGAATGTTCTTTGAGTCTCTCTTTTCAAAATTTATTCACATTTTTTTACATTTGTCAAAAAAATTTGGCCGTGGCAGGGAGGAAGGGGCTTATCAGACTTAAAGAATTCATAAGAAATTCTTAAAAAATCAACCCTGTGTCCAATTGAACCAAACTTTCCAGGAATGTGCCTTTAGTCGTTATTTTTAAAATTTGTTCACAAATTTTTATATTTGTCAAAAAAATGTGGCCATGGCAAGGGGAAAAGGGGCTTATCAGACTTAGAGAAATCATAAGAAAATTCTTTAAAAATCAACCATAAGGCCAATTTTAACCAGACTTTGCAAGAATGTTCTTTGAGTCTCTCTTCAAAATTTATCCACAAATATAAAGATTTGGCTGCCACTGAGTAAGGCTTACAAGAAATCATGGGATAATTCTTCCACTTTAACCAGTGGAGCGATTCAGGCCCTCCTGGGCCTCTTGTTTATACATTTGTATCGTCTCATCTACTTATATGCATATTTTTTTTGCAAGTGTGTTTGGAACCAAGCTGCATGCTTGAAACCTGTTTTGCAATTTAGTTTGCAATATTACTGGGAATTATCGCTGATTTGCTTAAAAAATCTCGTAACAACAACTTTTGAAAAGCATTTTAAAATCTGTAGTTAAGAGATTTTCGAAAAAGGAAACCATTACTTTAGAAGATTTTTATCGTTGTCAAGTATTTTACCCTTTCCCAAACAAGACCTGGGGCCCGTATTATTAACGATCGTACGTTTGATTTTTGCATAATTACTTGTAACAACAGCCCTGATTGGCTCAGTCGGATTTCTCGTGCAATCAGATGTCTTGTTACACAGTTTACACAAAAACTTGATCGTAAGATGTTTAGTAATACGGGGCCCTGGTTTTGACGTCCCTAATAGAAATGGCTTGGGAAAACATTGAAACAAAAGAAGAAACTGCTGATAACCACTATCTCATAGTTTACACAAATTTTATCTTTAATTACTTCCATTTTGTCATTTGTGGCAGTTTTTGGAGTGGATCCCCCTAAAATTCTGCCGTTTGGGAAAGGGTCAAAGTTTGGACCGTATTCACTAACAATTCTTAAGTTCATCACATTCCACCGGATTGGACGACAGGTATGTCTCAGCCAATCGGATGGATTGACGTGTAATTGTACAGTAATACTCGAAACATTGGTGAATAACCACCTTGATGTCCTCTGACATATTTTCTTTGAACGCCATGATTAATGTACTTTTTTGTGTACTTTCAGGCTTGTTGATGATGTAAGAATGGAATGTGACGTCAGATTTCGGTAGAAGTAAACATACAGCCAAATGGACGGCGATATTCCGGTAAAGTAATTCATATGTTACCTATGTTAGATCTCGGTAAAAGTAAATATATAACCAAATGGACGGCAATATTCCGGTAAAGTAATTTATATGTTACCTATGTTAGATCTCGGTAAAAGTAAATATACAGCCAAATGGACGGCAATATCACGGTAAAGTAATTCATATGTTACATATGTCAGATCTCGGTAAAAGTAAATATACAGCCAAATGGACGGCAATATTCCGGTAAAGTAATTCATATGTTACATATGTCAGATCTCGGTAAAAGTAAATATATAACCAAATGGACGGCAATATTCCGGTAAAGTACCGTATAGCACTTTATTTCTGCGGGGTCCAAATTCTGCGGATTTTCCAGAAATCAGGCGGGTTAAATTTCTGCGGAACATATTTCTGCGGTCTCTCATTTTGCAAAATCAAAGATTTTATTTCTGCGCTATCAAATCAGTTTTAGTCATGGTTTGAAAGACGATGCTTACCAAATATTCTAATTATTCCGTTAGGGTAAAGGGATAATATCACTCATTTACCAGTACCTATAAATGCGTTATGGGAAACAATGCCGTATACAGATAGGTGTGAAAAGAAAGACGTGTCAAACTGTTACCAATCAGTCAAACTTGTTAAATCTTTGTTTATTGATGAACTAAAATGTTTTATCTACACCTAAGGTAAAGCCGTAGTTACACCATTTTAGAATAGGAAAGCACTCCATTGTTATGATATTGTTCTATCCATCAGGTGGTAACAGTTTAACTTGTCCATGTACTGACTAATATTACAGACAAAAACCTCTACATTCAGGATTAATATTCTGCGGATTTTATTTCTGCGGTGCTGTCCACGACCGCAGAAATAGCAGAAATAAAGTCCCCGCAGAAATAAAGTGCTATACGGTAATTTATATGTTACCTATGTTAGATCTCAGTAAAAGTAAATATACAGCCAAATGGACGCCAATATCACGGTAAAGTAATTCATATGTTACATATGTCAGATCTCGGTAAAAGTAAATATATAACCAAATGGAGGAAATATTCCGGTAACGTGATTCATATGTTACCTATGTCAGATCTCGGTAAAAGTAAATATACAGCCAAATGGACAGCAATATTCCGGTAAAGTAATTCATATGTTACCTATGTCATATCTCGGTAAAAGTAAATATACAGCCAAATGGACGGCAATATTCCGGTAAAATAATTCATATATAACCCATGTCAGATCTCGGTAAAAGTAAATTTACAACCAAATGGACGGCAATATTCCGGTAAAGTAATTCATATATAACCTATGTCAGTTCTCGGTAAAAGTAAACATACAGTCAAAGGAACTGCAATATTCCGGTAAAGTAATTCATATGTTACCTATGTCAGATCTCGGTAAAAGTAAATATACAGCCGAATGGTCGGCAATATTCCGGTAAGGTAATTCATATGTAACCTATGTTAGATCTCGGTAAAAGTAAACATACAGCCAAATGGACGGAGATATTCCGATAAAGTAATTCATATGTTACCTATGTCAGATCTCGGTAAAAGTAAAACTTCAGCCAAATGGATGGCAAAATAACGGTAAAGTAATTCATAAGTAGTCTATGCCAGATCTCGGTAAAAGTAAATTTCAGCCGAATGGACGGAACTATTCCGGTAAACTAAATCATATGTAACCTATGTCAGATCTCGGTAAAAGTAAATATACAGCCAAATGGACGGCAATATTCCGGTAAAGTAATTCATATGTTAACTATGTCGGATCTCGGTAAAAGTAAATATACAGCCAAATGGACGGCAATATTCCGGTAAAGTAATTCATATGTTAACTATGTCGGATCTCGTTAAAAGTAAATATACAGCCAAATGGACGGTAATATTCCAGTAAAGTAATTCATATAAACTCTATGTCAGATCTCGGTAAAAGTAAATATACAGGACGGCAATATTCCAGTAAAGTAATTTATATGCAACCTATGTCAGATCTCGGTAAAAGTAAATATACTCGTACAGCCAAATGGACGGCAATATTCCTGTAAAGTAGTTCATATGTAGCCTATGTCAGATTTCGGTAGAAGTAAATATACAGCCAAATGGACGGCAATATTCCGGTAAAGTAATTCATATGTTACCTATGTCAGATCTCGGTAAAAGTTAGTATACTCGTACGCCAAATGGACGGCAATATTCCGGTAAAGTAATTCATATGTTACCTATGTCAGATATCGGTAAAAGTAAATATACAGCCAAATGGACGGCAATATTCCGGTAAAGTAATTTATGTTACCTATGTCAGATCTCGGTAAAAGTTAGTATACTCGTACGCCAAATGGACGGCAATATTCCGGTAAAGTAATTCATATGTAACCTATGTCAGGTCTCGGTAAAAGTAAATATACAGCCAAATGGACGGCAATATTTCGGTAAAGTAATTCAAGTGTAACCTATGTCAGATCTCGGTAAAAGTAAATATACAGCCAAATGGACGGCAATATTTCGGTAAAGTAATTAATATGTAACCTATGTCAGGTCTCGGTAAAAGTAAATATACAGCAAAATGGACGGCAATATTCCGGTAAAGTAATTCATATGTAACCTATGTCAGATCTCGGTAAAAGTAAATATACAGCCAAATGGACGGCAATACTAGTATTCCGGTAAAGTAATTCATATGTTACCTTAAACCTATGTCAGAACTCGGTAAAAGTAAACATACAGCCAAATGGACGGCAATATTCCGGTAAAGTAATTCATATGTTACCTATGTCAGGTCTAGGTAAAAGTAAATATACAACCAAATGGACGGCAATATTCCGGTAAAGTAATTCATATGTAACCTATGTCAGATCTCGGTAGAAGTAAATATACAGCCAAATGGACGGCAATATTGCAATATTCCGGCAAAGTTTCATATGTAACTTATATTTCTGAACTCTATTGTATAAATGCTGGTTAGACTGAACAATATGGTTTAAAACATTTCACTGCACTATTTCTACAGGAACAGTACATGTATATAAATGTGACCCGTCACGCTAAAAGGGACCTTATTCGAACTCCAAAAATCAAAATTTTGACAAACTTGTCAGATTAAGCTCAGGTCAACCAGTAATTGTATGCATAAAATGATCATATTCTAAGATAGGGAAAACATTCCAGATTTAGAAAGTTGCATAAAAGTGAAAAGTGTCGGCCCTAGTCTGGCTGCGCGGACTGCGCAGACTGACTAGGGTCGATATTTTTCACACATCCGATAAGGTCCCTTTTAGCGTGTTGGGTCACAAATGATCGAGATATGTACGGAAACTGTACAACAATAAATTGTACAACACCATCCGGATTTAAAATTGTGAGAAGAGTCGAATATTTATTGACTTGAAGAATTTCTCCGCTACACTATATGCGACCATATTGATTTTGCGGATAAAGTGAGACTTTCCTATTTTTCTTGTCCCATGAGAATTGTCTCTATATATGGGGGAAACATTCTACAGAAATATAAAGGCTCCAGATGAAATGCTATTTTGCCATCTCTGCTGTAAATATACCTCACGAGAAATGACCTGGCAGAGCAGCCCATGCTTATCGAATGGAATGCTCTGCCAGGTCAATTCTTATCCGCTAACCGCTATAACTTATGAAAGAATAGTCTACCAAGACCAATGACCAAAAAGTATTGTATGGAGTCATAATATGGAAACGGGACCTCGGTTTGAAGTCTCATCCGAATGACTGGAGAAGCGGGGGATCGAACCAGCGACCCCTGTGTTTCAAGTTCAGTGCGCCCCTGTTTGACCAAAAAGACAAAAACATCAAATAACTGATTCTACGGTTCTACCCTTGGTTACCCATGAGCTCTTTCCTGAATTTAAGACTGTTCCACTTAGAAACTATGCGTAGTGAAAAAGTATTATAATAAAAAAGGATACTTTAAGGTAAAGCCATATAAATCAACATTTTCGCTTTTATCTCATTGTTAGTCCCCTACCGGTGTTCACACCGGAGGGGACTATAGGTTTGCCCTCCGTCTGTCCGTCCGTCCGTCAGTCTGTCCGTCCGTCCGTCCGTCCGTCTGTCCGTCAGTCTGTCCGTCAGTCTGTCCGTCCGTCTGTCCGCTCAAATCTGGATCCCGCGATAACTTAATAACTAAGCAAGCGTTTTTGATGAAAGTTGGTATATGACTAGATGGCAATGTGTAGATTATGCACATCATTTTATTTTTGTTTTTCGACTTAAATTGAGGTTGCTTTGGTTACAGAAATAGTGAAAATATGGCCAAAAAATGGGATCCTGCGATAAGATAATAACTAAGCAAGCTAGTTTGATGAGACTTGGTATATGACTATATGGCAATGTGTAGATTATGCACATCATTTTATTTTTGTTTTTAGACTAAAATTGTTGTTGCTATGGTTACGGAAATAGTGAAAATATGGCAAAAAATATTGGATCCTGCAATAAGTCAATAAGTAAGCAAGCTAATTTGATGAGACTTGGTATATGACTAGATGGCAATGTATAGATTATGCACATCATTTTATCTTTGTTCTTTGACGAAAAGTGCGGTTGCTATGGTAACGGAAATAGTGAAAATATGGCAAAAAATGGATCCTGCAACTTAATTTATTATTGATTACCATATTGAGTCAATGTGAAGCCGGTAGGGGACTTTATGTGTTGCATACAACACCAGATACTTGTTTTCCACGTATCCCCTGTTACACATGCCAAAAATTTGTCTTGTATGGAAAATTTATTAGATCTAACATTATTTTTTCCCAAACATTGATATAAGAAATGATAAGCATGAATTGTATTGTTATTGTCGCTTATTTTTAAAACAGTAACACTTACATAGCATTTCGTCGGTGTTCTTGCAAAGCCTAGTAACTCCAGCTTGATTAAAGCTGGAGTTACGAGGTTTTAAAATAACACCGACGATTTCAGACCACCATGAGTTTAGACCTTTTTGTACTTGGGTGCAGTCTGAGAATTCATGTTGATTTTCGACAGTTGATTTATGTATCATTCGGATAACCTCCGAAATACTGTAGAGTCATATCTCGGCTGTAGGTAACGGTTGTATTTCTTCATTTGAAATAATGATAATCAAAAACGGGAAAGAAACTCGGTACCTTTAGGGAATATGTCAAAGATATTTTCTCATAAATTTTACTATTTTTCTTTCCCGAAAGAGCATATTTTCTTATGAAAATTCTGCATATTTCAATCAAGCCAAAGTATTCTGCTGTTTACGATGAATATATTTGCACTTATGCACATGATAATCTTAAAACATGGCTGTCTAGAATGCTTCAATGATCCTTCTCCTGATCCTGGCTCATATATTTTTCTTTTTTTTTTTATTTTTCAGGTCTACATTCCCGATGAAACAGTACGTTCCAGTTGACTTATCATTCTTACAAAAAGGATTTTTACCTTAAATGATGACATATCATGTGACGTCATAATTGTTATTGGTCAATAATTGATGAATTGTGATATTTGTAGATTATTGTGATTTTCATAATCAAAATATCAAAATGGTGATCTAAAATGGAATTACATCGTTTAATATCGTTGTTGGATTTACAATAAGGTAGACTGAAATCGTTCCAGTGTACATAACGTCTGTTGGCGGAATGATTGAATTGGATAAAAAGCTGTGATAGGAAAGTGATTCTTAGCAATAAGATTATATTGGAGATAAGAAGCGGAAACTGCTGTGTTTTAACAGCGAGGAAAGTACGAAATAAATATTCTTATCTGTTAAGCAGTGAAGCGTTTACAAGAATCTAATTCGTAGCTGTCGTGAAAAAGCTCGGAATACATCGTTATCGAGATTGCAATTTTAAAACGGAAGTTGAAAACATTTTTGTGATAAAATCGTTACTAGTGTGACACCTACCGTTTAATATTAATAAAGCGATACTGGTACCCGAATCCTTGCTCAAGTTGACGAGTTAAAAAACCGGGAACCATGAATATAAATCAACAAGACGCGGACAACCGCGTCATCATAAACGTTGGCGGGATACGTCACGAGACATATAAAGCGACGTTAAAGAAAATTCCTGCCACGAGACTCTCACGTTTAACGGAAGCCCTTGCAAATTACGATCCTGTGCTCAACGAATACTTTTTCGATCGGCATCCGGGCGTGTTCGCTCAGATTCTGAACTATTACCGCTCGGGAAAGCTCCATTATCCGACGGACGTCTGTGGACCGTTATTCGAGGAGGAACTAGAATTCTGGGGTCTGGATTCGAACCAAGTAGAACCGTGTTGTTGGATGACGTACACATCTCACAGAGACACGCAAGACGTCCTAGGTATACTAGATCGACTTGACCTTGACACCGACAAGCCAACGGAAGACGATATTATGAAAAAGTTCGGCTGGGAAGAGGAATACAAGGCGGGCCAGTTAAACTGCTGGCAGCGGATACAACCGAAAATCTGGGCCTTGTTTGATGAGCCCTATTCATCGACGTCAGCAAAGGTACGTTAACGTCACATACGTTCGAAAATGACGTAACTACAGCTTATTCAAGCTGTAGATACGTTATTTTCGAACGTACATGACGGTAAACAACGATGATTGGACAAAACCAGAATGTTCGTTTTATACATTTATTCCTTTTTCAAATTGACTAAATAGTCCATTTTCAAATCAATCCTTTTGTAATTATATCTAAGTTCTGTGTTGCTCTATGAACTTACAAATACTTATTTAACCTATATTGACCCTTTCCCAATAGGTATTTAATATTTCCTTAAAGCTATTAAACTGATTAGAAAGCTTAATAAATGAACAGAGAAGAATAAGCTAAAACCTTTTCTCCTCTGACCAAAAGCTTTCAACCTTATTCCATTGAAATTTTCTCTGTAATACTCGCTTCTGATCCCTTTTTGAATTCTGGGAAAGGATTAATTATTCCCTGTTTCCGTCGCTCGCCCTTGTTAGTATATTATTTGCATATGCACAACTGATAAATTGCTAATCAACGTTTACTGGTCTAAGTCGACAAATATTTCCAAATTTCATACACATAAAGCAAAAGTAAAATTACCTGTAAAAATAATTAAAGGATATCCGACTTCACGAAAAGGACCAGTCAGTCGATTTTCTGGCACATTATTTGTCGACATAAACCAATTGAATGTGTTTTATTTGCAGAAAACTAATCATTGCTTCTTTAAGCTTCTTGATCCGCTAATTACAATCTATGTTAAAGCATGCTACAATAGTACCAGTCAATATTTAGAGTGACTTGGGCTCGTGTTTAAAACTCAATCTCCTTGGGACCTAATACCCGCCACCTGCATTATTTTCTTTTTATTTGCCGCGATTTGTTTATTTTTCATAACAAAATATATTGGGGACGACAAAGCAAAGTCTTAAATGGGAGATGCTTGAATAACCTAAAACAATCGTCATTTTATTCACTGTTGGTGGTTTTTATGCTAGAATGTACACATTTCGTATCTTTTCGAAACTTTGGTAATTACATTTGTTTTAATTTGACGAACCAGGCTAAAATTGAGTCGTCAAGGCAAAGGTCACCTAACCAACTTTATCTTTTAAATTATCCATTTCGCTACCGATTGCATACATTTCGCAAGTAGTATACATGGAAATGGAAACACGATCCCAAGTCATCGTTAATTTTGGCTGGTATTAATGTACTATATTGTACAATGTAAATAATTAATAACAGACTGTGTTTTTGGAGTAAATAATACAGTAGATAGGCTTTATGTATTTCATGTTCATGATTGTATTGAATTATTTAATATGTTACCAATTGCTCTAATTGTATTGGAGATCCCATTTTCATTACAAAATCTACATGTCCAAATAAAATGTTCTTGTTGTCAAACAATGTTTAAACAATACTTGTAACATATGCAAGAGCTATACTCTGGCTTTATTGGAGATGTAAATTTAGTATCATCGTTCTAATCTAATTTGCAACCAAGTCAAACAGTAGCCTACACCAACTCATATATTAAACTTTGCACATGCATTGTACAACCTATTTAATGTACGTATTGGCAAATGTCGTTGCTTAATCAGATGTTTATGATTAAAAAACTAGAATACGTTGATGAAAATGGGTTCTCCACAATAACTTCAAATACTAACTGTAATATCCAGACCTTAACTCCACATTAAATGTTTTAGATAAAGCAATTTCATAGAAATCGAAATGGATTCTTCCTAAGTTTTATATCGGTTCCAGTTCACACGAGTTAAGTTTATATGTTCAAATATATATGAAAATTTACCAAAATGAAACCATGTGTCTAAGTGACCAATTGAAAATTACAGTGAAGCAAAGAGTATGCTTTCAATCAGGTACACTTTTCCCAAACGACCAAACTTTAGGGCGGTCAAAATTGAAATCTTCTGCAGAAAACAAAACGTACGTTGATAAAGATGAGTTTTGTGTAACATATAGCTCAGAAGATATTGAGACAAAAGTAGAAACTGCTGGTTATCAGCAGTTTCTTCTTTTGTCTCAATGTTTCCCAAGTCTTTTCTATTAGAGACGTCAAAACCAAGTCTTGTTTGGGAAAGGGTTAACTCACCAACGCCTTCAAAATTTGCCATGCCATGGTCAGCCTTCGCCTTTGAAACCCGAATCAAGTAGAGCAGTAATTGCTTTCACAAATGAAAAGAAACCATTATATATACGTAAAATAGTTACTTTGTGTAAAAATGTCCTTTTATCTAAAAGTGATTATACGCTAGGCCTAAATTGTTCGTTATTTGTCTAGTTTTATTATTCTCCCTTCTTCTTATATCTTTGTTATAATACATTGTACGTGTATATACATATGAAGGAAAACATTTATACGATAAACAAAACTATCCCCTTTTATACATGCTTATTCCAAAGAGTGGATATATGGTGTATTTTGTATTCAAATGTGTTAATTCCTTTTTATATACGGTGAACATGTCTTAGAAAATCATTCTAAAATGTTATACTACAATTTGATATTTTGGACAAATTATGTCGGAAAACATTTTTACGTCAACAATGTATTTTTGTCTTAAATGTTTTAAAATGTTCTTTTTCTGGAATCACCCATTTCACCATTTCAGTATGTCTTATTTTGTTTTGTTTTCAAACAGGGCACATAAACCCTTTTCACAAAGATGGCTTTAAATTGGAAAAAAATCACGTTAAGCTAATAATTATTGCTTCCATTTTCAGTCTTTTCGAATTGGCCAAAAGGTAAAATGGTTACAACAGAAAAGAAGATGCATGTATTTTAGGACCCACATTGGCACCGCTAAATTGTCAGCTTTAAACCGTATAATGATAATGAAAGACATGAAATGCAACACATGAAATATAATTATTTTCGTCCTAAACATATTTTATCACATCTATGAAAAATAACACAAGTCTTAATTTTGAAATGTTTTAAGAATGGATAAAAATATAAACAAGAAAACAAAACATCAAAAGGCATTTCGGCATGAAGTTTGCCGTTTCGTATATCTTGCAAGCGCATAGTTTTGCATGTGAAACGATCTTCCCGAGAATGATAGAAAAGTCAATATATTCTATATAGCTTTTTAAATCCATCAAAAAGTTTGATACCAAAAACGTTTTTTTTTTTTTCATTCATGGCAATTATCATCTCTTTCATACAATTCTAAGTTTCCCAAAGCAGTCATTTGTGCTGAACATTAGGCAGACAAAGGAGTTGATTTCGAATAAAATTTTTTTGAATCACAGAACATATTAAGGGTAACAGAGAAAGTGCTGGCTACATACTAGTATATCGGTAATATCTTCTTCCCCCAGAAGTCGTCTTAGTCGTTTCCTACCATAGAGACCCAGAAACTAGGCGCCACGTTCGGAAATATTTGAAACAATATATGCTTACATGCCTGCATCATATGTAAAGTAGAAGAGTGACTAATATCGCACTCTGGCTGCAATTATATATGAATGTCGGGTGCTTTGGGAAACATTAACATTTTCATCATTATTATTTCATCAGATCATACGCAATTTCTAAGCCAAAAGTGGGTGTTAAAATGTTCAATATTTCAGATGTCGATAGATGACAAAGTAGTGTGTTGTACTAAAACTTTGTGGAGTAAGCACTATTTCTTTAAAAAAAATCCGTCGCTATTTTGAAATAAAATCACTCGTTACTAAAGTTTCTAATAAGCTGTAGTAACGAGGATTTAGAAAAAAGCGACATGAATATTGTCTAGGAACTGACACATATTTAGATCTGCTGATAGTAAAATAAATGCCACTATGCTCAATATTTTGAACCGTTTCCGGATCTTTTGCAAGGTAAATAAGGCAATTATTACCTCAACATTTTTGATACATTTTCCTTGGAAAGAGTCCATATCTTTAAAGATTTATTGAGCATATTACGATTTTTTGGAAATGATTTAAAATCTTCCTTTGACAAACAAGAAGATAAAATTGCAATTTCTATCAAATTTGAACAAAATTAATAAATAACCCAATCTGATAGAGTACTGAGCTTCAAAAAATAAACTGAATTTTACCCTATCTTAAAGTGTGCTGCTCTAATAAGTTTTAGTACCGTAATTGTTTAATTGTTCTGTACGTGGTGACGTCTTAAGTAGTCGACAACTAGACAGTAATTAGTTATTTTTTCTTTCTTGTTCACCGTTTCAAATGTTTCAGGCTTTCGCCACTAAATAACATATTTCATTATTCTCAAGTCCAGGCTTTACATGCAAACGAACAGTCTAAATGTTTGTATAGATTTAAAGAACGCTACAACTTGAACAAACCTAAAATCTTAATGAATTATTGAAATAATAGGAATATGTAAAGAGGCGAAAGACAATGTTCATATGAAATATTATTTTGCTAACTACAAGTATTGTCTTTTAGATGTGACGTGTACCACTTCTCACTTGTTTGTGTCGTCGCGTCCATTCAAGAAATAGAAAACTCTTTGTAAACAATTGATGGAAAACCCTTGCCAATACCTTTAGTTGACTTTGAGTTTGACAGAGTCTTCTTTATAAATGTATTACACTACAGAATCTATATAGCGAGGCTTCCTTTAATGCGTATAAACACCCATGCATTCCCTGTTTTAAGGTTAAATTGTTATAGGACATTTGAACGTTTAAACTGTATCGTCTGTCATAAAATTTTGTCTTCCCGAGTCGTTGTTTTGATATGCGCCAGTTTTAAAAGTCCTACCGTGCTATTGTTACAACATACGCATTCTACACCTGTATATTAGTGCCATTGGAGACCAACCCCTTTCCTGTGCGCTTTTGATGTATTGTATTCAAAATTCACCAGTGTTATTTTCATATTCTTCATTGCATCATTTCGTTTCGAGTCATTCATTTTTGTAATTCATTATAGTTTTTTTTTATCATTTTTGTCTCGATGTTACGACTAACTTGCTTTGGCTTTCGGGTATTCTTAGCCACGACAAAACGCAGAAAAGTGATGTACCAAAGGTCCTCATACAATTGTTTTAGAGTTAGGCAGTCGTGTTACATTAGCAGTGAAGGGAATGATTCACTCCGGAGATCAACTTCTAAACCCTTTTTAATCTAATTTCGACGTACCATTTGATGTTACGCCAACTAGATTATTATGCGTGTTTTAATTTCATTTGAAGATTAGTTCCTTCCCCTCCCAACGGGGGCTGCCAAGCACATACGTCCAATTATACATGTACAAAGTAATATATAGGAATGTTGCTTTATAACGTACATAGCTCCATTTTCTGAAAGATCAAGTTCTTGTGTTGGTTTTAATCGTTTAGTTCTTTTCGATTCTAAAAAACGGAACCATTGATATAAAGTGTTGGTAAAAATAGCGAATTATGCATATCCTATCCTCGTTACTTCTTTTTAATCTGGTGTATTTGCTGCTTATTAGTACCTGGCTTTAAACATTGGTAACAAAGTCCACACGAAATAGAAATATCTCTGTCAAAAGATTCGTCTTTGTACAAGTACATTGTTCAGACCAAAAACATCAGTTCCAACATATCAGTTTCATACTTACCATTATCCACGCCAGGAAAAAATGATAAATGAGCCGGAATCTGGAAAAACGTCCCTTAAAGCATTTTTGTAAATTGAGTTTCAAGATCGGCATGTTGTCAAATGGAGTCCAATATGCATCAATGTTGCTCTCTGTAATGTACTACAGCTTATGAAGAAGCTATTGGAGAACAATATAGACCCTGATCACACTGTGCGTATGCACAGGCTGATCTGGATATATGTTGTGCTCAAAAGCCTTAAGGGACGTTTTTCCAGATCCTGGCTCGAATCTATATCTAATTGATATTTCGATTCATATTTGATGTTAGCTTAGCAGTAATTGCATTTATATTAGAGCTGAGATCCTGAAAATCGGTCCTTATTGTATTGGTGTCAACATGATTCCTTATCAGGATTCGAGTACACGAAGTTTTGCCCAAATACATTAATGTATCTGATATCATTAGTGGGAGGTCGAGATCATGTTTTAAGCTGTAATTACGAGATTTTGACCTTAAACTAGTGACATTGGTCTCCTATAACTTCTCTGTGGCATAGTACATGTAAGTAATTTTAGGGAGCATCATGGCTATATGACTTCAAACTAGCATAAGACTTCAATGAGGCAAAATCTGATCAGGATAAATTTGATGCCAAATACCGCAAGAACCGTTGTTCAGATCCTGGCTCACTTCGATAATTATGATATTGTACATAGTTGTGTCAATCTCTAGCTTTGGTGGACACGTTTGCTTAGCTTCTATAAAGAGCACGCATATTACAGCTTAGATATTTATAATTGTTTCAGACTCCTTGTAAATGTATACCATCACAATTCTTCAAGTTCCTCGTAACTACAGCTTGTTCTAGGCTACAGTAACGAGGTTTTCGAAGAAAATCGACGATATTCTGAGACTCATCACGTTTTAAAATTTCGGAAAGACGGGTTTGCATTTTAAGGTTATATGCCATGTATACCATGTTTTACACCATTGACTATTCTATTTGTTCGCATTTGAAATAATTCATATTGCTTTTCTATCCTTTCTCCATTAGGCGCGAACATTACCCAGGTATTGCTTTACTATATTGACATAATTTATAAGTGGAATGTTCAAATTGAAACATTTAATGTATTGCAGTGATAAAAATTGCATTTGTCCGTCAATGAGCATATGGAAAACATAGTATGCCATTGAGGTCAATTGACCTTTTTTCTTGAATTATTGTGAAGTTTATAAATGTGATGGGTCTCACCACTATAATATTGGCAATTTCTCCTTTGCAGCTGATCTTTTTTTCTAAACTGAGCTCGTTTTTTTCCAATGAAGGACTGATTACAATGAAAATTCACCAAAGTCACCAAAAATTTGTATTGAAAAGGAGGACTCTCATTACACAAAAAATCTAAAGGCAAAACTTCAGAATTGCCTTAGATGAACGATTTGCATTTTTGTCTCTTTTTTGTCAATAATACAATCATTTGACAAATAATTGAATGATAATGACGCGATTGATAGATGAGTATTCAATTATATTAAAGAAACATTATCTATGATTTTGAAAATGTGTATGTCCACTTAGCCTATACGTGTGTACATTTGTATTCGTGCAGCATAAATACATATACATGATTGACATACTATGGTACTTTAAAGACAATAACGTGTAACGAGGTTTATTACGTATATCAGAATATATAGTTTGTGAGGCATCAAATATATGTATAAGAAGAAACAATAGTGCATTTAGTTTGCTAATCCTATTAAACAATCCCTAAAATTGCATGTAGACAAAACAGATCAAAACCTGTGCGCATGTCATTTGGTTTGGTCCTTATTCTGCCTTGGATGGTATTTACTTGTAAACGATTCTAATTTCCTATGTCCAGTTTCGGTACGAATAATCTGATCTGGGAGACGTAGGTCAAGTCGATCGGGTTGGAAGTTTTTTCTCTTTTGAATAAAAATGCAAATTAGTTTCGTTGGTAAATACCACTCCTTGCTACATGAAAATAAATGTACTTGTTTGCAGTGATATCATATCAAGGAAAACAAAAAAAAAAAAAAATGCATGTACCTATAAAATGGACTTAATTAAACATAATGAAGTGTTAATTTTCTATATTCTCCTTTTCTTTTTCAGATTATAGCCGTGGTTTCAGTGTTTTTTATCGTCGTATCAATTCTGTCGTTTTGTTTAAAGACTCACCCGGAGATGCGGGTCCCTGTGTTGCGGAATTCCACTTCAAATTACTCGGACGGGAACATCACATGGCGACTCGACAAACAGCGCACAGACCCACACGAAATCTTCTTCTATATAGAGTGCGCGAGTAACGCGTGGTTTACGTTTGAAATTATAATTAGGTTTGTGGTGGCACCATTAAAACTCGACTTTCTTAAAGCCCCTGTTAATATAATAGACATCATCGCTACACTGTCCTTTTATCTAGACTTCCTTTTAACCAAATTGAAGCAGGAGAGCGATATTCTAGAATTTTTCAGCATAATTCGTATAATGAGACTCTACAAGCTCACGCGGCATTCCGCCGGTCTGAAAATTCTAATTCATACGTTCAAAGCAAGTGCAAAGGAACTTATACTTCTGATATTTTTCCTCGTGCTCGGTATAGTGGTATTCGCCGCTCTGATATACTACGCGGAGAAGATTCAGTACAACCCAACAAACGATTTTACAAGTATTCCAGTAGGGCTCTGGTGGGCTATCGTCACCATGACAACAGTCGGATACGGGGACATGGCCCCTAAAACCTACGTCGGTATGTTTGTGGGGGCACTGTGCGCTCTGGCAGGTGTGTTGACCATCGCACTCCCCGTGCCTGTCATTGTCAGCAACTTTGCCCTTTTCTATTCCCACACCCAAGCAAGATCCAAATTACCCAAAAAGCGTAGAAGAGTGTTACCAGTCGAAGCTCCACGTGGTCCAAAAGGTCCCAAAACAGGAGGTGCGCCTGGCGGCGGTGTTCCACAGAATAGAAGAATGAACGCGGTGAAACATCCACATCCAGGGGCGTTAGATGTGAAAATGGGAAGAACAGGTAATAATTTCATTTGATCGAAATAAAACAAATCAAAATTCAGAAATCTAAAAATCCTTACCAAAACCAGTAGTTGATAAAACACGTTGTCATAATTTCTACAATATAGACATTTAAATATTTCTATGATATAGTCATTTAAATTTCAAAGAATTCAATTATTCTGATATATGTCTAGGCTATAGTACATGTTACTTTACTGACCGTAATGTTTCGCTTAATTTAGATATAAGTAAAACGGCTGCTGCATTGCAAGCTGATATTCTACATGACAAATGAATTTAATAATAAAGCAATTGAAGTCTTCATAGTTTAGTAGAGGTGTTTTAAATATTTTCTTATCCTTTCTTGATAAGTGAATGAATCTTCCTTTTTCAACCTTTCTTTCAGCAGAACTATTTAAAGATATTCTTAATTCATTTTTTACACAATTAAGAGAACAAGAGAAGATGAAATATTATTGTGAAATAGATCTATTTAGAAATGGCAGACCGTCAATTTATCAAAGAGTACACTGAATTAAAACCATGACAAGAAAACCTCCGCAATCTGAAATTGACTTCACATAAAACAATATGTCCGAGGAAAAGTCACATTATTTACTGATGTTGTACGAATATTTAACCGGAAATAGAGTGCATGACATATGTTTAATCCGGAGTACTATTATGTATTGACAAATAGAGTATGACAGTAAGAACATGGTGAAATGAAAACAAAATACATAACTTTGAGCTGAACTATACATTATCGTCCGATGGTAAAGAAGGTTTTATATTTAAGGATCTATAAAGATGATGTTACAGACAAGTTTAAGTTTCCTTTAGTATAGTTGTGATTGAACCATATCTGTGTCAGCACAAACGATCTCGATATCAATAAAATTGCCAAGTTTTTTTTTAAAATAGGAGACACAGTGTAGAAAATGGAAACATAAAGTTCATGATAGTCTGTGCACTCAAACACCATTTGAAAACTTTGGTAAAAATGGTATAAACATCAAGCCTAAATACAATCCAGTCAAGATATTATGACACATGTAATGTTTACATATGTACATTATGTAAAAACACAATATCAAACTCAAAACTACTGTGCGTTTATGTATGTGATTCTCACAACTCCAAGATTCGAACCAACACATGCAAAATTGTACTGAAAGTTAAGGACGCCTTTTCCATTGATTTTAAAGGCAAAAATGTTAACATGTGTCATGATAGCTTGACCGGTTTGTGCGTTCGAAATCATACTAGAAACTTCATTGTTGATAAGCCTTTACCAATGTGGCGATGCCAAAATTTGTAATTATCATGTATTTCATATACAACCATATCGCTTCACATAATGTATTCAATATATTGTTACCAAAATTAATCTTAATCACATATCAATACGTCACAGACTATATTCTATATCATTGAACTTCGTACATTCATATGTAACAAGGTTATATACTGACCTTGATGCTTATTTCACAATTTCTATAAATAGCAATGGGTGGAGCAATACAGGAAATGTTACCATTTTGTAGTAAGTTCGATAAAATATCACAATAAAATACTACATACGTCATTTAATTGAATTTCTGTACCTAAGGGTACGACTTAGACTCTCGATCCTTAGAATTCTTATGTAGATAGACATTTGTTACAAAAATGCTTACCAATAAAAAAAGACGGACGTCCAAAAGCTGATTTTCGCTAAACTTTATTTTATGGTACATAGAAAATGTTCCTGCTCAAACTTGCAAACGCATACTTTACATGAAGATTGTTATATGTGTGGCAAGGTCAGTATTCAGAATTACTGTAATATCGTATTCACGATGGCGTGCAACATGGCCGCCTTATTATTGAAAAATAAGGTAAACGATTGGTTAAATGGCGTTTAAAGGTATTTTATCGTGGTAGGCATCGCATGTAGTTGACGACAGCAAACTCAAGCGTTATACAACCTTAAATATGAGCGCTATACGTGTTGTAGGCTTTCTGCGGGGCTTTTTTATCATTATATTTGAGCTGGGATCTGGTCAAAAAGGGAGTCTTTTGTAATTTGAAACCAACATGGATCCAGGTCAGCCAGCATGTATATCGTGCCTTGACAGCCAGAAGTGGCTATCAGCAGTTAAATTTTAACTGCTGATAGCCACTTCTGACTGTCAAGGGACGAATTATGTATATGCTGTCTGACCTAGATCCTCGCGGCTCAATTAAAATGTGTAATATTTAAATGGAGTCTCAAGCAAACATCATGAATACTTTCCAAACTGCATAACAATATAAATGCCAATATGGCCATTATAGATCCTAGCTCAATTAGAGTAAGAGTTTGTCCACTGTATTCAAATTCCCTGTAGAAAGTATATAATCTTTATGATATAATAAATAATAAAGTATATTAGATGATTGTCAAACTATATCTTTTAGTAGAACCTAGTTGGTTTACATAGAACTTTCAATTAGCATACTTTCTTTAAATACCGATTTTACGATAATGACTGAAAAAAATCTGTGTATTAGTAAAGATGTCAACAGTAGAAGCATTCACTTAAAATGCCAAATAATACTTTTCGGAGTTAGAAAAAGAGTTTAAGTCAAAAACTTTATATCGATAAAGATGTATCTTATTCACTGCAAAGATCACAATTTCTTTAAACGCTTTCTTTTTTCACCTGACAAAAGTTCGACATTGAAACAAATATTTTGAGAATTGTAGCATATTTAGGGTTGTAAACGAACAAGGATGAGAAATGTTTGGATGCAATAATGGATACTATTGTTGCAAGGATTGATATAACTGCATTATTTGCATTATGGAATAATTTCGACAACATGTATTTGCTTGCAGTGCAATGCTATGGATTTTGAACTATGATTTGAAATTTGATTTGAGAGCATCCTTGACTTGAATGATACTACAGTGAGACATTGCTGAAAAACCAAAATTTGTAAATCATGTTTTGAAAGACGACTTTCAGCAGGGCATGATGAAGGAAAGACTTGGCATTCAACGATTTAACACTTTCAGTTACCGACCAAGTTTCAGTGAACAGGGAAGGGTGATAGAAAAGTTATATCTAAAAATAATTAAAATCATGCGAGTTTTATTTTTCCAGGAAATAGTCACAATATATAAACATATAACAACTATATCCATATGTAGTTCGCATGCATAATTACTATAATAGTGAACATCAGACTTACAACTTTTTCAATTTGTTCAATTTAAATCCCACGTGCAAAGGTACCCGTATGATTGCATTTTCAGATATCTTTGAGCTTTGACCATTACTTATACATGTAGATAAACCCGTATATGTCGCGATTTAAAAGTAGGTTTATCACTCTAAAATCGAACAAAATCTATTACTGAGTTTTGTTAGATCGATTTATCGTTGTTAACGTACCATAGCGCAGAGGAGACCGTATGTTAGTTTCTGGAAGCTATAAAAAATGAACAAATTTTGCCTGAAAGCATGCAATTATCGGCGTAAAGATATCTACCTGAAAATGATTGATTGAAAAGTGTTTCATTGAAAAAAGAATGTCAGTAGCAATACATTTGTTGCACTGCAAAGTTGAAAGTCTGATGTTTGTTTTGCATTAATTATACATAATTAACAAATAAAACTGCATTTGGAAGACTTTACCAATCACTTTTCTTGAACATCATTTGTACAATAGAAACGAGCCTAAAAAACTACATATTCATTTATTCTAGTCTAGGAGCCAGGTCCTGGTATGGAACTTTTCTTGCAACCGGTGCCCTATAAAAATTGGAGTGGTATTTTTCGATACGTTAGGGTCCCACGCTTTGGTTAAGGGTGGATGACATGCTTAAAAGTGGTAGGATTTTTTTAAAATCAAGGTCAAAGGTCATTCGGTGCACTTTTCATACATACCTCCTAAAATACCCCATAACTTACGCATTTATTAAGCTAAAACAATTATTTTGGTATCAAAATAAAGCTGATAAATTTCACTTTGACTTACATGAATAATAAACAGCTTTTTAATTTTGTATTTTTGTGAATATTCATAAATATAGCAAAAATTGGCGAAAAATCACCAAAATAAGTTTTGTCTACAAGTGAAAAAAAAAGTTTTTAAAATACAAAAGGTATGTTTGTGTGGTTGAAGTCATACTTAAAAATTGCCCAGAAACCTGTTCTTGAGTTATATGTATTTCTTCACAGAATTAGTCTTTAGCTTAGGCTTGTAGTCATAGCTAAAAGTGGGTGGGGTAAATTTTCCCAAAAATGACAAAATATGCAAACATTGATGTAACAAAAAATCTTACACATAAATGTGATGTTTAGTAAAAATTATGCCTTTGAAATCATATTTGCAGTGATTTGTAAAGCTTTTAATGCATATTCCTGGAAATTAATTAGAATTTTAAGAGCCAAAGTAACAATTCAATAAAACAGCATGTGAGATGGATACAGATTATATCAACACCATAATGTCAAAGCAATGACTCTTAAAACGAATATTTATCAAGCATCAACATTTTTTTTATATAAAGCAAGACTCAAATTAGCATAATCGACAGCTGAACATATTCCTCTTTCTATCTTACGGGCATATGACATTAGACCCATGCCAGATTTTCAGGAATCAGAACGACATGGGGACAGTCAGAATTTGCTTTGTTGTGTAGTGCATTGCTTTTATAGAGCCAAAAGGAAAGCAATTTTAGCGCTGGAACTAAATTTTTCACTATCAAGGTTCAGTGACACATAATGTTACTATAAATATAAAGTGCGGGTAAGTTAATTTAGAAGACCAGACTTAATTTAGAAGAACTAAATGAACTTCATTTGAAATTTATTTGTGCAGAAATGATCTAGCTATCCAGGTCGACCATTCCATACAATATTTCGTGAACATAGTTCATATATGTTTGAATGCCCGACAACCTAGCATGGATCTCTTTAAAGATAATTACAAAGCTGCCGTCATTACAATGCTTACACCTAGTAGCGAAAATTTGAACATGTATACATAAAATGTAATTAGGAACAGAATATTGCAAATTGTGAATACATATCACTGTCATCAGTCTGGAATCTGGTTGTTATGATGTGTGGTTATGAAGGTCTCCAAGAGTAACCATGAACATCTGAGTACCGTATATTCATTTATGTACATGCCTTCAAAAGGGACAACAGAGTATCTGGTCTTTTAATTAATTTTGTGACCCAATAAGCTTTAATTGTACAAGAAATTGAACCCAATAGTCCCTATATCTTTTATTATGCAAATCATTCATTGCATGTGACATTATGTTACAAGTAAATAGTAGAAAATAAAGATACCACAGTTGTTGATCCTTCCTTCACAATCCCATCATGATAACATAACTTTGTTTATTGATTCACGACTAATACATATTTGAGTAGACACAGAGAAACTTTTGGTATAAAAATAGTGGAAATCTTCGGACCTACGGTTGTTATAGCTCTAACCCCACGAAAATATACCTAACAACAAAAATCTGGACAGTGTTTTACTTATTACATGGCTGAAACTATTCCTGGTAATAACTGTTGTTGTAATCAATTGTGCATCTATCATTTGTAAGTATCTATTTAATCTATATCAAAGAAATCATTACCCTTTCCCCAAACAAGACCTCGTTTTGACGTACCTAAGCGAAAGGCTTGGGCAAAATTGATGCAAAAGGAGAAAATTATGATTATCAGCATTTTCTTTTGCCTCAATGTTTTCTAGGCTATATTGTACACAAATCAAATCTTTTAAATCTGCCATTTTGTCGTTTGCAGTAGCATGACTTTTTGACTTTTAAACCAACAGAGATGAGATTTTAAACACATATGCTTTGAAGAATTATACATTTGATCCTGCAACAAAAACGCTGCTGTTTTGATAAGGGCGCATTCGACAGTTGCTATGGAAACATAGGGTCAAGTTGAGCGGGAAAACTTTGGATATTTTGCAAAAATATGACTTATCAATCGCTTTTAAAGCGATCATATTTTGTATTTTTCACTTCAACAGTAGTCAAAAATGCTTTTACCTTTGAGCGGACATTTTTTCTCGGCAAACGTAACATCGTCAGCTGACATTTGGAGTCAATTTCCGTAAACAACCATAGGTGAATACATCGCTTAGCTTATATAGCAAATATGGTGCTAGAGCAATGGTATTCAATAATGATTTGAGTGTAAATTGGAAAATTAAAATCCGAGACGATCTTTATGATTATGAACATGTACAGCAATACTTCTATGAGAAAAAAACAAGCATTTATGAGTGGTATAATATAATGCATTTATAAATGATTTTACCCATGATGCTTCTGACCTCAATAGATCTGGACGTCGGCGAAATCGTCAATCGCTTCTTTGAGGAATAAATTAATATGTGGGAAATGTGGATATCGTGCAGTGGCAAATATATAGAAAACATGTAAATATTAGATGTGTAAGACAGACGTTCCTGATGTATCCATCTCAGACCTAAGTTGCGCCGCTCAATATGACCCTTCGTTGCCATAACAACTGTAGAATGCACCATAATGCAAAAAACTTAGATTTTGTTGCTGGATCAAAAGCATAATTTCCTAAATTTTAAGTTTTGAAAATATCCTAACAGTTAGTACATGACATAATTCCGGATACTTTATCAACAGCCCTCATACAAACCAAATGAGCTTTTTATGTCGAATACTTTTGGAGAAAATGCCAATGTTAATGACAACAACAATTTAGTTCCTATAAGAATGTGTAAAGATCCTGCACCTCTAGCTTTGATTGACATCACAAAATATTCGTGTTAAACTAACTGCCACACGCGAAGGTGTAAGTGTCAAAGAGAATATCTTTTATGCACTGATGCATGTGTTTGTGAGTCAGAACTGTGTATCGTCGGTGTAAATGCAAAACCTCCTATGTCGATTCGTGTGATTTTAAAAATACAAAGTTGTGTGCCCAGTTAAAGGCATTTTTTGCAGGTTTTGAAATATTTGTACTGATCAGTATCAAAGACAAATCATTAGTGAACAATATGTCCAAATTTCAATTAAAACATTTCAGTTATTACACCCTCCCCTTTGAAATTTTCCAAAAAACGAGATACGAGGTATTGCATTTACAACGATGGTATAAATAGACGTATCCCAGTGCATTAGACAGTGATAATGATTAGTATATATGGCCTTAGTTTAGTGAATTGAAGTGTTTTGTATAGGGTAGCTATGAATATTTAAAGTCTGGTTATTGCTTCATGTGTCTTGTTGTTTTTGTTGTTGTTGCTGCTGATGATGATGGTGATGATGAGGATAGTGTTGAATATAAGAACATTATATTTAGTAAAGTATACACGATACATAAACTGAACAAAACAATGAGTTTATGCACGACTTCTGCTTTACGCAACTATCATGCAGAAGACATTTCGGTCATCATTTGACAAATTAAACTCTTTATATTGCTCTTACTTTCTAAAATGCACACCACTGGCTATCTCTCAAGAATTCATATATAATTCAGCCCAATCTTGAAACAAGCTTTGTGAAGCATGAATGCCTCTGAAAAGACCAATGGTAAGTTTTCATATTAAGCTCTTAAGTAAATGGTTGATAAGGGTTAATGGATGAGCTTGAGGAAGATCATATTGCTTGGAACAGATAGATATTATTAAAAGAAGGTTACATACCAAATTTGAGCTTTGTGTGTGAAATACTTTTGGAGAAAAGGCCAATGTTAAGTTTTCACGTTAATTAGTTTTAATGTTAAGGGTTGATAAGGGTTAATGGATAACCTTCAGGAAGTTCATATTGCATGGAACAGATAAATATCATTGAAAGAAGGTTACATACCAAATTTGAGCTTTGCATGTGGAATATTTTTGGAGAAAAGGCCAATGTTAAGTTATCGTGTTTCAAACTGACGGACGGACGGACAAACAGATGGCTGGCTGGACGGATGGACGGACAGACAGACCGACAACGTAAAACATTATGCCATTGATCTAACGATAGGGGGCATCAAAATGACTAATTTGTGGTCTTATTTTTATCTATATTAAATTTTCGACATATATACAATTATGGGGGTCAACTTGAATTTAGTTGGCCATTTTTGACAAAACACAAAGAAAAAAAGCTATATCTGTATCCCTTATAAGTATGAAATACCAGAGATATTGTTTTATTCACTTAAACTGTAAACTGTATTTCAAGTGATGTGTTATTCATCATATATAAAATTACATGATAGAACCGCACAATTTTGTGTATGAGCTATTTGGTTCCAGCGCTAAATTCCTTTCCCTTTGGCTCTATAAAAGCAATGCACTACCCAACAATGCAAAATCTGACCGTCCCATGTTGTTCTGATTCCTAAAACATCTGGCACGGGTCTGGGGAATATTTTCAGCTGCCCATTTCTAGTACATAGATACTTGATAAATATTCGTTTTAAGAGCCATTGCTTTGACATTATGGTGTTGGTATAATCTGTATCCATCTCACATGCTGTTTTATTGAATTGTTATTGTGGCTCTTAAAATTCTAATTAATTTCCAAGAATATGCATTAAAAGCTTTACAAATCACTGCAAATATGATTTCAAAAGCATAATTTTACTAAAACATCACATTTATGTGTAAGATTTTTTGTTACTCCAATGTTTGCATATTTTGTAATTTTTGGGAAAATTTACCCCACCCACTTTTAGCTATGACTACAAGCCTAAGCTAAAGACTAATTCTGTGAAGAAATACATATAACTCAAGAACAGGTTTCTGGGCAATTTTTAAGTATGACTTCAACCACACAAACATACCTTTTGTATTTTAAAAACTTTTTTTTCACTTGTAGACAAAACTTATTTTGGTGATTTTTCGCCAATTTTTGCTATATTTATGAATATTCACAAAAATACAAAATCAAAAAGCTGTTTATTATTCATGTAAGTCAAAGTGCAATTTATCAGCTTTATTTTGATACCAAAATAATTGTTTTAGCTTAATAAATGAGTAAGTTATGGGGTATTTTAGGAGGTATGTATGAAAAGTGCACCGAATGACCTTTGACCTTGATTTTAAAAAAATCCTACCACTTTTAAGCATGTCATCCACCCTTAACCAAAGCGTGGGACCCTAATGTATTGAAAAATACCACTCAAAATTTTATAGGTCACCGGTTGCAAGAACTTTTAATTTAACCCCCTTTGTAAAAGCTGGCTCCTAGACTATTCAGTTATCATACCAGAATGAAATAGTGCAAAGAAGATTATCGCATTTTAATCTGGTCTTCGTCAAATGCAAAATGCAAAAATGCATGTAATCAGCTACTCGTCTACGCAAGATAAACCACTAATTGCTTATGTATTTGACGTCATAGGAATGGCTACAGCGAATATATGTAAACACATCCATGACATTAATTGAGGCAAGCCTACATGAGAAATATAAACTTAAATCTACATTTTTAGTCCGACATAAATCTATGGTAGCCACACAAGGCCAAAACAAGTGTGTTGAAAGGTTTACAGCGTTTTTATCAGGGTACCATAGAAATTAACCATATGACCAATATTGTGATGTCACATTTTTATAATGAATACCAAAGTATTATATGGCATATCAAACAAGATATTTTTCGTTTTATAGAAAAAATGATTGGTAACGTCATTCCATTTACATGCGTGTATTATATATTATCTATATAACCATGTTTGCAATGAAGTTTAAAGAATTAACCACCATGATACCTCATTTTTCTTTCCTTACATAAACATACGTTCATGTATAATTAGAAAATATTACATTATATTTAGATACATATTTAGCATACATAATCTAAAATGAAATATATACTTAGTATGTTCGGAATACATAGCAATTTATGTAAACGGTCTGACTTCATTATGTAATTATGGAACATATCTACGGTGGGGAGTCAAAACCTCGTAACTACAGCTTGAATAAGCTGGAGTTGCGAGGTTTTGACTCCCCACAGACGATATGTACTGTACAGTACACACCTGTCATCTTAACATTGAGTCTGATATACTATGGGTACAATTTATGGTCAACACGATAACAATTCCATAACCATTACCATTTTCATGTGGAGACACTTTTGTGTGATTTAGAATTGAGAACCATAATCTTTTCTCCTTTATCTGCTTTGTGTGTTAAGATGTTTTCATCAATACGGCCAAAACAACTTGATATTTGTTAAGTATTAAGAATAATTTCTCATTTTAGAAACCATTTATCTACGTAACGGGGTAAAAAAAGCAAGTATTTGCAAGTGTAGGTTAACATGTTAGTATTTTGTGAGAAACGTCCAGAACTGAATACTACCTTACCAAATGCACGCATTTGTCAATCATGATTAAGATTTAAATACCTCTAGAAAAAATCTGATAGAAGATAAGATATTACAAGAATTAGTTATCCTGTGATGTTTGTGTGTGAAAGTGGAGAGAGATCATTTCTTGATCATGCACTTCAAGTTTATCTTGTAACGAAGCCTTTGCCTTTTCTCTTGGTCGAATTCAAATGGTGCGATGGTTGAAAACGAGCATATATAATTATCATATTTGAGTGGAAAAGGAGAAATTTTTGGGTACAGCAATTTCTTCTACTGTCTCAAGTGACATCTTAAGCAGGGATTGTTAATATACGTGTTATTATAAACATCGTTAGCAATGTCAATTGATCATTCAACTGATACAGATTTTGGAGAACAAATGGAACCGACGTAATCAGCAATATCGACGAACCTTCACTTCTACCATTGTAAAATTTCTTATTTTTGTGTTAACAGGATAAAATGTTAATAACGAATATCAATCTTTGTGAATATTTTACTACGATACAAATCGCGGTATTGTCAGTTGCAATCGAGATAAGATGAATAGAGAATGAAAGCAAAACTAAGACCGATGGCTATTGCCACCAATGGAGATCTCTGTTGTACATATTCATATCATTCCAGAAGCACATTTTATTGCCAATAGTTTAAGACACACAAAACTCCGACTAGAACAGAAACTTATTTGATTTGAACCTGGGTTTAAGGCATTCACGTCACGCGGGCTTTCATTGCATCCGATGCTGTGTATAATATAGAAATATATTTTAAGTATTTTCACGATTTTGTTTGCGATTTTAAATTTGGTTGCTGGTTCAATTAACAACAAACAATATAAGCTCTCATTTATTTGTGTATAAATGTAGTTATAATTTTCTAGTATAGTATATTTTAAAACTCTTATCACTTAAAGAGACTTTATAGAGAAAAAAATTAGGGACGCTATGTGTAGAAGTGTGAACGAATGAAACCAGTTTATATCACTGAAAGGGAGATAATTCATATTTACTTGAGAACAAATATAAAGAGTTCTTTCTCTCTTATCTAGGGCCATACCATTACGGAACTTCAATCGGTATGTTATTTTATTGATCGTCATATGTATGAAAAGGATTTAATGCATCAGAAGTATCAACATAGTTAGTTTGAAAGTCTTAATTTCTATCGTATTGCAAACAATGTCAATCAGAAGTATCGAGTCATTCCGGGAATCGAAGAAGCTATATGAAGTTTGCAAAATGTAGCTACAATAACTGATATTCGTTAAGAAAGTACAATTGCTGTATTTCTTAATTTTAACTTTCTATATGCAAACATGATTGTAATATAAAAATAGATTCGTCACTCCTTACATCGCTTCCAAGCATATTTAATTTGACAATTTGTAGATGCTTATTTAATCAAAACAGTCTCATTCAAGGTATTGTAGCTTTGCATCACAATGAACTTATTTAGCCCGTGGTCATTTAGATGCAATAGCGAAATAATCTTTAAACTCTTTTCTTCCGTATGAGGATGACCTATGATCACTGCATGAAATGATGATTGTCAAAATAATTGACGTTACATTTATTGAACAAACGCTCGAAATATTCAAATGATTAAAGTGACGATTGTTTAGGTTCGCAGCTTCGAACTACTTTATTGTACATGCTTATTTACTTGGTTTGTTTCGAACATTTGAACATTATCGTAGGTCACAGTACAGGTCTAACCTAGCCAATTATTCTTATACGTAATCCTCTGCAAATGCAATGGAAGTAGTTGTACTCTGCAACAGTTTACTTAACCTTTTCCCAAACGGCAAAAATTTAGGGTTATCCGCTTCAAAAACTGCTACAAATGACAAAATTGATGTTATTAAAATAGGATTTGTGTAAAATATGGAATAGAAAATATTAAGACAAAAGGAGAAACTGCTGGTTATCAGCAGTTTCTTCTTTTGTTTCAATGTTTTCCCAACCCTATTTAATTGGGGACGTGAAAACCAGGTGTTGTTTGGGAAAGGGTTAAGATTCTCTCTGGCTCTATGTGTCTGTTCTGTTCTTGCAGACATCGACGACCATGGTTCTCCATTCTTCTCTGCATTCAGTCAGTCTTATCAGATCAAATGTAGAGAGCTGAACATTATAATAAGTGAATAAAGTGATGCATAATCATGTATAGAGTTATGCAGTTCTATACTAGCGTTAGCAAACCTTTCACGTTTCTAGTTAAGATGTTCAGATGCATTAAACCGTTTTCATTAAATGTGACGCGGCTTAATCTACGCCCTACTCTATGACAAAAAATTCGGATCAAAGCATTGATGATTTTGTTTTTCGGCTGAATTACTGCAAATTCGAGAAATGAAATAAAAATAGGTCTAGAAGGCATAAGCTTTTTGTGTAATTCGCGAAGAAAATGCTACTAGAAAAACAATACTATCGGATGTTCATAGAGATTGGGTAAATTCTCGAAAGAATGTACATAAAAGTTTTAATATGGTGGCAAGCACAGAAGGAAATCGCAAAAAACAAAAATCACGTAGGAAATATATACACAATTTAACATTGTATAGAATACGTAACTGTAAAGTAGTAACTGTTAAGTAATTTTCAATTGAAAACCGACAATTTGCTGCCATCGTGAAACTTTTCTGTATCTTTTGTCAAGACAATTTCTATGTCTTTGCTTTCACTTGGGCTGGGCTAATATATGCTTAAAGATCTTCTTTCACTTCCGCTATTGTTTATCCACGTTTACTTTCTAATACCAAAGCGATTCTCTTCCTTGCAAATAGTAAAATAACCTTTAGGAATTACATATGATATGTGTAGGCATATTCCCATTTTAAACACCCGTATATTTTTGTTGCAGTTATCTGAATCTCAATATATTTTGAATCGTATTGCTAACTTAGCGGCCCATACATTTTGAATTATTATAAAGGTAATTGTAATTTTTAAGTGTATTTCTATATTTTCTGGGTTCGTTTGAACAATTGAATAAACAATTCGCAAGGGATGGTAGGTATACTCAAGAAAGATGCGTCGTGATTCTAAAACCTTCTGTCGAAATTAAGGGAACATTTCTAGAAATTAGGCACATTTGAATTTCGTTTGAATATGGCGCGATCCACCTTTTAAGACCACATATGCATTGTATTTTTAGTAAAAGCCAAATTGATATAGTATAAATAAAGAAATCCAAAAGTATCCCGCGAAATTATTATTTAGCACATTATCATTTAAATATCAAACATACGGGGTATTTCCCATATCATAAAGACAATGCATTGTATAATTTTTGGTAATCCTTTCCGATTTTTTGTCCTCTCATATTACCATTATCAAGTTTCAAGGTCACTTTAACATCACCATCTATGTAAACCATATTTTCACGTTCTTCATATTCACGGTGGATAATCACGTGATACAATATGTTCTGAAAATCTTCAATCTTTTTGTAAATACTGGACCGATTTGAATTTGGTTTAAAGCAGAGAATGTGGACAGGCGTCACGCATTAGATGGACGTGGTTGCTTTTTAAAATATCAACTGCTAAACAAGTTATTGAAGATAAACCAAAATTTTGGTTTATCTTAGATAACTTTTTATCAGTTAATTTTTGAAAAATCCAACACGTCCAGCTTATTCCTTGTATTTTCCCACCTTCTCTGCTTCGAACCGAATTCAAATTGGTCTAGTATTAAAAAAGATATTGAAGATTATCGGAAATTCTGAGTAACGTGATTATACACCGTGATATTTCAAAGCGTTTCTGTTTTTGTTTGGCTATGTTTCCATTCTAAAAAAGATTTGGAACCATACTTATGAATGCTTCTTAATTTTCCCAACATTTACAGCTTCACAGTTTTCTAAATTTGTTGCTTGGGATTTCGGAATTGTTTTGAATTCGCATATTTCCTTTTTGAAATGTTCGACATAATTTTGTTCTATAATCATACATCGTATGTTTTTATTTGATATTATTCAATCAGTTTTGATATCATATTACTCATTGTACATTAGGAGGAAGACAGTAAAACTTCATTAAGTAATTTATCACATTTGGAAAAAAAAACTGTTCAATTCTGCAATTGATATCATATAATGGAAAACCAAAAGGCTATTTGTTTGCCAAGAATCAAACAGTGATTTGAATATTTTCATGTGTTTGTCGCGATATTTTGTTTTCTGTCAACAATTGAAGACACATATTATGCATCGGTGTTAATTACATTATCGAAATTGTAAATATAATTGTTAACTTTGATATATACTTTGCAAAGTGTTCTTATTTGTATCACACACAATTTAAATTTGACTTTGATATTTTAGATTCACAGGGCTTCAATCCATTCCACCCGGCATATGGTAATTTTCTTTATTTGCTTTGCATCATGTTTTCACTTGATAACTTCTCGTCTGGTTTAAGACTAAGAGCTGCGAACTCCTATGTAGAAAAGAAAATATTCATTGAATACGAACTAGAGTCGATAGACGAAACGCATTTTATTTAAAAATAGTTTAAAGAAAAAAAGCTATGTCAACAACATAGATACCTTAGTTTTCATAATCGTCGATTAAAATACACGTTTTTTAAATAATTGAGTATAAGTAAATTCATTAGTACTTGTGGATCATCGATGTTAAGTGTTTACATTCTTATACATACTGAGTAGGCATATTCCATTCTTCAAATGAAACAAGACAATCATTTGCATAGAAATGTTACGCGTAAACCTCAGGGCTAAGCTATGAAATGTTCATTGTTTAACTTGGTGGTTTACTTTGAACTGTGTGTCTGAACATAAGCGGATTAAAGACTTTATTTAACTATCACATGAAAAATGAAAAATCTGTATGTACTGTAATGATTCCACCTCGTTTCAGGTCGGCGGTTTGCCTTATACAATGATCCGTTAGGTAGGGTGTGACTTATAGTGGTTTTCGCTATAACCCCTCCGCAGCACTCATCTGTTACAAACGATTTGCAGTTTATACCTTTGACCTTCTCCCAGACTAGTCATTGTAATGACGTCTCTAATTGACTCTAGAAAAGGGCGTGGAAAACATTGAGTCAAATGAAGAAAATGCTGATGAGCAGCATTTTCTCCATTTGTCTCAATTTTTCTCTGCATAGTTTACACAGATCATATCTTTATCAACATCCGTTTCGTCGTCTTGTGTAACTTTCAATTCAGAGCAGTCTAAAATTTTGTCATTTGGGAAAGGTGTATTTACTAATCAACACTTACAATCGGTTTTTGCATGGAGTGAACCATTCTATAAAAATGCTATTTTTCCATTTTTCATTATAACATTCTTTGCACGATGAACGCGTACGAGACAACTCATGAATTAGATACGTTTGGTCTACATCTTATCATATAGCTGAAATCTGTTTGATATGCTTCATATCATGTCGATTTACAAAAGACTCAACCTAGAATGATGAGTCTATGTTCTGAAATTTCTGGTGGTGACAACTTAAACTTGTTAAGTATCATAGGGGTGTATATATATCTAGTTGGAGCAATTCTTATAGGTACTTATGACCTTGAATTATTACTACGTGCACACAATTTCTTTTATTATACTGCAAAGAAAATTCTTGCAACCCGCTTCCCTTAACTGCTTTGTACAAAGTGTGAACGCAAAGAGCCGTTGCCATGAATAACCATTGATATTACTAAAAGTGCTCCGATGTTTCGTATGACCTTATATGAATTACAAGGTCATGAACCCATGCAGTTATATACGCCTGAACACATTGGGGAAATGCCTACATCTTTATTCAAGGCAAATAATCCATATAATACCCGTAATGGTCAAATGGCGGAAATTTGTTTTGAACGTGCAGTATATTATCGTTGGCATGCGTTTTCGTACGCAGATACTTGATACCATTTATTCGTAGTTCGAGGTACATAATTTCATTCCTTGTGCGAGACATGTAATCTAATTGTATAGGATGAAAATCGTTTGAAATATCCTTTAAATATCTTCACGAGCCCACTGCTCAACTCAGCACGTTTTCAATAGTTTGTTACATATATTTTGCAAAATACCCTTGCTCATTTAGATCAAGTTTACATTCTGCTTCTGTTGAAATGCACAATATCCCTCAAATACTACATATTCTTTTACACCTTATCTGGTATTTCATTTGATGGTAAATATTTCCTTCACAAAGCACATCCGCCTACAAACAGTTATATTATTCCGTCCTAATTTGGTAAGAAATATTCATTTTAAGAAATAATTATTGCCTGTAAACACATATCTTAACAGACCTTGCTCAGATAATGTTAAGTAATAAAATTGAGAATTTGAATTTGGTATGAAATATGACGAACATGGATATCTAAGATATTATACGACAGGGCATATGTAATATGTTTTTATAAATTTGTAAATGGAAAGGCGACCACCGTTGTCATGAAATGTGAGAGCATCATGTTTCTAAATCAGCTGGGTAATTAGTGCCATCAGATCTAAGTCCTTGATGTAATTTCTGTGGGTAATAGTTGGCTATCAGAGAAATATAGATTATACTGTTCATCTCAACTGTTTTTTCTGTTTTGCATGACCAAGTCACATGTCCAATGACATTGTTTTAGACCATCTTCATGCTAGAGCATCTTCAGCATCTATCATGGGATTACCATTATACATTTGAAGCGCAGCATTACCACGTAGAAATCATGTGACACAAAAGAGAAAGTCTTAGATAATTCTGTTAACAAGAGACAATTGGAATTCCGTATGAAGTAGAAAAGGTGAGGAAACGATATGAATAAGCCGGATGTGGTTGATCTTTTATAAATAAGCCGATAAAAAGTTATCGTAAAAAACTTAATTTAAACGATCGTTCGACTTCAGTATAGCCCTAGTATTTGCCCGCATTTTCTGTTTTATATCTTTTTTGCAAATCGGTCATATTTTAACATTACTATTGGAAAATATCGAAATTGTTGTGTCTGATTCCCCGCTGTGTTAAAGCTCCTCATTATAATCAATTAAAATCAATTACAGTTACAAATGTAAGATTCAGTTGAGAGTTTACATAAAAAAATCCAAAAGTTTTATCTCATCTTTCATGCATTGTTATCATTTTCTTTCCTACCTTGAATGTGTTCTATAAGATTTGAATTAACAGTCTCTAATTTACAGTGTTATGGCATCGTTCATGCATCGGTTGTTTTGTCTATCTCCGTTTTTAAATTATTTGAATGCATCGCCGAAGGTTATGCATTTCTAATAAATCTCACTATTTCTATATTGTATGTGACCTGGCGCTACAAATTATAAGGGTATATATGTGTATATAGACAATTGGTAAAAGAGAAATGAAATAAAAGAGTGAGAGAAAGGACTGAGACTACCGCCAAAGAAAATGCTTAGACAGAGTCGGATGGATGTAAAATGACAGTGAGTGTGAGAGAGAATGGCGATAAAGATGACATTAAAGTGTAAGTTCGTGAATCCAGGAAGGATGAAGACGAACAAAGAAAGTTACGTTTGCAATGCAGTTGGTGCACGGTTTTTGTTTAGTTCTGCTTGGCTACATTTATTTCATTGTATTATTATCATTATATTATTTTTTCTTTTTGCATTTAAATTACCCTCTCGTTACATGTAATCGCATCGCGAGTGTATATTTGGTATCTATATACAAATATAATCACGCCAGAATGACTTTGTATGCTAATGAGTTTGTCTTTTGGGGGATTCACATGCAATTGTATAAATGCATAGATATCTTTATAAAATATATTCAAACAAAATCAATTATTTCATTGGTGTTAACATCTTTATAAATAGTATTGAACATAATTAAATCACTTATAATTCTATTTCGCATATAAATGCGATAATTGATGTCAATACAATATTCAATATTATTGGGACATTAGTCATTATCATCACTTACAGCTTTATATTTATGTAAATAAATACATATTCAAGACAGCATCCTATGACTTAAAATATCACCTATAGGTATTTTTCGTCTTGACTAGTATATAATGCTATATTGGAATACAGAAGTGTAATGAAGTCATTTTGAATTGTAGCTTTGAAATATTACATACATACTTAGGCCAGCATCATACGGCTTGTAGCATTTCATTAACACATTTTCCGTCTTAACTAGGCCGAAATGGTGAGGAGAGCATTCCCATGTTAATGATGAACCATACTGACAAGGACGACAACCCCGGTATGCCGCCTAAAACACGACCCCCAGCGGCTGATGTGAAGACTGCTCCTCGGCTTGTAGAAATAACCTCTAACCCCGGCACACCCCTTAAAATCACTGAAATAGCACCGGGTTAGTATCCTATCTCGCCATTCACTCTCACTATCCGCACTGTTTCTGTACGTTCGTCTGTACTCGTCCTTTCTATTGTAACCTCATATCGCTGCTTTTCAACGAGGTATTAAATGCGAAACTTTCATAATGCTCGGTAATTTTGTCATTTTGACCAACTACCTCATATCTAATTTGTTATTCTAAAATCATATCATAATAAATCTGATAAAGACGAGACCTGTTTCAGATTTGTATACGCCGCCAGAGGCGGACGTATATTGGCGTCATCTTCTCCGTCTGTCCGTCCGTCCGTCCGTCCGTCCGTCCATCCGTCCGTCCATCCGTCCGTCCGTCCGTCCGTACGTCCGTCCACTTTTCTTGTCAACGCAACTCCTCCTAAGTTTCTGGCTGGATCTTCTTGAAACTTGGTCAATGTTATCACCTCAATTGGTAGATGTGCATGAAGGAAGGATTTTATGGTTCATCGATTTTTGTCTGAGTTATGCCCCTTAAAAACTTAGTCTCTGGGGCTTATTGAAATTGCAGCCTTGTCAACGCAACTCCTCCTAAGTTTCTGGCTGAATCTTAATGAAACTTGGTCAATGTTATCACCTCAATTGGTAGATGTGCATGAAGGAAGGATTTTATGGTTCGTCGATTTTTGCCTGAGTTATGCCCCTTAAAAACTTAGTCTCTGGGGCTTATTGAAATTGCAGCCTTGTCAACGCAACTCCTCCTAAGTTTCTGGCTGGATCTTAATGAAACTTGGTCAATGTTATCACCTCAATTGGTAGATGTGCATGAAGGAAGGATTTTATGGTTCGTCAGTTTTTGCCTGAGTTATGCCCCTTAAAAATTTAGTCTCTGGGGCTTATTGAAATCGCAGGCTTGTCAACACAACTCCTCCTAAGTTTCTGGCTGGATCTTAATGAAACTTGGTCAATGTTATAACCATAATTGGTAGATGTGCATGAAGGAAGGATTTTATGGTTCATTGATTTTTGCCAGAGTTATGCCCCCTTCAATCTTAGTCTCTGGGGCTTATTGAAATTGCAGTCTTGTCAACGCAACTCCTCCTAAGTTTCTGGCTGGATCTTAATGTCACTTGTTCAATGTTATCACCTCAATTGGTAGATGTGCATGTAGGAAAGATTTTATGGTTCATTGATTTTTTCCAGAGTTATGCCCCCTTAAAACTTAGTCTCTGGGGCTGAAACTTGGTGGATGTTATTACCTTAATTGGTAGATGTGCATGAAGTAAGGATTTTATGGTTCATTGATTTTTGCCTGAATTATGCCCCCTTCAATCTATTTTTTTTTTTGTCTCAAGTTTTATAAGTGGCGGCGTATATTGTGACGATGGCACTCTTGTTACGGTATAATTTCCGAATTCAATTCAGAAGTTCCATGCTTTTAATGTCTGTAAGAGATAAGGCTTAAGAAATTATTGGCGGACAAGACAAGAAGAAAATGCTAAAATAGGTAATTTCTTTGTTCTCCCATTTGTGATTGCTGTGTCACATTATGAGGTATGTGTAGTAGTTAAGTGGATCTTTAGTTTTATTTTGGTCGTCTGTAACATCTTTAAATTTGTGTTTGTCTGTTATTGCTTGGATCTACCGAATTATGTGTGGTTTCCCTTTTCCCTTTCGCATACTAAGTGTAAAATTGCATCAGTTCAATAATTGGTAATGTTACCTTCGACTTTCTGACAAATGTGCAAATTAAAGTAAATGATAAAGTGTTTCTCTGAAGAAGTTCAAGGGACCGAACGTTTATGATAAGAGTAGACTAGTAAGAAAGGATGAATCGATGTATCCACCGATAATACAGGAAAAGGCATACAATGTTAATAACGCCAGAGTAGATTCGTTAAATGATTGACCATATTCCAAAGTATATGCATGTTTAACCCTATTATACCAAAAACTTATATTTTAATAGGGTATTGTGGTAGAGTGAATTTTCCATATACACACATATTGTCAATTAATACCTTATCTAATTATCAACGTTTGTAGATAGGCTATGCAACATGAGATTGTTGTATATAATGAGTTTAGATAAGCAATGGAGTTAAGCAAAGTATTTATCATTGTTTAACCCTAGTGTTTACAGCCAACTCAGTTTATGCAATCGGTCCGTTTGTCTTGCAAATACGTTTAGGAACAAATGCCGTTGTATATGTATTGAATAATCGAAACACATTGTATAGATATTTATCAATAAGTGAATTTTGCCCTTATTAGCTCTTATAACCCGTACCTGCATCTATAATAATCAATTTCATGTACAACCAGTAACCCCTGTGCCGAGAGTGTGTCTGTCATATGCATGGAGTGCTTCAATTTTTAGGAGAAATGATTCTTCAAGAACTTCTATTCAGTTAAATGTTTCAGATTTAAGACGTTTTTATTATTTTTCTTACTACAGAAAAAGAGAGCGGTGATCACAAACAATTATCGAAAAGTAACTCTAATATTCCAGGTATTTTAAAAATCTTACCCAATATAATATCACAAATTACTGCACACACATATACCTGTAGCTTTTTAACCCTTTCCCAAAAGGCGAAATTTTCGGGTGATCCACTTCAAGAACTGCCACAAATGACACAAGAGCCGTCAGAGACGGACAATGCTCCCCGAATAAGGCATTGTCACAATAAATGTATGCCATACAGAGCTAATATAAAGCTAACAAATGTTAAGCCCCCTTTTTGCATGACATATTTTGTATACGCAAATTTTAAATAGTTTATTGTCAAGGGCATCTGATTTGCTACTCAAATATGAAATTTCATCAAATTCTGACCATTAGACTATGAGAAATTAGAGAAAAAGTGTATTTGACCTTAAGTCCCCTTTTCCCATGACGAGGCCTCAAATCCAAAAACCGGGAAAAGTACATCGGCATTTTGTCATAGGGAGTTCACATGGTAAGTTTCATTTGATTTGGCCCAAGGGTTATGGAGAAATCGCTTCGGACGGACGGACGGACGGACAGGACGGACGGACGGACGGACGGACGGACAGACAAAGCGGCGACTATATGCTCTCCCTTCGGGGAGCATAAAAACGGAAGTTACTAAAGATAGGAGTTGTGTAAAATATGGCATAGAAAATATTGAGACAAAAGGAGAAACTGCTGATTATCAGCAGTTTCTTCTTTTGTTTCAATATTGTCCAAAATCTTTTCTATTAGGGACGTCAAAACCGGGTCTTGTTTGGGAGAGGGTTAAATAACGGCTTGGCTCTGGAAAAGGGATGCACAAGTGACATTTAGGGCAAAACGCATGTGTCATAGCGCAGTCTGGTCTGATTTTGTGGCTGTTATCTAAAGGTTGCCAAATGCAAGGAAAATGGTACATTTATTAAAGAACAACAGACATCGAATCTTGGTCAGACTGTGTGAATGCTTTCAAAACTCATGGTGGTCCTTCCAGATCCTGGCCCCAATTATGTAACCATGTACTCTCACTGGTCTCTTTACCTTGCACTTGAACACTGTTCACAAGTGTTTTTTTCATTTTTATGATTGTATGGAAATTGCTGAGAAATTTTCTTTATCTTCCTATACGCCTCTACCTCTACTTCCCTATATATCACTGACTGAAGTTTTTCTACGCATAGCAACTATTGTGTTTGACAAAAAAGTTTGAAGTATTGTAGGTTTAATTTCTGTCTGTTTAAGCGAATCCTCCTATATCTACATGTACAAGAAGTAAGTGAAAAAAGTCAATTGACTAACAATTACGAATGCCTTAAAACCCTTTCCCAAACGGCAAGATTTTAGGGTGATCCACCTCAAAAAGGGCCATAAATAACAAAATGGAAGTTATTAAAAATAGAATTTGTGTAAAATATGGCATAGAAAATATTGAGACAAAAGGAGAAACTGCTGGTTATCAGCAGTTTCTTCTTTTGTTTCAATGTTTTCCCAAGCCTTTTCTATTAGGGACGTCAAAACCAGGTCTTGTTTGTGAAAGGGAAAATACTCTTTCCAAAAACTGGCAAATAGATAAATGTGACCCGTCACGCTAAAAAGGACCTTATCGGAAGTGTGAAAAATATCGACCCTAGTCAGTCTGCGCAGTCTGCGCAGCCAGACTAGGGCCGACACTTTTCACTTGTATGTATGTGGGAATGTTTTCCCTATCTTGGTATATGTTCATTTATTGCATACAACATCCGTTTGATCTGTGCTGAGTCTGGCAAGATTTTCAAAATGTGGACTATTTTACTTCTGATAAGGTCCCCTTTATCGTGGCGGGTCACAAATGAAAAGAAAAATCTTACTAACCGTCCACCAATATCTACTCTTTTCTTTTCGATCACGTGGAAATGCTAATCATACCGAATTCGTTCAGAAAAAGTGGCAGTAAATATAAATTATGTCAATTAAATTGAAAAAAAAAAACAAACAAACAAACAACTAACAAAATAAAAGATTAACCGTCGCACCTACTTAAGGGTATCCACATTTCGTTTCTATGTAGCTTTTTTTATTTTTAACAATCCGACATCGCACTCGCTTCTTTTCAAGATAGTCCTATGTATTTGCCTTGTAAAAACATGGACGAACCGACACTAAATTTACGAGTTAGTTGAAAAAAGTTTATTCGTAAATGTGACTTACCATGTTGGGCATGATAAATGCCTGTGCTCGTATAGGTGATACATATAATTCCTCTCTGTGTCTTTCTATCTTTCTTGCTTACCAACATTACTGATACCACCTAAATTGATAGCAAATCGCATGCGTTTTTAGAACTAAAATTGGGAACCACATGTTTTCGTTGATGTCGCTTAAAGTATACATTTCATTTAAAGGGCTTCCAGAATATATGTGAAATAGAAAAAAGTCACTCATTCAACATTTCTACTAAAAACTATTTGCTCTATAATCACCAAATAAACTTTGTTAATCAATTTTTTTCATTATTTTGTTTGGTTTTTTACGTTTTGCTTTACTTAGCATTTCATTTTTGTTTTGTTTATGTAGGAGACCAACAACATATGGTGCGAAATAGAACAATTCAAGGTATGATACCATAGTAAACAAAACCTATGTAAATCCATTGTAGTGTGACACCTATCCATCAGAGAATTCAGGGCTGGTTGCATAACGACGGTGTAAACCCTTGCTTACCCTTTACTCAAACAACTACTGGTGTTGTCCTTACGTGAAAAGAAACATTTGAAAAAATTGAGGCAAACTAAGGAAATGCTAATAAGCAGCATTACCTGGATTTTTGTCTGAATATTTCATATGCTATATTGTACATAAATATTATTTGTCAGCACACATTTCGTCGTCTGCAATAACTTCAGAGTTGATATAGATGATACTTGTGTTGTTCGGGAAGGGCTGAGCAATGGCAAATTTATTGCCTCATTCGGGGTTAGCTTTAAATTCGTTGTATGCAACCCCCAAACGTCTTGTCCTATATATCGTGATGCTATTGACCACACTTCAGCTTACAGTATATTCGTGTACCCATTGCGCCAGTAAAATTAGGACTAAACACACCAATGTGTGTTAATCAAACTTGGTGTCTTAGGGGAAAGTACGAAGAGCCATAATACTGCCTAAGATCATCTACAATTCCTCGTGATTGTGTATATATAACTAAACTTTCATTCCACGTAGGGATCACACTCTCATTGTTATTCATCAAATCATTTGAATAGATTCTGATATTTTTCACATAAATACATGTAGCTTATTTTATGAGTTATTTCTTTTCGAAATAAAAAGAATTTTTCTTTAAAAAAAAAGTTTAATCGTTTGAAGTGGTACGTGTCTAATAATTAAGCCCATATGGATGAAAAGAAAATAACGAAAAGGCATACTTTTCAATTATATACTTATCTAAAATATTATTTCATTAGATATTTGGTATAATGTGCATGTACAATCGTTTAATAAACATGTGTTAAATGTTACGAAAAAATGTCATTTAGCATTAAGAAATTATTGTTGTTTCCCCCATCATATTAGCGTTAATGTTATTGTCATTTTGAGGAAAGGAAGGTCATGATATACAAAAGATACATGTAACTAGGGTAAGGCTAATATTATTGGTCTTAGTTTGTTTGGTAAGGTCATATTATTTTTTCACAAGTAAATTTAATGCAATTGTAAAATGCATTTTAAGTCGTTTTATTTTTACCATTACATTTGAACAATTTTGACATCTTTTTAATTCTCTTGTTGAGTAAGTATATTAAATTTAACATTAAAATAATGAATTTTATCAACTCAGAAAAAAAGAGAACAATATTAATGAATATATGTACCTGTATGCTTTCATTGTTTTGTATTGTTCGTTTAGTCCGACTTCAGCAATGTCAAAGTACTATTGATCAAGATGTTAATACTGATACATGTTTGCTTTCTCTATTTGCTATCAACAGGGGACGCACCCCCTATTGTCAAGAAAAGACCCTCTCTAGGTATGCTTTATATGTTTATTCGTGTCTTTCGTATGTTTCACTGGGGTATAAACTCAACACGAACTATTCAACTTTTTTCTTATTTTACTACATACAAGACATGTGTGCTGTTTGTTTTAGAAAAGAAGTATTTTCTATTGTATTTTGATATGTTTTCAAATCAGAAATGCACATGAAGCATGTAAATGTCAGTTGGTTAAGCTCAGTGAAACATACCCACTGTGTACTTTAATGTCAAATGATACTTCGGACATATATCACTGTATTTCTTTTTATATAAGAAAGACACTTCATCACATTGTGATAATAATACATTTATAATTACGCACTAAAGATCTATGTTAATTTGGCAAGAATCTGAACAGTTCTATGAATTGAAGAAAGGTTGTAAGTGTTTTGTCAAGGGTCACTAGAAAAGGGGCCTGCTTGTATTGCTTGAAGAAATAGTTTGAATAAGACTTTATTGAGATTAAAATCAAGCATTTCAAATGTTTAAAATTACGGTAAATTATAAAATCATACACATACATGTATATTTGAAATAAGTCGCTTACATAAAAAACTCCATTGCAAATCTGTCAGTCTGTCAAAAGTGTATTCATTTCTTGAAACTGGTAAACTTTCACAGAAAAAGACTTAACACAATTATTCATATCGGGGATATTATTGAACATGTTTACAAAAACCACCTGATGTAAACAACACAAATTTAAATCGCACATCTGTAAGAATCGAAACAATGCATGCAAAATGTTTTTGACATAACGAATGCGTCTTCCATTATTTACACGGGTTAAATTTGTAAACATGTCCCATAATATGGCCCTTCTTTAAATGTACCGTGCTACTTTGTTTGTGATATATGTGCTATAATGTAACATTGTATTTGTCATGTTTAATAGCTGGTGATCCTTCATCTGGTTCCAAGAAAAGACCGTCAATAGGTATAACTTAATCTATCTCTCTTTTTACTTATATTTCAATTTGACTATTGTGAGTTTTTCAGTTATTTTTTGTGAAAATTAGAAACAGTTAAACATTACGATACAGATGTATGTCTGTTTGTATAAAACTAATATGATATAAATGAAGTGTTATATAAGTGTTATTGATACACCATTGGAAATCATTTATGCCTATTTTGTAATTGTGACCCGTCACGCTAAAAGGGACCTTATCCGAACTTTAATAACCCAATTTTTGGCAAACTTGTCAGACTCATCGCTGGTCAACCAGATCCCGCATGCAAAAAATGAGCATATAGTAAGATAGGGAAAACATTCCGGATTTCGAAAATTACATAAAAGTGAAAAGAGTCGGTGCTAGTCTGGCTGCGCGGACAGCGCAGACTGAGTAGGGTAGATATTTCTCACACTTCCTATAAGGTCCCTTTTAGCTCGAAGGGTGAATTTATTAGACATTTTAACATTGGCATTGCTAATCAATATCAATTTTGGGGACAAACAAAATATAGATGAAAATGCTGATGGTTTGAAAATACTAAAATGATCCATATTACCTAATTAAATGATCAATTAACAAGTCAATCTCTAATTACAGTATTTTTGGACATCTTTAAGATATTGAACTTACTCACCCGAATCAAGTTTTGTATTTCTACCAATTTTCATCCATTTTCTGTTATATTAGAGTGACGTTGTTTAGAGTTTCTTTTTTACATTTCTGTTTAACGTAACATTTACATTAGTTGTGAAAATCTTATGACTTTAATTGACGTTCTGACAAATTCTTTGTAACATCTTTATGAGATTAATCTCCTAACTTTTACTCTTGTCCACAACATTTGGACCGTTTCAAATTGAAAGATGCTGCAGACCAAATAATGCTTTTCACCAAAAAAAAAGAAAAAAAGGAAAATATCACATAGGATAATAAGACTAAACACTCGTGCAGAGAAATTGGGAAAATACTGATATCAATTTCTACATTCTTTCAATTCATGCAAATGTTATTGTCTCTATAGACATCAAAATTCGGTCTTGTTTGGAAAAGGATCATTTAGAATTATAAACTATTTCAAAGTTACATCATAATGAAAGCTGGTAGTGCACTTTTGTGAGATTAAGCTGTTTCCTGAAATGCCGGTTTTTTCGTGTCATTCGTAATAATTAATTTTATACCATTGCATGCTAAAATATGTCGTTTCCTTGTTTAACGCCCCTACGCAGTTTTCTATTTAAGATTGGTAAATTTTGTGGACGGACGTTCCCAGTCTCCCCTTCTTGTTTCATAGGAGCCCGTAATCGGAATAAAGAAGCAATTTGTCCTTTTTAATAATACAACTTCCAGTAATTATTGCGTAATAAGTTAACCAGTTAACGTCCAAAGGTATTGTCATCTTCAGTGACCATTTTAACAGCAATTACCGCTATGGGTGTTAAACTGAAAAGTGGCGAATTTATTACTTGAGGTAGGAACAAAGCGGAGGTAGTAATCTTGGCTCACAAGGATGTATGTAACTACACGTCTTCGTTTGCAAATTAGCTACGTATTAGCTTTATCTTTTACATGAAGGCAACTACTTTTTTCAAAAATTACTTGAAATCAATTGACTTTTTGTAACATCTCCTCATCTTACCATTAATTACTAGATATAACATAAGGAATATGGTTAGAAGTTATATAATATTTAAAAATACAGAATATCAAAGACGATATTACATGCATATCATATATATCAGAATGCCAATCGTATCTATGAATACAATTAAACTTTTTCTATTGTTTATAGCGGACGGAAAGTTCCCACCGGGAAGAAAATCATTTCCTAGTCAAGGTACATGAGCACCTACTGTATATAACAGATGCATAAAAAGAGAGCTTTGGCCACAATTCATATGTTACATTTTTGTTTTTATTAAGCCAACTATAAAGGGCGTTTTTATTTCAATGAAGCTAAATATCTTGTAAGAACCATAGATATATTATACACGGAGTGCTTTTTGGAATTTTGATTTTAAAAGGAAGTAAAAAGAGATGGTATTCATTAAGATATAAAAATACGATTGGAATGATAACAATTACTTAAAGAGTGATATTCGTCTGTGACATTGCATTTGAGAAAGAGAAATATCAGTCAGTATATGGAATTAAGGTTTTGACGCTAAACGAAAAAGAATATGAACCTGCGTTTACATAGTACATGATCAGGATCAATAATGCACCCATTGTGAGGTTTTAGGAAATATTCTAATTTAAACATATCTATGATTAAGACGGGTGCATGGGACGTTTTCACATTTTAATGTAACAAAAAGCTCTCTTTTTTCAGCATCCTATATTGTTGTCATCAATATGTCGTCCTAATCTTTGTGTCGTTGGTGTACATAGGGTTCTGAAATTCTCTATCATTTTTTAAAAAATGTATTTAAGGCAGATTGTCCATAAAATGGCTATTATGTTAGTCAAAAATTGAAAACATCTTACCCTAAATTGGCCGTACATGTTGCTCGAGAAAGACTCTTTTATAAATATTTCATGTAGATCTAATAGAATGTTACATTCAAGGGACATTCTCTAAGATATGATAATTAATTGGGAAACAAAATACCTTAGCGTTAACTTTTTTTGTTCGCTTTTCTTATTTTAGGACACAGAACCTTTTTACAACCCATCTTATTTACTCTTGCAGTTGTTTTTCAAAGTTAACTCACACTTATGTTTTGATATTTGTTTTTATCTCAATGGCTATAAACTTTTATGATTAAAAGAATTATTAAAAGAAAACTAACTTTTAAACTATTTCTCATTGAATTCAAATCTTATTTTCTTTGTTTTATTTTACTGTGCCATCTACATTTTTATATTCAACTTTTCGTTACGCAATCAGCCTCAACCTTTATGAGGAGGAAGATTTTGACCAAGGCGGTTGTTGAAAATACGGATAAATCCGGAATTATTGACAAACCGCAAACCGAGGAAAAGTCTGACAATAAGCCCGTTTTGTCTCAGACCACCCCAGCGGCCCCAACTCAACCGCCAGGACAGATAACGAAACCAAATTCTGAGCAAGGAAAGGTCGCAGGTCAGGACCTTGTACCGTATATAAAAATAATAAACTGTAACCTCCCTTACTCTTTCCCAACCGTCAATTCGAAGTGCGTACAGATATATTTTATGAAGATGGCATCAATATATCGTGGTAATTGTGAAAGAAAATAAATGAAAAAATGTTTGATATAGGATGTTTTCTTTGATTTGAATTCATTCACTGGCAATTTCCATTCGAGGCGTCGAAATGTTGGCTTGCTTGGGAAAGGGTAGATATCAGTTACCTTATATCCAAATATCTATGACATTATGTAGACCCAGTAAACGATTCAATCAACAAAAAGAACGATAAATCGAAATCAGAATATCGCTCTGGACGCTTACCCTTCAGTTATACGTATATACAACTTTCTCTTGCACTTCATTGAATAGTAGTAGTATAGGGGTGCTTTGGCGTCTTTGTTAACAACGAAGCCGTCCCCAATACTACTTTTAATTAAACGTATTTTGTATGTAGTAATCCGACCAATTATTTACAACTGTAATTCGAAATAAATATTCCCATATGTTACTTTTGTTTTGTTTCTTTCACCTATTCTCTTACAACGCTGTAAATCAAATTTGTGTTTTTGCAAAGGTTGCAAAATTTCCGAATATATGATATATTTGGACTATTGTTAGTCTATTGCGTGCATGTCCTATTTCATATATGTATAATTGTGTTGTTGTTGTCGGGGATGAGATGGGTAGAGTCTTTCTTTAACAGTTTTACTGCTTCCTGAAGGTCTTTGTCTTCTTACATGTAAATGCATTATTATGCATGTTGTCGGTAACGTTCAAAGACGTCATTATTACAGTTTTGTCAGATTGTACGACAATTTTTAAATATTTTCAAACGTTTGTGTGAATTACATTCTTTTAAATGATTGAGGTATAATTTTAATAACAGAAATATGGCATTTGTTAGATGAAACTCTAAAACAGGCACTTGAATACAAATACACTTATTAGTTTTGCATTTCATGTGCTTCTACAAGTAACATCTTTGAATTTGCTAATCTATTTATCAGACCTAATAGTCTAAAACTTTTGTCAAGTATTTATTGTTGACTGACTGCGTTTCATCAATATGTCCCATTATATTTGGAATCCTTTAGGACAAAGAAGCATTCTCCTTTTCCACTAATTTTTAACTGGCTAAAAATTTTACACTTTCTGTATTTAGTAACATCGCTGTATCTTCTACAACAACATTCTAATGTTAGTAAGATATGTCTATAATTAAATTTTATCGCGAAGGAAAGTTAATTGATTTTATCATTCTATGAATATAGACACATCGCCTAGTAATGGACCGCTGATACAAACAGGTAACTTTAATCATATTGCACCGGCATGGGAATTCTACACAAGTTTTCTAGAATTTTTTCATCTGTGTCTGTTTTCCATCCACAAAATGCAACCTTTAGGTTCTCTTTTACAGTTACATGTACCAAGTACTTAGTTACGACACCAATAATGTTATTTCCTTCGTTTGAGTAGTGTTTGTTGATTTTGATATGGAACACATTTTCAATTTTAGACTTTGATTGCATGGATTCAGCATGCACAGTCATGGAATTGTGGGAAAAGCACTATAGGCCTACAACAGCATTCAAGGTTTTGAATACACAGTACTCGCGGATTAAGAAACTTAATGCTTTATTAAGGAAGAGAATGTGTGATTTTCTTGTTTCTACACAAAAACACGTTTATGAATAGCAAATATATATGCCGACGAATTTTGCTTATTTAAAATCCTTTATTTGAAAATTAGTACATCTAAACTCACACAAAATGATTAAACAGTGTATCGCTTCTACATCTGCAGTAGCCGATTGGACAAACTTGTTAAACCCAATAGCACATGGCAAATTTTTAAACTTGTCTAAATTATAAGACACAGTTCTCGGAATATTTCAAGTGAAAGATATCATAACTTAAATGGCCCATTTTGGCAGAAAATAGTATTTGAAATATAATGAAATTGCTTTTCACAATCAATGTCTTCTTTGTCCTTAATATAGTCCACAGTCATTGTCTAGTGGGCATCAAACAAGCGTCGGTAAGTGGGAATGAGTTAAATCAATTGATTTATAATACAATATACATATCATCTTCAACTTGAGTCAGTGTAACTTTATTTTGTATCATCTACATATTTTCTATAATGAAATACTTGTAAAAGGATTCATAAAAAGGTTAGGCATTGTGGCACAATTTGATTCAGTACAGTAGATGAAATGAAGTCATGAACGTTAACGTAAAAAGGATAAACTTCAAAAGCAAACAGATCTTTAACCATTATCAAGACAGAGAATTATATAGTGTTAACTTCAGCCTTTAATTATCTATGTATTTCTTTTACAGCTATTATTCTCTTTCGTTCGTTTTCACCAATGCTTCTACTAATGCACTAGCATGTTTTACTTAGATTTATGATCTGAAAGGACAATTTAAATGAACAAAGAAAATCCGCTACTAATTTTTTAAAGTTATATTTGATGAAAATACAACAAAGTATTTTTATTCTTTTTACTTGTACATTAAGCTTTGTGTGCCTATGTTAATTCGAGATATTTATATTTTTCGTCGCAGTTAAAGCGTATTTTTTTTTTAAAAAAAAAGTATATGCACATTCGCCTATATAGTATGGTTATAGGTATTTAAATATTTAGAAAATGCATTTATATGTTTCATTTTCATACAAAATCTAAAGAGGGAAATGTAGATTTCGAGAATTCACATTGACTTTGGTATATGTAACAAAAAATCTTATTGCAAAGCCTTTGGAATTGAACGGGTAAGTAGTGCGAGTATTGAAAGACTTGGAATGGTTAGTCTTTTAGTGTTAAAATGTTGTTTCTAAGCCAATGGTCAAAAATGCATTTCAGCGATGAGAATGATTTATTATTTTCACAATTCTCTGTATTTTGATAAGATTTGTGTACCTGTTTAACACGACAAATAGCCATTTGAAATTACTTTGTAAACAGCTCTAATTAGATGCACCCATATTTCGGACTTTTTCGAGAAATAAAAAAAAAACTGAAATTGATCAGGATTGTTAAGCTTTTCTAAGTTCTGTATGGACTAATTATGTCCAAATCAAAGAAAACGCTATGTCGCTATGTTTACTCAGTTTTATTATTCTTCTAGTATTGTACATGTATTGATGTCATATTCCGTCCTTTGGCGCGTCTTGGCGAATGTACGTAGAATTTGTTTTTATGCATTGTAATCTTGTTACCTTTCTTTTTGCGTTGGGTTAATACATTTGCTTTAATGATTGTATTCTATCTACAGATACTTCAACAACAGCATTGGTTAACTTGATGAAGACTCAAAACAACACATCCAATGTAAATGAAACCACTCCTAATTCTACTCTCCCTACTACTCAACCAACGGCGAACTCACATTCAGGTAATTGCAATATATTTTTTCAAAATTCCAAGTAAGCCACAAACATCGTAAAAAACACAACAACGAGAAAAAACAACAAAAACAAATTAAAAAAAACAGCACTTCTTTACAGTATGATATACCTTCCTGTGACCTGGAAGAAAACTATTGAAAAGATCCATATTGCATATTAGACCAATATGGTTTCAGATCAGACTGCGTATACACGCAGTCTGATCAAGATCCATTTTGTTCTATTTTGATTTGTTTATTGTATATTATGTACCGGTTCAATCGACTCAAAACAACACATCCAATGTAAATGAAACCACCCCTAACTCTACTCTCCCTACTACTCAACCTACAGCGAACTCACATTCAGGTAGTTGCAATATATATTTGCATTTTTGTACGAAATTCCAAGTAGGCCTCAAACATCGTGAAAAACACAACAACGAGAAAAAAACAACGACAAAAATAAAAAAGAGCACTTCTTGAACAGTATGATATACCTTCCTGTGACCCGGAAGAAAACTATTGAAAAGATCCATATTACATATTAGACCAATATGGTTCCAGATCAACCTGCGTATACACGCAGTCTGATCAGGATCCATTTTGTTCTCTTTTGATATGTTTATTGTATAATATAATGTATCGGTTCAATCGACTCAAAACAATACGTCCAATGTAAATGAAACAACCCCTAATTCTACTTTCCCTACTTCTCAAGCAACGGCGAACTCACATTCAGGTTAGTCTCGCCATGTATGTTGATTAACCCTTTCCCAAACGCCAAATTTTTAGGGCGATCCACTTCAAACACTGACACGAATGACAAAATGGAAGTTACTAAAGATAGGATTTGTGTAAAATATGACATAGAAAATATTGAGACAAAAGGAGAAACTGCTGGTCTTCAGCAGTTTCTTCTTTTGTCTCAATGTGTCCCCAAACATTTTCTATTTGGACGTCAAAACCAGGTCTTGTTTTGGAAAAGGTTAATTCGCATAGTCTAATTATGAAGGAAAACACTTTCTGGTGTAGTATTTAGGTGAAAGACAAATTTGATTGGTAACCAACATTAATTCAAGGACGTAGTCACGACGTCACATTTATTACCAAATTTTAACGTATACAACCCATCATTAACACCAAAGTGCCAAATGCGAATTTGAAAAGTGCCAGTAATTCCTACACTGTGTAACATTTCCATTCCAAATACAAACATAGGCATCTTGCAAGGCTACGGATATTGAATTAATGCAAACTTACTGAAATATTTGACAAACATGTTCAAAATTACTTCCCTGGCATATGAATATAGATATAATAATTTTTTGTAAAATATTCTTCTTGAAGCATAATCTTGAAATCCGACACTGTGAATCAACTTATGCGAAGAGTATTAACACGTGTGTTCAGTTTGTGCAGTTTTTAGGGCTAGCAAGTGGTGTTTTAATGATAGATCATATACCTTAAGTACCATTTCAAAGTTCGAATTAGATTTCTTTTTATTCCAAAAGTTCGATAAACTGTTATGTGTCTTTAAAGCTTCAAAACATGAATAAATCTTTTGCAATTCTTACCAACCATCCTCAGACGTCTAGACGTCTCTCTTTATGCTGACTTTATTCGGTTTTAGCTTATTAGGTTATTTCATCTAAGACCCCCCGCACACAACAGCCTCCGAAAGTCGTCCTTGGAGTCTTAAAACGCCGCTCAAACGTTTAGTATTTGTTATTTTTAGTAACATACTCCCAAAGCGTTTTGGTAACAATACTCTCGAACCCAAAGCGTTTTAATGTTGAATGCACGTGCGCTTTATCGCTGTATATTGAATGCACGTGCGTCGTCATTGTTTTCTCCACATATTTAGGGAGCCTCGTTTTGATAATGTCGATTTATGACTGTTTTTAGTAATAATTTTCATGTATACAATGTTGATTCCCCATAAACCCATCGTCTTTGCCTCCGGAAGTGTGTTCTGTAGGTACAGACTAAAACATGAGTGAAAGGACCTTATTGAAGGCTCGGGGAAATCGGGTCTCCGTCGATTATATGCAAGATAATAGGTATACTGTGGTGGAACAGAAATAACCTGCACGTCTGCATAAATTCTGATTATAATTGATGCACTTTACTTTTCTTTTTGTCTGTTTCAGACATTGTCAAAACAACTGATGTTATAGTCCGGGACGCCAGCTCAGTAAAATCCAACAATTCTATGTCTACAGAACAACGATCCGAGAACCAATCGCCGAATAGCAGTCCCCACGCCTCAAATAATTTAGTGGCGGTAAACACGTAACACAAAACAAAACAATCTCTTCGAGGGGTTAGTGCACAACTTATGTAAATGCATATATAGTCGGTTGCGTTTGCAAATGTCGTAACTAAAGCTTATTCAAGCTGTAGTTACGACATTTTAACGTTATCGACGATATTGATTATTCCATATGTACTTATAACAGATTTGTGCTAACCAAACGACTTGCGCGTGTATATAAACTGTGTACACAGAACGAAATGGTGTCAACACTTTTCTCCAAAATTTGAAAAATCAAAATGGCGGAGAATCGTGCAGAAAAAAACAGTCGAAATGAAAGTAATATGGATACATAGATCCATTTAAAGAAAAGTAGTGGAAGAGAAGATATCAAAGCCTACAGTGCAACTGGAAGGCCGAAAGTTTCTGACTTGAATTTATTCTCATTATTTATCAGTACACTCGAAGAAGTCTTTCCAATAAAGTGTAGTTGGAATACATTCGAACCTGTGCTTTTAGGAATACATACGAATTGCCTATACAATTTCAACTGTAGTAACTATATAACAAGTTGGAGTTTAATTCGTATTCAAATTTACATTAAGCGATTTCGTTTTGCTTAAAACTTCATTGAAAATGAATTATAACTTTCTTGAATTATAACATGGAACATATTTATGGAAAAGGAGGAAAATACTTGTAACCAGAAGTATTTTAAATTCCGTTTTCAGCTCAAAAACATTATTGTGATGAACGTCAAAACCAGATCTTATTTAGGATTGGATAAAACTGATTTTATGCAAGACCTAAACTGTAAACAACTTCATATAGTAATAAACATTTGCTCATTCATCATGAATGTCCCTTCTCGCAAAAAACTACCACCTAGAAAGTGCTATGGAAGTCACAATATTGACTCATTTATTGTTAAAATACAGACAAACTGGACTTTTTTATTGTCCATTACCACGGTTGTTAGAGTTTTTAAAATTGTGCATTCGAATATAATTATTTGCGTAAAATTCTTCTCGTGTGATCAATGCAGGGCAATCTTGGCCCTCTTGTTCATATTTTCGACTTTAAGGACTTCCTCGATGGGCCCTTTTTTAGCGTGATAGTGTATAAATATATAATGATTACAACATTTGATGAACGCAGTTGTACAACAAAAAATCCCAGCATTATGTTACATGTTAAAGCTCGTTTATTAAAAATCTCTCTGGCTCAAAATGCACAAAATCAGGTTTCGTAAACAAATCGCTCTTTGTCACTTGAAATGTCAAAACTATAGAACGATAATGCAGGAATATATGAATTCGTGGTTTAACTGTTATATAAGCGTATGTGATTGACAATTTCTTTTTTAAAAGTGAATGTTAGAAAACGTTTTAATATTAAACCAAGGGAAATCAAAACGAAGCTCAGCGCATAGGCGTGAAAGGTGATACGACAGACAAACAGGAGTGGACCTGAACAGTTTGTGAGGAAATCGTCGATAACGGCGTAAAAGTCGTCGATAACAACGGACAAGTAATCTATAAAGATGGACAAATAATAATCGATGACGTCGGACAAGTAATCGATAACGATGGACAAGTAATGGATTCGATTACAGCGGATGAATCATCGACAACAACGTGAAAGTAATTGATAACAATGTCTTTATGATACACAAGAACTGTAAGTGACATTTGAATGCCTGATTATAAGGCATTATACGTTGTTGATTCAAATGCAAACTCTATATCATGGATACTCATTTGAACTACTTAACCAGTCCATATAGTAACAGTAACATGTATTGTTTAACCCTTTCCCAAACGACAAAGATTTAGAATGGTCCAATTTGAAAGATGCTGCAGACGACACAGTGGACACTGAAAAAGAAGAGATTTTTGTACAATATGGTCAAGAAAATATTGAGACCAAAGGAGAAACTGCTGGTTTTCAGCAGTTTCTTCTTTTGTTTCAATCTTTTCCCAAGCCTTTTCTATTGAGGACGTCAAAATCAAGTCTTGTTTGGGAAAGGGTTAATGTAGGCCACCCTTAATTAGAATCACGCGACGTCTGTATTTTTATGGCGATATCGTAAACACTAGGTGGTGGAAGGTTCCGCCGTCGAATGTTGACGACGTCGCCCTTTTAACTTCGGAAACGTAACGAATTTTAACGACTTTCTCCGAATTTTTCTGACGTCGCGTGAATCTCATTTAGTGAGGACTACTTCCATAACAAAAAGTATTTTTTCTCGAATTGAACATTTTATCCCCTGATTCTATGCTTCTACTCTGTGTTTGATGCTATATGATACATTTGATAGCTTTGTCGTTTTAATATCGTTCTCATATGCATCTTCCCCAAGGTAGACCTGTTTTTAATGACACTTAAGAGTCAGCATCAGAAGACATTGGGAGAATAGAAGAAAATACTGAATACCAATATTGTCCTCTTCCTTCAATATTTTCTGTGCTACGAAGTCCTTTCTTTTCAACAAAAAAAAGTGTCGTCTGTTAAAGCTTGTATATTGATGCAGTCGTAACATTCTTTATTTTGTGAAGATTGATTGCAATGGTCGAAGACGTACTGAATACATACCTATGAGGCAAATAATTAACTCTAACTGTCTGACTTGGCGTAGGCGAGGTAAAAAGTTGTTGATTAAGGTTCTATCTGTCCAGTAACCGTTTTTTCAAACAGGAACTGTGAAGAATGCCCCAAGTAGAAAACTAATGACCAAAAATGGATGTTGATAGGGATATTATTTGAGTTCAATAAATTTAAATGGATATTGAGAAAAAAGAAGAAAATGTTGGATTCTACTTTGCACCTTAGTTTACCCAAACCTTCATTCTGTTTAGGAAAGTCAAAATCAAGGTTTGTTAGTTGAAGGTTAATACAGTGAAATATCTAAAAGGCTACAAAATACCATTGTCTTTTTATACAAAAGGGAAATAATCGGTTTTGTGATTAGTCGCTCATCTGGTTATCTCCCCTACTTTACATGAGCTTGCCAAGCCATTATTTAAACTTTTACCAAACAAGGCCTGGTTTGTACGTGTCTGTAAGATAAGTCTCGGAAAACATTGAAGCCAAAGAAGGAAATACTAGTAACTGACTTTTCTCCTTCTGCCTTAAAGTTATATCATTATCAACATCCATTGTGTCATCTGCAGCAGCTTTCAAATTGAAACAGACCGAATATGTACTGTTTCGTAATGGGTGGAATAAAACTTCTACGAACGAAAATACCTCGCTTACTCCCAGAAACCAAGCAAAATAAGAAACTGTTCATCATCGTTTTTCCTCGAAAACCTCATAACTGCAGCTTTTTTTAAACAAGATACATTTCGTTGGTTGGGAGTCAAAACCTCGTAACTACAGCTTGAATAGGCTGGAGTTACGAGGTTTTGACTCCCCACCGACGATTTATGAGTTATTTGAAGAAAAGCAGCAGTTATATCAGAGGGCAAAATAATGCAGACGTGTTGACACAAGTTACCTATGACCTTTTACTTTTATTTCTCTGTTTGTTCTAGTGGATCAGTGCAAAAGAATTATCTGTGCATATTCTTTTTTCTGGATCAGTGCAAAAGAAGTATCTGTGCATATTCTTTTTTCTGGATCAGCGCAAAAGAAGTATCTGTGCATATTCTTTTTTCTGGATCAGTGCAAAAGAAGTATCTGTGCATATTCTTTTTTCTGGATCAGTGCAAAAGAAGTATCTGTGCATATTCTTTTTTCTGGATCAGTGCAAAAGAATTATATATGTGCATATTCTTTTTTCTGGGTCAGTGCAAAATAATTATCTGTGCATATTCTTTTCGTGCACACACAACTGTTACAACATATTACTGTTAACATCAGATTTTAATTAGATTAAAACTGAAATTAATGCGTATTTACAATTGATTGTATGTTGTGATTATATTCTCTTTATTCGAGCTTTCAAGTGCTCAAATTAAGACAGGTAGCTTTATGTTTGTAAGAGAACGAAATGTTATCATAATACATGTACCTTTGTTGAAGAAAGGTATTATTCAATTTCAACAAGTTTACAACATTGCATGAAACAAAAATTCGAAGTTAATTTAGTGATATATAAGGGATTCTTGCGTAAAAAAACCCTAGTAATCGACTGATAGACCTTAATGCAATATTATGGAACATACTGAACAAAAGTAGACACCTTTGCCAAGTTTGAATGTATATTTCACTGTTTGGTCTTATGTAATAAAATGCTAATAGGAAAAAAAGACGATTGCTTGTCAGAAGCAATTTCTTTATTTTCTGCAATGTTTTCCAAAGCATTTATCTTGTGGGGCGTCAAAGGGCGTCTTTAACGTTGGAATTGGTTGACATGTATATTTTTTCAATTAATGATTTAAATAATGATATTATCAAAAACACAATCTTGGATATATCTTAGTTAATCACACAACGAACCACTGATATTAAACACGGTGTGTGATCACGTGACTAAGCATTTGCGATAATCTTCAATAACTTTGTCATTACTTGACCAATTTCAATTCAGTTTCAAGCAGAGAAGGCGGAAAAATGTCAGGAATAACCTGGTCGTACTGGATTTTTGAAGAATCAAATGCTAAAAAAGTTATTGAAGATAAACCAAAATTTTGGTTTATCTTCAATAACTTTCTTAGCAGTTGATTTTTCGAAAATCAACGACGTCTAGCTAATGCGTGACGTCTGTCCACATTCTCTGTTTCAAACGGAATTCAAATCGGTCACGTATTAACAAAAATATTGAAGAAATTCTGAAATTGTTACATCGCGTGATTATCCACCGTGTTAAAGACAGTTACCCGTATTATGGCATTTTTGAAGATCACATGTCATCGGAACTTTTTGGCATAAGTCGTAAACATTAGGAGACGGAAATTGACGATTTCATCTACTTCGGAATGTTACCGTGTAGATCGGATAATTTACGAATGTTTACGTCGTTGCATGGAAACTGTATGGTCCCTGATAATATTTTACACAAATTGAATACATTATTGCAATATAGTGTTTATAAACATCTTCATTTTTACACAAAATCTGTAAGATTACTCCTTTAATTCTTACTTCCATGAATTTGAGAATTTGAGGGGGTTAGAGATATCTTCAAAAATCACCATTTCGTTTAATTTTCATTTTTAGATAAGTCTAGATGGAATGGGTCATGTTTTTGCAGATGTTAAGGTGATAAAATCGTCAAATAACTAACGAAATACTTTTAGTTATATTTTTTTCAAAATTCTTTGAGAAACTTTTAAAACAATTGTTTTCGTTGATTTTTAGGTAGGAAGGACTATCTAAAAATATACCAAAACAACTGTAATTGAACTTCTCATTTAATTTTGAAAGTATTATACATAATTCGTGGATTTGTTCAATCATTTTTACTGTAAACATTCGTGTAATATAATATCTTTACTACAGCACGAACTCGTTGTTATTGTATTCAATCACGGCAAAATACACGGTGCGGTAAAAACGTCACTTTGTTATGATATATTTTCCTTTACATTTTGTCAGCAAACTTTGCATTTTTCTTATACCTTCATTGAAACACTGTATTTCACATACTTATATGCATATAAAGTACTCGCCACACTCTTTGATTTATCTTAATAACAATACCCCATCAATTTCTCGTCAAAGTTGAGAACAATCGTGAAAAGTGTTAGGAATCGCTTTACAGGAATGTTCTCGGCCTTGAAGAGACGCTGAGGGAATATCTAGTATTAAGCTAAATCGTAGATTATGACGTACACTCTGGTAGGCCGTTTAATATGGGACACACAGTGTTTAGATCAAATTTTAGGAAAAAACATGTTTGTCTACAAACGTGAATGGAAATATATCATAACAAAGCCACGAAGTTACCGCTCGTGACATACTTTTTTGTGAGTACTTGTTGATTTTAATAGATTATTATTTATATTTATATGATATCTAAAACTTGTTATTTATAACGAATCGTACGCTGGTTATATTGATATGTGAATTGTTGATTCTGGCTTTTAATATTTAATTTGTTCTTAGAAACGATTTTACTTAATACATGTGCATGTTTGATCTTTCAACTATTTTCTCTCTAGACAAGATGTTTCCGTCTTTAGCATTTCGATTATGATATATCCTGATTCGGAAAAACCGAAAATGCATTAAAATCATTATAATTGATTATTTACAATTTTGTGATATATAACGAACCGAAAAAAAAAAATAATAAAATGTGAGCAAAACCATTTTTCAGTAAAAAGCATTCATTGGCTTTAGAGACCAACACTGATTTTGATCAGGCTGCGTATACACGCAGTCTGATCAGAATTCATGTTGATCTCTAAGGAATTCAGAATATGATTCACTGTTTGGTTGATAGGTTAGTATTGATTGATGTTGTTTGAATTAATGCATGGGTATCGCCAGCATATAAACTGCATCGACTAGCTTAATCCGAACAGTTTATGTACTGTCCTTACCTATTTATGCATTAGTCCGTCGAAATTCCTCAAATCGACAACACAGTCGATACAAAAATATACAAAACATACTGCACTGAAATATGGTTGAAAGATTTTAACATGTAATTTTGTAAAGTTCAGCTTGATCACCGTGTAGTAATACATTTCACATTGATCACGTGATATGTCTTGGAAAATTAAAATAGTTCCATTTATAATAAAATGGTTGTGTAGTGTTTTTGTCATTATACCCGTTTCTCAATGGAGACACCTCGGACAATTCCAAATAGAACCATGCCTTGGATTAAGTCGAGGAATTTTAACAGTTACTTTCAGACTAAAACAACAGCAACAACAACAACAACAACAACAACGTAAAATGTTATTTGTAAATACTGTCAACAGTGAAGCGACAACGATGCTAAAGTGTATAGTTTGCAGTTCCAGTGGCTTCTATTCTTAGAATGTTTACATCCAGAAAGTCACAATTTTTGTTAGTTTCGATGACTTCGAAAACTACTTTATGAAGTTAACCCACCAACCACTTCTGGTTATTATCAAAGATTTAATATTGAGACGTGCTATACTGCATGTGCTAAATTTTCATAGACCTCTATCATTTCGACGGAATGAGTGTCTGTAAAATTGAAATGGGACTTTTGTTTGTGTTTCAACAGCATCAACTTATGCAGAAAATGACAGGTGTAAGTAGACTAAATTGAAGTTTGTATCCTAAACGTCTTTCCGGGTATGTTTAAAGCATTACCCATTGAGGTGTGAAAGGGAACTATTGTGAATGCGTATGAATGTGCAAAAACAAAAAGACAAATAATTGTGAAAATTAGGGATATTTCAAAAGTTGCTACTTTTTTATGACGGTGAGTATACAATTCGAAGACAGTCCGAGAACCTTTTGACTATACCTCCTATAATAGATCTAACATGAAAAAGGCTACAGTCAGAGTATTTTGGTCAAATGATTTGCCTAGACTGAAAATGTATCGGCTTGCCAGTTTCGACAATTTCAACTCGTATTTGTACAAGTAGGAACGAGGGCAGGGCCATTTTAAGAGGACAACGATTTCCAATACATTTATTCTGCTATCTTATCGGGTTTTGATTTATAAGGAAAACAAACGCCAAAACCTTCAAAGTCCATTTCGGAAGACTTGTCTAAAACTGCAGGTAACATCAACCAATTTCGAATGGTTTACGTTCAAGAAGTATTTTACATTACACGAAGCATCCATTAGCACTGCGTGAAACAACAATCTTAGTGAATTGTCAATAACAATGTTAATACACGACCAATATAAATTCCGTTTGAAGCACAGAAAGCAGAAATGTGCTGATATACAGTTAATGACAACCAAGTTAAGTTATAATTGATGGTCGATAGCTGATCTTCCAAATATCTCTCACATTTGGCAAATTCCCGCCGTATTTCCGCATTCCCAACTTCATACCATTTTTAAAGATGTCGTGTTTGCATAAATATTTTATAGTTTCTGCAATTGTTGTGTCATGCCATTCCCCGTCATGATTAGCAGGCAGCACGGATCCTGATATAAATGCTCTTAGGCACAGGCTGATCTGGAGGCATGACCGTCTTAGGGAAATCAGAAAACAGAAGACATGTGTAATAATTTATGAAACAACGACATTTTACTTTGTTTTAGTTTTGAAGAAAGATGGTAATTAGTTCATGCTAGCGCACATACAATTTTGACTGAAAAGTAAAAAAGAACTATGTCGGTTCATTCTCCCAATGTTTACTTTAAAAGTTGTCCGTCTTACGGACGTCAAAGCAGGTTTTGTATCGGAATGGGATTCTAGACATCACCATACAAGCGGACGAATTGTTGACGGAAAATATAAAAAGGCAAATAGGATTTACTTCCCTTACCTTTTCGATCAGACAAAGGCATCAGAACTATCATACGAGAACGGCATATAATAATGAATTTTCAGAACATCATTTATATGTCGGGATGCAGGGTACCACTAAAATTGGACACAATTCTGCCATATTAGACAGACAACAACAACAAATGAGCCGGGATCTGGAAAAACGTCCCTTATAGCATTTGAAACAGCCATGTTTCAAGATCAATCTGTGCCTAGATGCAGGCTAGCCAGCATCCATGTTACTGTTAAATGGTTGCTACAGACCGTGAGGAAACTATTGGAGAACAATATCGTTCCTGGTCAGGCTGTAATACACCCACATTCGTCCACCAACCGCAACTCTTTCTTTTGTAACCTTGAAGTTTGTTTCAATGGTACTTGAAGACTTTGCAATATCTGTACTCTTCGTCTGCACAAAATCATCCATTTCATAATAGAAAATTTAATGAAGGAAAGGAAGCCATATCTTTATGGACAAAACTTATATCATATTGTCTTTACCACCATTACGAAACAATAATAAGTCGGTCGTATATTCTCTAAGGATTTGTTACATATAATTTTGTTTGGTCCGTTGATCGGTCTGGTAATCTATTTTGTTGTCTCGTATGAAAAGAAGCTGATGACATTATGTTCACATTTGTCTCTTTTCATCAAAAACCTCGTAAATGTAGCTTGGTTTCTGCCTCTCAGCATCCGGCATTGGTTTGTTGGCATTGATTTCCACATACATCGCAAAAGCTTACGTGTTCTTGGTCAGACCAATATGAGTGAAAACAGTTGTTTCAAATTATAGTTTAGTGAAATAAGTCATTTTTCCATGTACATTGTACCTGGTGGAATCAGCATAGAAAATATATACTGGCCAAAAGTCCTAACCGACCACTTTAAAAATGACTACAACCTTTTTAAAATTTATTACATTTTAATGAAATTTGATATGTAAATTTGTAAGCATAATGCCCGTGGATTTCCATGATGATTTATCAATAGTTGTCTAATGTTGATGTGTAATGAAGAAATAACCCAAAAAGCTCTAAATCTTAATAGAGCTCGGGATAATACACTTTCAACAATTCAAAGTAAGCAAATCTTTAGCTTCAAGGCAAAAATTGGAAAACGTTATCAATTTTGTGTGACTTTTGACTACAGAAGAAGCAAAATGAACGGGAGACATAGTAAAATGGTGTTTAAATTCAACCAGAAAAACATTTTATCTGGCGAATAATTATGTTCAAATATGGTCTGGTGTGGAAAACAAATAGATTTTTTACACATATCCTACATTTTGTAGTTCGCCGTGAATCATCAGTCTATATTCAATACAATTTCGAATAAAACGTATTTTAGTGTTGTCTTCAAGAATCATTTTTCTGCATACATGACCTCTTCCATTTTCTTTTACGGTCATATGCCGCGCACAATTGTTAAACATTTTCATTTTTTTTCTTAGTCTATGTTGTAGCTAACGATCCATGAGACCAAAACACTACATTGACAATATTCTGAACTCTCTGTGAATTTAGAGCTTTTTTTATCTTTTCTAATGTTGCGCTTTTATCTCAATAAAACAACGGAAACTTTTCGCCAAAATCATCTGGCAAAGTGCTTAAAAATTCCCATATCAAATTTCATAAAGATCCAATCACCATAGAAAAAAATATCTTTGCTTTTTAAGTGGCCGGTTAGAAGTTTTGACTAGTAAAGTTGTATATTTCATAAAACCATAAATGCTAAAACCGAAGGGTCATTTGTTGCATGCAAACAGTCCTATAACAATACAGCGATGCACCTAAGATCAAATCAACAGAATTCAATTAATTGATAATAACAATGCAATTTCCATTGCAAATTACAAGATAACAGAAGCTGATTTCTTTGTTTATGACCTCAGTAAGTGCTCAAACGCGACTTTCTCTCTTGGCATTTATTCATGTGTAGATTTTTCTTATTGCTAATGTGTCGCTATATATTTTTCAATGCTGATAGTAATAGATGATTATGTGTGTGACCCGCCACGCAAAACGACCATCCGAAAGTCCGTATCAAACACATGAAAAACAAGGTGAACCTTATAGAAATAAAACAGTTATCATATTTTTCAAGTGATGTTAAGTATATTCAGAGTATCATAGAACCTAGGCATTTAAGCAGTCCACACAAACCAAATCACTCATTCAAGATAGTACCTCTTTGCAAAACGGATTGCATATACTCGTACATCGTCGAAAATATCGTGACTTAAGCTGTAGCTTAAGCTGTAGCTACATTGCTTTTGGATTTAAATGATGATAGGGGACAGTCATCGTGCTTAATGCCTCATTGTCGATACAGCCGTTATTCGAACTATTGTTTTTTATGTATTATGATTTTTATACATGGTAAACGTTTAACGTTGTGTTGTCTCCAGTGAATGAACATATAGTAAGTTATTATTAAGTTAAACGATAAGTTGCGCCGTTTCCCTACAGACCTTTCGATTTTCCACAAGATTAACGCTGACAAAAATATGTATCACTTACCCGATTGACTCGCACAGTACATTCGTTCTTACCGAAAATATTCCGCTAATTAAATATATTTAGGTGCATTTTGATCGTCGGAACTAACCAACGTCTCCCTTGATGTTCTAGACTATAATTTGGATTCTGAGTATGGTATCTTATAAGATGTAACACCATTGACTACTTCTATCGTCGAAACTAACCATCGACTCCCTTGATATTCTAGACTAAAATCTGGATTCTGAGTATGGTATCTTATGGGAAGTAACACCATTGGCTAGTTCTATCGTCGAAACTTACAAACGACTCCCTTGATGTTCTACACGAAAATCTTGATTCAGAGTATGATGTATTATAGGAAGTAAGGTCATTTGCTAGTTCTATTGCCGAAACTAACCATCGACTACCTTGATGTTTAAGGCAAAAATCTGGATTCAGATTATGGTATCTTATAGGAAGTAACACCATTGGCTACTTCTGTCGTCGAAACTAACCATCGACTCCCTTGATGTTTAGATCAAATTCTGGATTCAGAGTGTGGTATCTTATAGGAAGTAACACCATTACTTACTTTTATCGTCGAAACTAACGAACGACTCCCTTGGTGTTTAGACCAAAATCTGGATTCAGAGTATTGCGTTTTATAGGAAGTAACGCTATCTATCGTCGAAACTAACGAAGGACTCCCTTGATGGTTGGACCAAAATCTGGATTCAGAGTATGGTATCTTATAGAAAGTAACACCATTGCCTACTTCTATCGTCGAAACTAACGAAGGACTCCCTTGATGTTAAGTCCAAAATCTGGATTCAGAGTGTGGTATCTTATAGGAAGTAACACCATTGGCGAATTATGTCGTCGAAACTAACCAACGACTCCCTTGATTTTTTAGGCAAAAATCTGGATTCAGAGTATGGAGTCTAATAGGAAGTAACACCATAGACTAGTTCTATCGTCGAAACTAACCATCAACTCTATTGCTCTTTTAGACCAAAATCTGGATTCAGAGTATGGTATCTTATAGGAAGTAACACCATTGGCTACTTCTGTCGTCGAAACTAACCATCAACTTTATTTTTCCTTCAGACCAAGATCTGGATTCAGAGTGTGGTATCTTATAGCAAGTAACGCCATTGGCTACTTCTATCGTCTAAACTAACCATCGTCTCACTTGATGTTTTAGGCAAAAATCTGGATTCAGAGTATAGTGTCTAATAGGAAGTAACGCCGTTGGCTACTTCTATCGTCGAAACTAACCAACGCCTCCCTTGATGATTTAGACTAAAATCTAGATTCAGAGTATGGTATCTTATAGCAAGTAACGCCCCATTGGCTACTTCTATCGTCGAAACTAACCATCGACTCCCTTGATGTTTAGATCAAATTCTGGATTCAGAGTGTGGTATCTTATAGGAAGTAAAATCATTGACTACTTCTATCTCGAAACTAACGAAGGACTCCCTTGATGTTTTAGACTAAAATCTAGATTCAGAGTATGGTGTCTTATAACAAGTATCGCCATTGGCTACTTCTATCGTCGAAACTAACCATCGACTCCATTCATGTTTAGATAAAATTCTGGATTCAGAGTATGGTATATTGTAGGAAGTAACACCATTGGCTACTTCTATCGTCGAATTCAACGAACGACTCTCTTGATGTTAGATCAAGATCTGGATTCAGAGTATGGTATCTAAAAGGAAGTAACACCATTGGCTACTTCTATCGTCGAAACTACATGTAACCAAGGACTCCCTTGCTGTTTAGACCCAAATCTGGATTCAGAGTATGGTGTCTAATAGGAAGTACCGTCGACAGTACATGTATTGTTACGTGTCTTTACATAAATGCTTTATTATCTATCACAGCGACCTGGTGCATATCAGTACAAAGGATCAGCTTTAATTTTCCGACCTATTGTTTTGATCTTGGTTATTCTATGTCATAACGATAAGCGTATGTCTTTCTATTAGTATATTCTGTTATTCTATATCTTTTTGATAGATTTAACCATTAAACAGACGATATATACGTTTGAATAATGTTGAAGTGATTTCGATTATGGTACATTCATATAGAATGTCCTTTGTTCACTTTGCAGGATATTTTAATAAAATTTATTTGTCAATGGCTATATTTCTGGTCTTACATCATGTAAAGAGTTATATTTTTTCTGTCAGTTTTGATGAATTATCATGTATCGGATTTTCTTTTCTTATACAACATCGTATCTTTTGGTCAATGATAGTGCTTCTAGCTACATGTATTGATTGGTGTTTGGATTTCCATTGTACACACGACACGCACTGTGCCTTTTCGATATAAGCCCTTTAGAATTTACGCGTGGACATCAGCTTCCAAATATATATCAAAGACATAGATTCTTAACTTTGCAACAATCTATGCAAAATAAATGAGTAAGTTAACGTTAACAGATAAGAGGAGGTTATGGTATTATTTTTTTCAAATCCAAACCCCATAGAGTGGGTTCTCATCGACGACACAATTCAAATGATTACGCACAACATAGGGTTTTATAACAATTGAACGTTTTTGCATTTTGAAAAGCCGCAACTTCCTCTATTCTGTATCTCTATAAGTAACCAAAGAACAATTAATTCCAGTTGTCATTTATTGAAACATGGAGCAATTAGGAAATCGGTTGAATTTTTTTATCACATTTTATTGGAGTAGGCTATTCTTTGAAACGATATAAGTTATTGAGATAAAAAACATATGAGAGTCAAGATAATAGAGCTATCTCAGTTATGAGAGAGCGGCAAATTCTATTATCGGTACCTGGTTGTCACTATTCTCATTTCTGGCGTAGTCACTCCAATTATTTAGTATATAAATAAAGCTATACCTTACCGAATATAAGGTTATACGTTCATTCATTCATTTATTTCAAAAAGGCTTTAACCACACATTGTGTTTAGCCAACAAACAATACAACAGTACAAACAGTATACGGACGAAAAGTCTTAAAAACAGCGTTGAACCGTCTATAGGTTACACGTGCACAGTTCAGTTCTGAAAATCTCAATGATGTGTAATTTAACCGGAAGTAAAATATGTCCAAAATAACGCGGAAATTATGCATGGCTTGAACGATAATTACACAGGCATTAGAAGCAATCCGAAAATGTTTTCGGGTAGGAGGGGGGCAAAATATTTAGAATGATCTACGGTAATGTGACGACATACGTACGGTTATGACGTCAACGATATTTTTTCTGCATTCCCGCGCCGTTGACGTTTCCGCGCATTACTTTTAAGGTGATGCTAATGTGGCGTCATTAAACTAGCCGTTATAACGTCAATGTTGGTTTTTCTGCGTTCTTGAGACGTTTATATTCCCTCGCATTATCAGACGTCATGTAAGCGTTTGCGAAAAACCATACTTCAGGCTTGGGCCAAAGCAGTTACCCTCAGACCTTAGGAGTCATGTACATGTGTATGATATAGCCTACCTATCAAATTTCATTAGGCAAAACAGGTACCTTTGTTATAGTAACGTCGATATAATATACTCTCGCAGAGGCTATTGTGTTTCATAAACTGATCTTCTTTAAGGAAGTCTACCCCGAAAGAGAATCACGCAACGTCGGAATTTCTCTAGCGACGTTGTTAAAATTCGTTTGATATACGAAACGATTCGGGCGACGTCGTAAACATTCGGTGGTGAAACTTTCCCCCGCCGAATGTTTACGACGACGCCTGAATATTTCCTACGTTGTGTGAATCTCATTAGGGATGAACTACCTTAACTCAGCTGTATTTTGCCAGTTTGTTATTTAGTTTATTGGAAAAGGACTTAAGTGTCATAAAGGACAACAAGGTAGGTCTAGTCCAATTGTTGTTTTTCACCGGTAGTGGATTACACGGACATCTTTTCACCCAAATTTAGGCTTTGCCTACTTTCATATTACATAAACAGACAAAAAACCAGAATCTAGATATTCACAATATTGTCGATCATAATAAATAAACTTTTATCGCCTTTATTTCCCATATGACTATAAAAATGGAAATAATGGTCTGATAATTCCTTGGTTATACAATTTGATGGCACTAGGGCATAAAAATCAACACTTCGTCGTTTTTCAACAAAAGCCTCGTGATTTCAGCCTAAAACAAGCAACATACTTTACGACATTTTCGAAGAAAAACTACGACTAATTGTTTAAGGCAAAACCTTTATACCAAGTTTTATTTCGATAGTCGTCTTTCGACAAAAGCCTCGTAACCAGTTTTCGAATTCTTTTAGTTGTATTTTGTCGTAGTTCTTGTTGTTTTTGAAAAAACCGACAGTGAGAATGAAAAACGGTGATTTGGAAGAAAGGCAGTATCAGAGTATTGATGTGCTGTGTACTGCAGAATACATGTCAGGTTGCAGGTTAAGATGCTGCCGACTCCTGCAATCAGTCCTATTCATTATGTAATATACTAAGGTCGTTTGGGGTAGCTGCACTCGTACCCAGCTTCACAAAAACCCACCATGGTTGTTATTTTGATGTTCGTGCGTGATGGGTCCATAGCACCACCTGGAAAGCGGAAGAAATACAATACAGTACACATGAATAAATAAGCGACAGTAACAAACAAGAGGACCATGATGGTCCTTAATCGCTCACCTGAACCAAATTGATAACTATGACCAACAGTTTTATTCAATCAATTAGTAGTGACTTTAAGACTGAAAACAAACTTATGGTCACCAACATTGTGTCCAAGTTTTGTCTTGATTGGTCACTATTTGTGGTTATTGGAGAAACAAGACAAATGTAGCTTATTAGGGCCCTTTTCCTGTGATATCTATCGGAACATTCCCAATTGTGATAGAGATCATCCTTGTAAAATTTCGCGAAGATTGGACCAAATTGTAGTCCCTAGAGGGCTAATAAGGATTTTGTCATTAAGGCCCCTTTTCCAATGACATCCGACAGAACATTTTCATATTTGATAGAGTTCATCGTTGTGACTATGCAAAGATTCTGATAAAGTTTCTTGAAGATAGGACAAAAATTGTAGCCTCTACATTGCTAACAAGGATTTTGTCTCAAAGGCCTCTTTTCCATGATATCAAACAGAGCAGTCCCATATTTGATAGGAATCATTCATGTGATTAGACAAATATTCTGATGAAGTTTCGTAAAGACTAAGCAAAAATTGTGGCCTCTAGAGTGCTAACAAGAATTTTGTTAATAAAATCACTTTTCCTGTGATATCCAACGAACAATACCATTTTCAATAGAAATCATCCTTGTGACTTGACAAATATCCAGGCCAAAATTCACGAAGATTGGGCAAAATTGAAGCCTATAGAGTGCTAAAAAGGATTTTGTCAGTTAGGCCCCTTTTCTCGTAACATTAAACAGATTGTTCCTATTTTCAATAAGGTTCATCTTAGTGACAAGACAAACGTTCTGACTAAGTTTCAAGAAGATTTGCCAAAAATTGTGGCCTTTGGTGTGCTAACAAGGATCTTGTCATTAAGGCCCCTTTTCCTGTGACATCCAACGTAACATTCCTATTTTCAATAGGGTTCATCCTTTTGACTAGACAAACATTCTGAAAATGCTTAATGAAGAATAGGACAAAAATGTGGCCTCTAGTGTGCTAAACAGGATTTTGTCATTAAGGCCCATTTTCCCATGATATCAGACGGAATTCTCGAATTTTTGATAGGCTTCATTTTTAATACAAGACAAATATTCTGACCCAGTTTCAGGAAGATTAGACCAAAATTATGGCCTCTAGAGTGGTAACAAGGATTTTGTCTTTAAGGCCCCTTTTCCCATGATATCAGACGGAATGTTACCATTTTCAATAGGGTTCATCCATATGACAAGACAAACATTCTGATTAAGTTTCAGGAAGATTGGACCAAAATTGTAGCCTCTAGAGTGCTAACATGGATTATGTCTTTAAGGCCCATTTTCAGTTGATATCGGGCGGAATGTTCCCATTTTCAATAGGGTTCGTCCTTATGACAAGACAAATATTCTGACTAAATTTCAGGAAGATTGCACCAAAATTATGGCCTCTATCTAGAGTGCTAACAAGGATTTTGCCTTTAAGGCCCCCTTTCCCATGATATCATACAGAATGTTCCCATTTTCAATAGGGTTCATTCATATGACAAGACAAACATTCTGACCAAGTTTCAGGAAGATTGAACCAAAATTGTAGCCTCTAGAGTGCTAACAATGATTTTGTCTTTAAGGCCCTTTTTCCTGTGATATCAGGCGGAATGTTACCATTTGCAATATGGTTCATTCTTAAGTCAAGACATACATTTTGACCAAGTTTCAGGAAGATTGGACCAAAATTGTGTCCTCTAGAGTGCTAACAAGGATTTTGTCTTCAAGGCCCCTTTTCTCGTGATATAGGACGTAATTTTCCCATTTTCAATAGGGTTCATCTTTATGACAAGACAAACATTCTGACCAAGTTTCAGGAAGATTGGACCAAAATTGTGGCCTGTAGAGTGCTAACAAGGATTTTGTCTTTAAGGCCCCATTTCCCGTGATATTAGACGGAATGTTACCATTTTCAATAGGGTTCATCCTTAGGACTAGACAAACATTTTGACTAAGTTTCAGGAAGATTGGGCCAAAATTGTGGCCTCTAGAGTGCTAACGAAGTAATTGTTGACGACGAACGACGGACGACGGACGACAGACGACGGACATTCAATGATCACAAAAGCTCACCTTTGAGCACGCTGTGCTCAGGTGAGCTAAAAAGCTCATATAGCAATTTCAAGCAAAAATCTTAACTCTTTCTTAAATAATGCTTTTAGGATTTGTTCAGCCACGAAGCATCCTCTTCATCGATGTCTTAAATATCACATGTCAAGTTTTTTTGTAATATTTCGTGTAAGAAATGATTTAAAACTGGATAATGGGTTGCCAATAGTAACATGATCAACTACAGATGCATTAATATTTTCCAAAACATGTGTTGGATTCGATGTTAATAGAAAATGGTTAAGAAAGCACCGAAACAAAAGACAAAAACGCTGATAATCAGCACGTTCTTCTATGATATCATTATTTTTCCTTACTGTTTTGAACATATATCACGCCTGTATCAATATACATTGTGTTATTTTTTAAAAGACGTCTTACAAATTGGAGTGATATTTCTTGACATTCGGAAAAAGATTGAAAGCCCTTAACCGGTAATGTAAGGTATTACATCGCGGGGAGTAAAGTATTCATCTTATAATGGATTTAATCACAGAAGAAAACAATTAGACTACAGACCTCCATCGATCAAGCTAATATCGTGGATGGGAGATCAAAACCGCGTAGCCACGGCTTAGCCTGCTGTAGTTGCGAGGCTTTAGTCGCCCATTAACAATATCTGTCGCAATAGGATTGGAGATCATAAAATGAATCTAGATAGCGACGTCTGCATCTCAAAGCATCTTTCACATCTTAAAATAAAATATTCCGCTAAAGAAACCAACATGAACTTGGTTTTCAATGACCGTTTACAAAATAGGGTTATATTATTTACATCGAACGTTTTATGAATCGTGACAAATTAACCTTGTCTTCAGCGAATGTGCACGTTGTCTTTTTGCGTTGTTTGACATTTCATTCAAGTATTTCTTCGAACCGCGCACTCTTAATGAATTGTCATGGTTTACATCAATAAATAACTGGTATACATTTGTATTTATTCTCTGAAGACTACGTTGGGTTATTTTTTTTTTTTTGCCTTATTATGTCTGGCTATTTGTTCTGTTGTTTTGGGTCATTACAGACTGATGATATTTCAACCTTTACCAAACGGCAAAATAATATTGTTCCAATTCGAAAGGTCCCATTGATGACAAAATAAGATGAAATGGCTGCATTGATTTTGTACATACGGCCATGGAAAGCGGTGAGAGAAACATAAATGAAAACTGCTGCTCATCACATAAACAAACTATTTTTTCTTTCGCTGCTGTCCTAACAATGCCTTTTCGTCAATGTCGAGTTTGTCTTGGAAAATAGAAAAACAATGTTGTTATCCAATGTCATTGACTTATTTGTATGCTTTTAGTAGCCAGGAAGCAACCCGTCTTATTCCAGACTATACTGTATCTTACGTAATTAGCCTTTATAGAAAACTGCGGCGTTACGTGATTTATGAGATTTCTTCAAATACCTGTGATTACAGAATTTATCCTTCACCATCTAAGATCGTTTAGCACAATAAGTGGTTACAATATAAATCACCAATGAATATTTTCAGTGCCGCTGGGCTCGCAATTTAAGATTAGAATGTGCGTTTATAAATCTACTGTCTTCCTTTAATTTAAAAATGATTTTTTTCATTATCAGTGACTGACACAATGTGAACATAGTATTTAACTTATAAAGATATCTAAAAAGTATAAAAGGTGTGTTTTTATCCTAAATACAGTGCTCAGATATTTGAAGGCAATTTGCAATAAATATATGTCAAGTTTGAGTTCTCGAATGTAAACTGATTTTTCAAAGTTTACGTACATCTTATCATTCAAATTTTTAGAACGATAAATGCACTGCATGTATACGTACACTCTTTCGCCTTAGTTAAAAATACTTTAAAAATAGCAATGACTAATGCATTCTTTAAAGCCATTTTCGTCCCAAAGTATAGTAATTTACAATTCCCAACGGGTTCAGTTTCCTTTATACAAAAATAATGCACTAGATGTCTGACAATCTTTCTCTATGTTTACATTTCATCCGTTAGGGAGATAAACAAATACCTTTTAACCCTTTCCCAAACAATACCTGGTTTTAACGTCCCTAACAGGAAAGGCTTGGGAAGGCTCAGTTCTCTGAATATATACATAGAGCATCAAATGTCTTATAAATCTCTGTCTATGTTTACATTTAAGCCATCGCCGAATGTAGAAAATCTCGTAGACTGTCGAAAGCCAAAGAAAAGGAAAAACATGTACAGTTGGCGCCACATCGTATGACACAATGTTTATATTTTGATCAATGTAATTGGACGTTTAACAAAACATAAACACGTGCCATACGATGTGGCGAAAACATATAGGTTTAGGAAAAGATGTTTCATGTAAGTTGTTGTTTGTTGATCAAAACGCGTGCAAGGACTATACCGTGTGCGCACAAACAACAATTGAATGCATCATCAAGGTGTGGTTCATTCCGAAATAAAAATGAAGCGATGTTTATAGATTTTGGCATTGTTACTTTTATTTCAAGTTTATAGCCATAAAATCGGTTATATGAATAGAGGTCTGCGGTTGAAGTGTTTTCTACTGTAATGAAAGCAATAGTGCTATGTAAGCTTTATTTCCCTCCCCAATAAAGCCGTATCTTACTACTCACGACCTTTCGAGTATTTCGCCATTCTTTGAGCACGTAATTAGTACCAACGGAATATCTTCAGCTTTGAACAACGTTTTGTTCAAAAACATTCAAAACAAAATCTATGTTTGTTCCTACATGTACATTCATACGTGGTAGAATTTTATTTAATCTTGAAAATCTGATGTTTTCAAGTAATCTCTTTAGCTTGCGTCATTCATAATCAGAGACAATAAAGACATAATGTCCCTTCTAAATACTGTTATATGATATCTTAGTATCCAGTTGCTATTGTGTGTAGGCCTATTGCTGCTGTTCGTGCTTGAATAAATTAAAACTGTTTTATTATATGTAATCAATTGCGCCTGTTGTTTACATTTACATAACTGAACACATGCTTTATATCATCTGTTAGGGTATGCGACTGTTCACACTTTATTTACGGAATATTACACGTGTCCAAATCAATCAACGATACAGCGGCAAAATATGCAATTGATTTCATACATTTCAGTAACTGAAATAGAACAGACCAGGATCCATGTTTGTCTGACATTTCACATGGGCTCTTTTTCCAGTGACCAGCTTACACATTCATGTAAAAATGTATATGGTTTATAATTTTGGCCCTCATTGTTTGTGATAATCCGCAGCAAAAAGATACAAAGCTAGATAAGTAAACCTCGAATAGGAGACATTGTACGAAGAAATTGGTATCTTATGGTGGATCAAATACGTTATTTGAGACAGGAAAGCATCGACCATGCCACGCTTAAGTAACGTAAGATTAATAAGGAACGTGGTACTTAATATGCCAACGCAAATCACCTGGAAAATACAACATTACCGTTGGGAGTTGCTGTCCCTCAATGTAAGTGATAATTTGCAATGACATTCCTAAGTATTAATCCGTGGGAGAATTCATCAATAGAACCCCTTTAGAATTCACGCGTGGAAAGCAGCTACATCTACCACCATTTATATCAAAGAATTTTATTGTCTACTTTGCAACAATCGTCTATTTTCTAATATAATATCATACATGTAGACTAGAAAATAGATACTTATTGTGTCATTTTTGATGAATTATCATGTTCCCGAATTTCTGTTCTTATACAACATTTAGTGTCTTGGTCAATGACGGATAGTGCTTCTATGTGGTTGGTGTATGGATTCCTTTGGAGACACGACATACACTGCTTTTTAATGCTTATAAATTCATCAATAGAACCCCTTTAGAATTCACGCGTGGATAGCAGCTACATGTACCACCATTTATATATCAAAGAGCTTAATTGTCTACCTTGCAACTATCGACGCAGTTTGGAAGTAAACTGCCACACTAACAGGAGCCTTCTTATTTTTGCTCTTTGGTATATAAACAATGCCATATCTTACCAAATACTGAGTTATTATATAAATAGACAATAAAACCAGAATCTAGATATTCACAACAGTGTCACAATAAATAAACTTTTATCGCCTTTATTTCCCATGTGGACGTATATAAAAATGGAAATGATGGTTGGATAAATCCGTAGTTATATAACTTGACGACACTTGGGCACGACAAGTTACATTTTGATGCTTTTCAACAAAACTTTCGTAACTGCAGCTTGTTTTAAGCTGCAGTTTCGGGGTTTTGATTGAAAAGCGACGATATAATACCTTAATACAATGTCGTTTTCTGCAATATCGTCGCTTTCCAACAAAAATCTCGTAACTACAACTTTTTTTAAGCTGTTGTTATGAGGTAATTGTTGAAAAACGACGATTTTTATGAATCACGACGATTTACTGTAAGAATGGAAATATTAGCGTATTGCTATATTGTGAACCTAACGCATCATTAGCACCAAAGAGCAAGAGGCGAAATTGGAAAAGTGCCAGTAAATCGCAAACTGTGTTATATTTCCATTTCAAATACAAACATAAACATTTTGAACGGTTTAGAATTTTGAATTAATGCATAATTCTGAAAATATGTGACAAAAATGTTATCATTTTTACCTCCCATGCATATGAATATGGAGTAAAAAGATATTTGAGCCATGATCTGGAAAAACGTCCCTTAAGGCTTTTGAGCCCAACATAGATCCAGATCAGCCTGTGCATACGCACAGTCTGACCAGGATCCATATTGTTCTCCAATTGCTTCTTTGTGACATGAAGTAACTTATAAAGAGCAGCATTGATGCATATTGGACTCCATTTGGCAACAGGCCGATCTTGAAACTCAATTTTGAAAAATACTGTAAGGGCACCCATTCTCATTTTTTGGGACGAAAACGTGTCACAAGCATTCTAACCATTGGAAAGGGACATTGTTAGTGTAAAATATACTTGTTCTGCATGCCATATTTTTGCTTAACCATATATCTGATAAATTCATATCAAACAACGGCGATCTAAACTTCCGTTTGATCTTAACCAGCGATTATATAACACGACCCCCCGTAAAAATCAATGTCACAACCCAATTTTCCGATTTTCAAAAGGTTGGTAAATCTCTGTCCAGAAAGCGATATACGCAGAATATGTTTCATTCGACACGTGGTGTATAAGAATATGATAAAATTACCTGGAATCATAAAATAAATTTACTGTTTTGAAAAAAATGTCTTTTCTTGCTCTGTCACAACTAAGGCGAATTCTACGTGACTATGTTTTTTGTATGCGCATTAAATTAACAACAGAAGCAAATTCATACCACTTACCGCTTTTTTAAAATCAATTATCCATATAGCTATTGCCCCAGAACATGTGTATCCAAATAATGGAAGTATTTACTTCATGGTCGCCATTTGAAATAGCTCGACCAAGTGTCGGACTTTTTTGCTCGAATATGTACGTGACAGCGATCTTTCATTTATGGTAAAGACCATGTCTAAATCTTTTTAAGTATATCAAAGCCTTTAGTATATACACACTATTGACACACAGTACGACAATATATTTTGAAACCACATTAAGTCATCCTGATTTAAAAGTAAGTTTTAATTTTACGTGACTGAATACAACGTGACACCGAAAAACAAAAGTGACCATAACTTCGTTTGACAACAACCTAATTATTATTCATGACCTTTACTTGTACTATGGCGTCAAGTTTAAGGTTTTTTCCATTTATTTTGAAATTCAACGACGGTAATCCGAATACGAAGGAAGGTTTTGTTGGATTTACAGCCATGTACATTACTGGTTCAATATCATAATCTCCTGACAGGTGTGATATTTAAAGTTTGCATTAAGACTCAAAAATAGTATTTCTCTGATGCACTTGCGTGTTCTGAATGTTTATCCCTTTAAACAGGCCTTTAGCTGCAATCAGGATCGTCACGTAATATTCACTGTTTCGTCAAGTAAAATTACACATCCGCTTCTCAACCTTTCAGACGTAGAAACAATTTTCACTATTCTTTCCATAAATTCCTTGACATATCTATAGAAAATAAGAATTTGGACAGCTTTAAAGAAAGAAATGAGACACAAGAAGCACCAGAGACGGGCAGTATACCCCCCATACCATATGTGCTTGTCACAAAACCACATTTCTATTAGCAGTGACCTGTGACAGAGCCAGCGGTCCACGCTACATTCAAAATTTAAATACATTAACCCAAATGCAGATAGAAGATTCCTGAAGGATCTATATCTTAAGAATGCGAATAGTGATAGACAGTGAATATTACGATAGTAACGCGGGTAGCAGACAAAATATCTTTATCTTTATATCTTGGTAGCTATGCCTTTGTTTATATTTAAAAACCGAGAACCCGTACCATTATGTAAGTTTTCATTGCATAGTGATAATTTGAAATATTATTGTAGGAAGAGGCGATATCGCACACTGAAATCCAAATGGCTTAATGCATTAGGAGAAGATTGAATTGGATTTCTTTCTTAACTTCTATGTACATATCAATAACCCACAATGTAGGGGTAATTTTCATTTCATGTAAATAGTATGTATTTCAAATCAAACAAATGTTTGTCTTTTAATTTCTAACTAATTTTACTTTCAAATAATACTATTCAATTAAAAAACAGGACTTGATTCTAACGCAGTTACTTTCACTGAATATTACGTGACAAAGGATCAAGTTTCGTTAGGTCGACATATTTTTTTATTTTAACCAAGTACATGCTAATTTGTTTTGAGTTTGATAGACATATATTGCTTGAAGAAATAATTAGTCTTATAAACTAATTTGTTGCCATCATAAGTTACGAGCGGAATTAGAAGCAAGTGTTTTAAATATTGACTGTTTTTGCACATAAGTTCTAATAAATCCCATACTCGCGGTGCTTCTTGTTCTTACACGTCTCGAGTTTATGCAAGTCATTTGAATTTCTAATATACAGCTATATATCGCCTGTTGAAATACCAAAACATTACGTCCTTTGTAACTTACTTGAATGTTTTTTACCAGATTTGGTATACTACAGTCGTGTCACGTAAAATTAAATGGTAGTTTTGGGGGTTCTTCAAATCATTGATGCAGGTAAAGACAGATACCTTTAAAGGAGTGGCCATTATTTATTTTTTACCGTATAGATGTTATACTATCATATTGTAATAAAATATTACAATTCTGTAAAGTCGGAATTTTGGAATTTTGCTGGTGGTTTTCGGCCGAAAAAAAGAGAATGGGTGAGGGACGTTTTTCCGGATCCCGGCTCATTTGTAAATTATCTTCTTCGTGAAGCATAATCTTGAAATCCGGCACGGTGAATCAACTTATTTGAAATGTATGAACTTACAAGTGTGTGTAATTTGATGCATGTCCCATGGCTAGAAAGTGGTGTTTTTAATGATGGGTCATATACCTTAAATAAATATCTGGTCGTCCTCAAACCGGCACGCCACCAACTCTTCCAATCAGTCCAATTCATCAAACACTTGTTAAGCTTGTTTAGGGTACAATGAACCTGCACTCGCATACACCTACAAAACAACCCCAAAGTTGTCATTTGGATATCATCTGTCCATCTTTCCATGCTTGGAGGTCCAACGCAACACCTTGAAAATAGACAGAAATATACTATAAATAGAGGTGATGTGAACAAAAGAACATTACAACACTATTACATGCAAAACTCATAGGCTCGTTCTTTAGAGCAAGAATTGTAAGATATGACAGCGAGATTCTGACCGATGTGTTCCGAGCGCTCTATACTTAATACATATGACGTAGGTCGTAATTGTAACTATGGAACATTCATAACACCATGGTTTAAAGAACACTTTACCGTACTTCGCTTTTAGACTCTTTAAATATATCGCTCTGAAGAACGCACGTCATATCTCTTCCTAGAATATTGTCTCTAGTATCTGTTAGCCCCACGAAACATCCCTCTACTGATTTCTTAAAATATCACATGTCAAGTTTTATTGTAATCTTTCGTGTGTGATATGATTTAAAACTACATAATTGGTTGCCAATAGTAACATGATCAAATACAGATGCATTGACATTTTCCCAAACATGCCCCGGTTTCGACGTCTGTAAGAGAAAAAAGTTTAAGAAAACATTAAAACAAAAGACAAAAATGTTGATTATCAACATCTTTTCTTTGATATCAATAATTTCGGTGCTGTTTTGCACATAAACCACGTCTTTATCAATATAAGTTGTGTCGTTTAAGGCGTCTTCCAAATTGGAATCTTAATTATTGCCCGTCGGAGAAAAGTTAAAAGAAAGCCATTAACCGGTAAAAAATAAGGCATTACAACGACGGGGAGTCAAATATCATCTTATAATGGATTTAATCACATAAGAAAACGATTACTAGTACACTACAGACCTTCATCGAGCTAATGCCGTTAGTTTGATATCAAAACCGCGTATCCACAGCTTATTTAGCTGTAGTTACGAGGCTGTAGTCGCACATTAACGATATCTGTCATAATAGGAATGGAGATCATAAAATGATCCTAGATAGCGACGTCTGCATCTTAAAGCATTTTTATTTTTCAATAAAAATAAAATGCTAAAGAAATCAACATGAAATTTACATGCATGGCTGCAATTGAATAACGTCAAGCGTCATATGCATCGTGACAAAGGAACCTTTCCCTTAGTGAAATACACGTTGTCTTTGTTTGCGTTGTCTTGCGGACACATAATTCCAGCAAAAGTGACAATATTTATATTTCTTCGAAACGTGCACTTTTAGTGAATAGTCTTGGTTTACACCAATACATAATTGAACGACATCAATTGGTCTTTTATTCTCAGAAGACCCAGTCGGATTACTATCCTATATGCCTAATTATGTCTGGCCATCTTTTTTGTTGTTTTAGGTCTTTACCAGACGGCAAAAATAACATTGCTCTAATACGAAAGCTGCTGTAGATGACAAAATAAGACCTAGATCTATTGACTGCGTTGAGAGAAAATGAAGGAATCCTGGTTATTAGCAAACTCTTCTTTCTTTCATTCTTTTCCTAACCAAGAATGTTCGTAAATGTTGAGTTTCTCTTGAGAAAATAGACGAGCAATGTTGTTACCCATTGTCATTTGACTTGTATGTAAGCTTTTAGTAATCAGGAAACAACCAGTCTTGTTCCAGACTATATTGTATCTTATGGAATTAGCCTTTATAGAAAACTGCGGCATTACGTGATTTCTGAGATTTTTTCGAATACCTGTGATTACAGAATTTACCCTTCACCATCTAAGATCGTTGAGCACAATGAGTGGTTACAATATAAATCACCAATGATTTTTTCATTGTCGTTGGGTTCGCAATTTAAGATAAGAGTGTGCCTTTATAAATCAACAATCTTCTTTAAATTTCAAACTGATTTTTTTCGTCCCAAAGTATAGCAATTTACAATTCCCAACAGGTTCAGTTTCCTTTATACAATAATAATGCACTAGTTGTCTGACAATCTTTGTCTATGTTTACATATTGTTCGTTAGGGAGATAAACAAATACCTTATCAACATCTATGATAATAACAGCTACTCAGATATTCTATGTAGGACATTTACGTCAAAAAGTATAACAATTTACAATTCAGTTCCCTGAATATATACATAATGCATCAGATATCTTATAAATCTCTGTCTGTGTTTACATTTAAGCCATCGCCGAATGTTGTAAATTTCGTAGATTGTCGAAGGCCAAGGAAAAGGAAAAACATATACGTTTAGGAAAATATGTTTCATGTAACTCGTCGTTTGTTGATCAAAACACGTACAAGGACTATTACGTGTGCACACAAACAACAATTGAATGGGTCATCAAGGTGTGGTTCATTCTGAAATAAAAATGTAGCGATGTTTAGGGATTTTGGCATTGTTACTTTTATTTCAAATTTACAGCCAAACAATCGGATTTATGAATAGAGGTCTGCGGTTGAAGTGTTTTCTGTTGTAATGAAAGAAATAATGCTATGTAAGCTTTATTTCCCTCTCCAATAAAGCCGTATCTTACTACTCACGACCTTTGGAGTATTTCGCCAGTCTTTGCGCACTTAATTAGAAACAACGGTATATCTTCTGCTTTGAACAAAGTTTTGTTCAAAACATTCAAAACAAACTCTATGTTTGTTCCTACAAGTACATTCGTACATGGTAGAATTTTATTTAATGTTTAAAATCTGATATTTTCATGTTCTTTCTTTAGCTGGTGTCATTCATGATCCGAGACATTAAAGACAGAATGTCCCTTCTAAACATTGTTACATGATATCTTAGTATCCAGTTGCTATTTCATGTGTAGACCTACTGCTGCTGTGCGTGCTTGAATAAATGAAAACTGTTCTATTGTATGTAATCAATTGCACATGTAGTTTACATTTAAATAATTGAACACATGCTTTATATCATCTGTTAGGGTATGCGTCTGTTCACACTTTATTTACGGAATATTATACGTGTCCAGATCAATCAACGATACAGCGGCAAAATATGCAATAGATTTCATACATTTCAGTAACTGAAATAGAACAGTTTGCAGGCTGATCAGGATCCCTGTTTGTCTGGCATTTCACATGGGCTCTTTTTCCAGTGACCAGCTTACACGTACATGTAAAAATGTGTATGGTTTACAATGTTGGCCCCCATTGTTTGTGATAATTCGCAGTAAAACAGATACAATACTGGATAAGTAAACCTCGAATAGGAGACATTGCATGAAGAAATTGGTATCTTATGGTGGATCAAGAACGTTAATTGGGACAGGAAAGCATCGACCATGCCATGCTATAGTAACGTAGTATTAATAAGGAAAGTGGTACCATTTAATATGTCAACGCAAATCACCTGGATAATCAAACATTACCGTTGGAGTTGCTGTCCCAATGTAAGTGATAATTTGCAATAAAATTTCTAAGTATTAATCCGTGGGAGATTGTAGCGTGTTTGTGGCATGTAAAGAACTGGTTTACTTACAAAGGGATTGGATGTAGAAATCCGGTACCATTACTCAAACATAATTATCAATGCATATAAATGCGGGGTATGGGTCTTTAACTATAAATATTATACTCAGAAAGTATTGAAAAAATATGTGCATAAAATGTAAACAGTACACACATGTGCACTAAAAAGGGATATTTATGGTCATGTTTAGTCGTTTTTGTGTCAAACTAAGAGTTCGATAACAACTGTGTTTATTAGACAATAAGGCATACTAAATGTTTAATCATCATTAAAAAGTTTATTGTCCTATTAGTGATAAATATAACTTCCTTTATCAATATACACAACGTTTACGGCAACTACATCGGCAAATGAACTACAAGTGTTTGACCCAACGTCTGTGGTTGGTTAAAGTATTAAAAACAATTACGTTTTTGTCCAAACTTTCTTATTAAAAGAAATGCAGATAATCCTTCGACAAAAATAGATTCTGTAGACTAATTAATTTTGCGAATGCAGATGTCTTCAGCGAGAAAAAAGAAAAAGTACAGAACTTCTTTCTCAATCATGAATTTGTTTTTGTCTCTCGTCCGTGGTTAAAGTACATGCATTAAACGTCCAAAATTTCCCATTAATATTCAATGCGACCATCAAGATGATAGTCCTTAGAGAGAAGATTATTAAATTATACTGAGAAATTGGTTCTGTGAATGAACATGGCTTCAGCGAGAACTTTTCTTAATTATTCACTTCGATAACACCAATGACTTTATCTTACACAACTTTTAGTAGAAAGAACTGGTTTAGACATGCAAAATAGACACTACGAGAACGATAAATATTTTGCGGAATAGCTTTGAGTTTTATGTTATTGTGACAGATGTTTACTGTAGTATATAACTGCTCAAGAATGGTCTACATCTACATCTAGGCGTCATACTGTCGTAACTTGACACTTCTATGACGGTTCGCAAGAAGAATAGTTTTAAAGAGAAAATATAGATAAAGATAGAAGGAATTAATGACAAATGGTAGAAAACGCAGTTAAGATAAATACAGAAAAAAGAGTGAAAAGTGTTGATGGGTGCTTTTCCCTCCATCTGGACCCAACCAATCCCGCTTGCGTGGTGGTACCAGGGACCTAGACCCCGCTGACACAGCTTGAGTCCGTCACTTGGAGGTACTTCACACCCGACGATCGCCTCAGAAGGTTAAATTGGCTAGTCCACTCTTGAAGGATTCCAAAGAGCGGGTCTCAGCTACGGAAGCTGGTAAACTGTTCCATATTGGTATGCATATTGGAAAGAAACTTTAGCAATGGCAGTCAGTGCGGGTTGATTGATGCAAGAGTCGTTGTTTATGGGTTGATCTTGGAAGGTGTCTCGAATCTGAGATGTAGGTGGATTGTCTATGTCGTCGAGATTATTGATGATCTTGTACATTATCATAAGCTGAGACTTAGTATTCGCTTTCTGGGAATAATTGTTCTCTGCTTTTAAATAATTAATCTCCGAATAGGGAACAGGGTCCTTTTAAAATGAAGCCTAACTTTCGGAACGATTCAAGTTTTTTTTTCAATTCCTACAAAAGAAACCCCAAGAAATTCTCGTCTGTCATTGTCATTTTTTAATCGAGCCATTTGACAAAGTTTTAAAGCCTAGGCGCAGCAAGCAAACAAATATCTGACACGTTCTCTTGCCAAATTGAATTTTTTTCAATCTTCTTGAAAAGGGATCATTTGCCGAATTATAGATGTTTTAATCAAGTAAGAGAGGTTGGTGTGTCGATTCGTTTTTAATCCAATAACAAATAAAGTCATCCAAATAATTTTCATTGACTGATGAGTTGTAGTTTAACTTTGTATATGTCGAAAGATAAGAAACAGCATTTCGATACACCAGTTTAATATTGATGAATATGAATTCAGACACCCACATGTTGTTTATACGACAGTTTTCAATTTATAGTAAACCACTTGATCTGTTTGTGACTTAATTTCTTTGTGAAACCAGGCACAGCGAGTTTCGAAGGTTTCGGTATACACGGTGGGGATTGTGCATGCTGGGATGGGTAAATATACGGACAGATTTGCCTCGCTTCAGGTAAGACATTTTGCAATAACTTCCTTATTTCTGCGTCAATTCAAAAACGGTTTGTTGCATGTACCCCGCCTTACTGAGCTCTTTCCTCCGATGTATGCTTTACACGAAACCTTTATGTACTTTTTGCGAAAAGTGATCCTAACCGACCAGAAAAAACGACAAAAAATCTGGTCGTTTTTCTGGTCAGTTGGGATCAATTTTTCGGAAAAATATGGGGAGTTTTCAAATAAGTAATACACCTGAGGAAAGCGCTCAGTAAGGCGGGGTACATGCAACAAACCGCTTGAAAATTGACACAGAAATAAGAAAATTATTGCACAATTTCCTACCTGAAGCGTGGCTTATTTTGCCGTAGTCGTTATCATTTCGTTTTCTGGTCAGTTGGGATCAATTTTTGGAAAAAATAAAAGGATACCACAAATAATCCATGTATCCGAGGAAAGAGATTTTCAAGGCGGGGTACATGCAATAGACCTTTTGAAAATCGACAAAGAAATAAAGGAGTTATTGCAAAATATTTGACAAGAATCGAGATTATTTTTGTCCGTATTCGTTATCCATCCCAGCATGCACAATCCCCACCGTGGGTATAGGTACTCGTATTTATCAACATCTGGGAACAAATCTCGTAGAGAAACCAGGGGATTAAACTGTGCTAAATCCTTAAATATTGGGTTTTGAAAAGGTGCGATTTGGACTTTACGCGAAGCCAACTATTCAGTGGATTGAATACTATGATTTTCATTTTAAGCCAATTTGTCTGCTTTCTTGAAGTCTATTCTATTAGTTAGTGTGTTTTAGATAACACGAAAACCTTATAATACTCTTGTGGTGTGATTAATGAAGGAAATTAATGGAAAGTCTACAATACATGTATATTCCAATAGAGAACGTTTAAGATATTTGGGCTTTCCTCTTATTTTGTTACAAAAGAAGTCATGATTCCAAACTTGTCAATCAACTGCTAAGACGTCAGTTGGTAGTACTCGTATCCTAAAGTTCATGCAACGAAATCACTGTGTCACAAAATTGCGTAACGATCCCATTGCAAAGAGCATTTCTTCGAACCTAAATAATTTTTCTGGCTAACTATAAAGATATATAATATGCAATTTCAAGGACTTGCACAACGTCATTTATCTTCGAAAATCTCGTCTCTACAGCTAAAAACAAGCTGCAGTTACGAAGTATTTGAGAAAAATCTACAAAACGACGTATCTCTGCTGAACTGCTTATCTTAGGACAGACATCATTGTGTTAGTTACCAATCTACAGATTGTATAATGAAGCGCAATGCTGTATTGTGTCCTGTTAATCAATTTACGGTTTTCAAGGTTATAATGTCATAGCATTGTGTACGGATAAACGCCAATATAGCTAAACAAAGCTGTAGATATGATTTCTAACTCGCCCAAAGATGAACAGCTTTTGCTCGATTGTATTACATCACAATATTAGATATTTATTGACCATCAATATATCGTCGGTGTAAATGCAAAACCTCGTATGTCGATTCGTGCAATTTTCGAAGTACAAACTTGTGTGCCCAGTTTAGACAATTCTCGCAGATTTTGAGATATGTTTACTGATCAGTATTAATGACAAATTATTTGTAAACAATATGTCCAAATTTCAAGTAAAACATTTCAGTTTGAGAAAAGTTAATACACCCCCCCCTTTAAAATTTACCAAAAACGAGATACGAGCTTTTGCATTTCCAACGACGAATTTATCTACTATAGTATGCTGTAATGATCTTTAAATTGGGCATTTGTATATCTGATGTAATTAGGAGAAAGGATAATTTGATAGCCTTATTGTACCGAGTCTATGCAACATTATGGTGCATCAACCCTATTCCGGACTTTTGGGATCCATTGGACCCCAAAGCGTATTTTAGGTATATTTACAGTGCCGTTTAAGAAGCTACATGATTTATATCTTATGTAATTTGTACCAGTCCATCGATGGTTCCTGGCAAAAAATATTTTCTATCTACACTGAACGGTTTTCATACTATAGCCGAAAAGAAGCTTGGGGTCCATTGGACCCTAGTTCGGGTCCACTTGAACCAATATAGGATAATATAGGCAATATTGAAGAAATGACGATATTTTTTCTGTTTAAAGTGAACTACATGTAGGAGTGTACTCTGTCATACACATTATTAAGATAAGGTGTGTTTGAACTGGTGTATTACTTACCTAAATGTGTAAGGATAATAAGAGGCCCATTATGTCCTTTATCGTTTACATTAGCGTACATTTAGGCCTTGAATATATATCTTCTACCTCATCACAGACCCATAAAATACAGCCATTTTTCATTGCAGGAATACAACTGAAAGCCATGCTACCATGATACATACAAACCTTTTGATTAAAGGTTTATTGAATTTGCTTTGTCAGCCAAAAATTGGTCATATTTCATTCTTTGTGGAAATTAAATTATTTTAATTTCCCAAAAATAAAAGGTCCATTTTCATTTCAAGACCACAATTTGAAGTATGCAAGTAGAGGGCAATGAATCGATTTTTCTCACAAAATTTCAAAGTAGGCCTACTTAGCCAAATGGTTCAGGAAAAAATAGATCGTTCAATATTCATTACTTTTCTCTATATGAGGTCCAATACCAAAAAACACCATCCCATAACATAGGGCCATTTTGGTGTTGTACCACAATATAATGTTTGGTATGTTGTTTGTGGACCATAAGACAATTATTCACACCAAATTTCAAAGCCCTAGTACACACCCTTCAGGAGTATTATATTTTACAAAATTTCCGTCTTTGTCTCGATAGGACAACTGATACCCGACAGCATAGGGCAAAAGTTCCACTAATATCTTGACATATTTATGTAGAGTGCTTTCAGAAGATGCTACATACAAAATTTATCTAGGTTTCGTGATTTGGGAGAAAATGACTTTTTGTAATTTGGAATAGACAGGTAGGTGAACAGATGGACAGATAGACAGAGCTAATAAATGAATGTAATTTAACAATTCACCTTGAAACATAATTTGCATTTTGCATGCATATTTTTGACCTGTCACGCTAAAAGGGACCTTATAGGAAGTGTGAAAAATATCGACCCTAGTCAGTCTGCGCAGTCCGCGCAGTCTGACTAGGGCCGACACTTTTCAATTTTATGTAATTTTCTAAATCCGGAATGTTTTTCCTTTCTTACTATATCTTCATGTGTCGCATACAATATCTGGTTTGCCTGTGCTGAGTCTGGCAAGTTTGCCAAAATTTGGATTTTTGGAGTTCGGATAAGGTCCCTTTTAGCGTGACGGGTCACATTTGTATTGGGGTCCAGTGGTCCCTAAATGACCTTTAACGTAATTTTAAGTCACTTACCGGAATATGGTTAAGAAAACCCTTTTCCAGAAAAAAATGAACAGCTCGTCAAAAACAGGTCTTGTTTGGGAAAGGGTTAACTTTTATCGCCTTAATATTTCCCATGTAACAGTCTATAGAAATAGAAATGATGGCTGGATTATTCCGGAGTAATACAATATGACGACACAATGGCTTTAAAGGGGCTCATTCTATGTTTTTATGCTCCCGAACTGTTCGGGAACTCATATTTGTGCATGGAAAAACAATCAGCAATGCATAAAAACCTCAATCTCGGCGAAAAAACATCTTTCCTTTGCTATAAATCAATCCTTTACAAGCGTGTTTACACATTCTATTTTTACTTTAAAACAAGACAAGGTCAAGGTCAACGAGACACACCTCCGCGTTATCAACACACCGTACAACCGGCTGTGTCGATGACTGTGACCTTATTTGCGAGGAATACGTGAAAAGGTTTATTTTGTACAAGCACTGAACATTTATACGCGTATTTATCAACTATAGAATACCAAAGATCCTTTCGTTTATTTATAAAAGTAAATTCATTTGACCAACCATGCACATGACATCAGATGCCGAATCTGTCTTCGCTGACTTTCTACGCAGCTGGTTGTACTGTGTGTTAAATCTCGCTGAGCACAGATGACGTATCTCTGACGTAATTGATTTTTGAAGGTTGGGCATATGTAGCCGTTACAAAACAAAAACAAGGACGACCAGCATGTTATTAATTGACTTGGATTTTAATACTTAACAAAGCTCGACGAGTGGTAACAATGGACATAAATGATCTACCCCTTCAGGTTGGTAATTTCATACGTTATTTCTGGTTTTTAATTATTGTGCCATTTGCATTTTCGACAGCCTAGCTCGCCCCCCTTTAACAGAAATGTTTGTTGTTTAAGCCGTTCCCAAACAAGACCCGGTTTTGACGTCCCTAATAGAAAATGCTTTGGAAAACGTTGAGACAAACGAAGAAACTGCTGATAACCAGCAGTTTCTCCTTTTGTCTCAATATGTTCCATGCTATTATGTACATAAATCCTATATCAATCAACACCTGTTTGGTTGTGTGCAGCAGGTTTCAAATTGGCACACCCCGATCCTTTGTCGAATGGGAACAGGTAAAAACAGAATCTTTATACGAAGTCGTATTCTGATAAATCCTCACCTTTCAACAAAAATCGAGTTTCAAAAAACATCGCTTTTAATGCTTTAGTTACGATTTTTTTTGTTTTGTTTTTTTTTGTTTTGTTTTTTTTTTTTTTGTTTGTTTTCATTTTCTGTCTTTGTTGTTGACAAACGTCACTTAGTATAAAAACAATGCTTTGGAAGAAAGGAAATACTATCGTAGTGTTGTGCTATTTACCGTAATATGCGTCAATTTGTAATTAGACGGACACGCTGTCGACTCTTCCATTCAGCTCCCTTCATATTACAAGTGCTACGCTCGTTTGGGGTAAAGTAGTTGCACCCGTATCAAATATAAAAACAACCCCATAGTTGTTATTTGGATGTCCTTTGTTCCTCTTTCTTTGCTTGACGGGTACATACTAGTAGTACAACCTCGCAAGCGGAGGGAAATATTACATATACATGTACATATATATAAATGAGCCGGGATCTGGAAAAACGTCCCTTGTAGCATTTTGTTAAAATTTGAGTTTAAAGATCAGCCTGTTGTCATATGCAGTTCAATATGCATTCATGCTGCTCTCTCTAAGTTACTACTGGTCATGAAGAAGCTATTAGAGAACAACGTAGATCCTGATCAGACTGTGCGTCTGCACAGGCTGGTCTGGATCTATGTTGGGCTCAAAAGCCTTAAGGGACGTTCTTCCAGATCCTGGCTCAAATATAAAAGTGATAATAACAAAAAAATCTTATAAAACTCTTTTCTTTTTCTAGACTACTATCTCTAGACTCTTTCAACCCCACCAAACATCCTCTTAGCGGATGTCTCAAGATATAACATATCAAGCTTTATTGTAATCTTTCATGTGAGAAATGATTTAAAACTGGATAATTGGTTGCCAATAGTAACATGATCAACTACAGATGCATTAACCTTTTCCCAAACATGCCCTGGTTTTGACGTTCGTAATAGAAAAGTGTAAGAAAAAATTGAAACAAAAGACAAAAATATCGATAAGCAGCATTTTCGTCTTTGATATAAATACTTTCCGTATTGTTTTGCGCACAAATCACGTCTTTATCAATATACAAAATGTCGTATACATCGTATCCCAAATTGGAATCTTATTTACTGCATTTCAGAAAAAGATTAACGGAAAGCCCTTAACCGGTAATATGATGTAAATTATCACGGCTGGAAGTCAAGTATTCATCTTATAATGGATTTAATCACAGAAGAAAACAATCAGACTACAGACCTTCATCGATAAATATATCATCGATGGGATATCGCGAAACTACAGCTTTACAAGTTTCAGTTACAAGGATTTTGTCTCCCATTAACGGTCTTTGTCATAATAGGACCCGACCACACCAAAATGATTCTAGCGACTTCATTATCTTTAACCCATTACCACGCATTGACTCTTTTTGACTCCCAATAAGATAATGACTTAGGAAAACATAGTGGAAAATAAAGAAATTGTTTGTGACAAGCAATTTCTTCATTTCCCGCAATGTTTTCTATCAAAAAAGCCTGAAATACGTAAAATTTTATTCACTTGAAATTGTCGTCTGCAACATCTTTGAATTTGAACCAGTCTAAAGTTTTGTTGTTTGGTAATGGGTTAATGGTCCCCTTCTCTCCTTATCAAACATTGTCGACCTGGCTGCATTTAAAACTCGCGTATTTTTTGTAGCTTTCAATAAGATCCTTAAGAAACACACACGAAACTGATGTTGTACCCTTAAACAGTTCGTTTACAGCATATGGTTGCAAGCGATATGCATCAAACTTTCCATGCAAAGTTTCCAGACAAACTTGAAGGAATATTTTTTTTTATTTTTTTCCCTTCATTTGATGCATTTTTCTTGCAGATTAAAGAAGGTTCCTTTATTTCGTTGATCCATGCACTCTTTGTGAGTTTTCATGATTTACATCAATAAATACCTGACTGTCCTTGGTCTTTTATTCTCTGAAGACTCGGGTTACGTTCTTTTTTGACTAATTATGTCTTGTCAGCTTTCTTGTTGTTTGGGGTCATTATACATAGATGAGATTTAACCCTTTCCCAAACAAGACCTGGTTTTGACGTCCCTAATAGAAAAGGCTTAGGAAAACATTGAAACAAAAGAAGAAACTGCTGATAACCAGCAGTTTCTCCTTTTGTCTCAATATTTTCTGTGCCATTTTTTACACAAATTCTATCTATAAAAACATCCATTTTGTCATTTGTGGCAGTTTTTGAAGTGGATCACCGTAAAATTTTGTTGTTTGGGAAAGGGTTAAACCTTAACCAGACGGTAACACATACTGATGCGCCATTTCGACAGATGCTGCAGATGACAAAATAAGAACTTGATCTATTGACTGTATGGATTTTTTTTATAACAGCATTGACAGTTTTGAGAGAAAACAAAGGGCTCCTGGTTATCAGCAAATTCTTCTTTCGTTCACTGCTATTCAAACGAAGCCAGATCTTAAATGTCGAGTTGGTTTGGAAAAAAGATGTGTTGATATCCATTGTCATTTGACTTGTCTGTAAGCTTTTAGTAGTCAGGAAGCAACCGACCTAGATCCAGACTACATTGTATCTTACGTAGTTAGCCTTTATAAAAACTGCAGCGTTATGTGATTTATGAGATTTCTTAGAATACCTGGAATTAAAACATTCACCATTCATCTATCAATATCGTTGTACACAAATAGTGGTCTTCATGTAAATGGCTACTGATTTTTTTGGTCTCGAGATACACTGAATTTGGTAATGTGTTTCTTATATAGTTTTCTGTAAATTTCAAATATTTATTTTTTTCATTTTTAGTGTCGAACACAGTTTGAACATAATATTAAAATTATAAAGATAAAAAGTATAAAAAGTGTATTTTTATCTTAAATACAGTGCTCAGATAAAGACATCTTTAAGGGCGATTTGCAATAAATATGTGTTAAGTTTGATTTTCTCAAAGTAACACTTTTTCAATGTTCGCATATACATTATTATTATTTTTTTGAAAGACAAATGCACCGCATATGTCCACGCACTTGGCCTTTCAATATATACTTTAAACATTGAATAAAAAATACCCAATCATTCTCTGTATGCCTTTTACGTCAAGAAGTATAACAATTTACAATTCCCAACAGGCTCAATTTCCTGAAGACATAAATAATAACCTAGATGTCTGTCAATCTCTTACTATGTTTACATTTTGTCTGGTACGGAAAGTAAAAGGAAAATTTCCTATTAATATTATAATAATAATAATTACTTAGACAGCCTTTATAAGCGACTTACGTCGCAGAGTATAACAATTTACAATTCCCCAAAGGTTCAGATTCCTGAATACAAACATAATGCATCAGATATCTGAAAAATCTATGGCTGTGTTTACATTTTGTCCTTTCGGGAAAGTTTAAGGAAAGTACCCTCTTAAAATTATGATAATGATTATTACCAAGACATCCTTTGTAAGCCACTTACATCACAGAGCGAAACAACTCACAATCCCCAAAAAGGTTCAGTTTCCTTTATACATACATAATGCACTAGATGTATTGACAATCAAATGTTAAAAAATACACATACATTTCGTCCCTTGACAGCCGGAAGTTGCAATCAGCAGTTAAGTTTTAACTGCTGATAACAACTTCTGGCTGTCAAGGGACAATTTATGATAATAAGAATTACTTAACCATTCTCTGTAGGCCATTTACGTCACAAAGTATAACAATTTACAATTCCCAGAGGGTTCAGTTTCCTGAAAACATACATAATGCATCAGGTATCTGAAAAATGTCTGTCTATGTTTACATTTAAGCCGTTGCCGAATGCTGTAAATTACGTAGATTGACGAAAGCCAGAGAAAAAATGCAAAACACAAAAGATTAGGAAAAAATATGTCTCTTGTTAGTCCTCGTTTGCTGATCAAGATAAGACAATGACTATTATGTATGCGTCCAAACAACAATTAAATGGGTAATCAAGAGGTGGTTCATTTCGCATTAGAAATATAGCGATGATTAGGGATTTTGGCATTGTTACTTCTATTTTAACTTTATCGCAAAAACATCAATTTCATGAATAGAGACATGTGGTTAAGTGTTTTCTTCTGTGATGAAAGCAATATTGTTGTGCTTTTTTCACCACCTTATCGAGCTATATACTATTAGTTTCGAATAATTCATCAGTCTTTGAACATGTTAGTACCTAAATAGGGTCTCATACATCTTCTGAATTAAACATAATTTTGATTAAAAAACTTAGCAGATAGCAGATATACTTTTTTGTGATATCAACAAGCCGAGATTTTCATGTTCTCTCTTTCGTTGGTGTCATTCATGATCCTAGACATCCAATGCATAATATTCCTTCTAAGTAACATTATTTACGATAATAATTATGGTATCTTTGCTATCCAGTCGCTTTCGTGTGTGTATTGCTGTTGTGCGTGTTTGAATATACCAGAAGTGCTATATTGTATGTAATCAATTGCACATATAGTTTACTTTTGTTTTATATTATCTTTGAAGGTATGCGTCTGTTCTCACGTTATTAACAAAATTTTGCACGTGTCCAGATTAATCAATGGTACAGCGTACATCTCATAACTGCAGCCTTTATGTAAGTGATATGTATGTTAAATAGAATGGAAGCGCTTTGGGTGAACAATGCTGCATGAACAATTTCTTCTTGTCTCATCTAAGCGTTTACTTCATGGAAACGTCGAATGCAAGGTTTGTTTGGGGAAAGGTAAATTGCAGCATGTTGCGGGACATCCATCTGTATGCTATGAAATAAAATATACATTAAGCGCATGTATCACCTCAGCAATTCATAAGACGTGGTGGATCTTTTCGACAGTACCTGTTATGTAAATCACTTGTACATGTAAACTTGACTTTGTCGAGAAATATTGAGGTCGTTGATTGAATTACCCTTTGCGATACTGGTCAATTGGACATGTCGTAAGTCGATACAGGGTTTTCAAATATAAATGATGTCATTTTATATAAAATAGATTTAGCATGCCAAATTTGAATTATGTAGGGGAAATAGGAGGTCGTACTTATCAATCCGTTTATTGTGGGGTCCTTTTTAGAAAAGAAAATGATAAATTCTACAAAGGTCGTTCAATGTTCAATAAAAGTCGGAATGATATCGACGAATAACTGGTTGACAAAGTCCAAAAAGTACACGTATATCGGAGAACCACTCTGAAAATAGCAAGCATTTATATATACCTGGGGTATTAAATGACCTCCACCTGGTAGCTTGATGGTTATATACCAAATAATTAGGGCATGGTTGGGCGTCATTCGTGGCAACAGAAATTTACGGGGTTATCTCTCACAATTTTCGTCGACACGGATGACGTCTTATAATCCTTTAACCAGTGATTGTACGGAGAAACGCCATTACAAATGTCTTCTATATGAAAATATACATATAAATACTGTTGCTATATGAGAACATTTCTGGGATGCCGTTTTGTATAACACTGGAATAATACGATAATCACTCCTGTTTTATAGCATGACACTAGGGAAATAAAGGCTATGGAAGATCATTCATGGTGACACCAATGTTTTTATTAAAGTTTATATTGTTAGCGGATGTCATAACTCCAACTGACATGATGTAACTGTGTAAGCATGTACATACAAAGGAATCAACCTATATCAGAACAACCAATCCACTTGTCATATGAAAATGACACTGAATTCGCTCAGACTGCGTATGCACACAGACTAATTAAAATAACGCGAATGTAGATTATTCGTTTAGCATTACAAGCCATTCCATACTTGATTTTCTTTGAACGCTTGCAATAAACATTCAGTAAACAGTATACATATCACTTTTAACAAACGTTTTAAAATGAGTTGCTACAAGCAGATACGTTTCGATCTTACTCTAGGTAATAGCAGAACACCAAACGAGAATGTAACCCAGTCACCCCGTGTTATATCAAACTCGTCGGGTATCCAAATGTTCAGTTACATGGTACTATTTACAAGCGGTTTTAATGAACACAATCAACTAGTAGTTTTTTAGAAATGGCGTAAGTTTGATCGGGCCTCTTCGGCAGCTTTTAAGTATTTTAAAAACCAAATGTTTTCTGATCAGACTATGTGTATACGCAGACTGATCATGATCCATATTGGTCTGAAATTCCATATGAATGCTGACCAGGGACTACTGAATCAAATATATTTTACTACACGCGTTGTAATATTTTTGGATTCGCAAAAGATGTAGAATCAACGACATTTAACCCTGTGCCCATCTATCATATTTTTCTCCATCGATTAAATCGACCGTCTCTCCACCATGACAGCATTAGGCGATCTTAAGAATGATTGTACTTTTGTGAAACAATACAAAAAGTTCAACGTAAAAAGGTTGATTGAGATTTATCATTTATTTCTTTGCCATTTTAGCAATTGTTAAACATTCTGATTCTTTCATTGCATATAACTCACAGATTCATGCCAACTCATTATAACTAGAGGCTATGGAATCTTTGCAAACTAAACTATTACGATCAGATACAATGTGCACACGTATAAGTGTGGCCTCTTTAGATATCATTAAAGAAGGCTTACATAATTCATGAAATCATATAAAATGGGTGTTGTGGCGTTGAAATCTTATTTATCGAGTGGTTCTGGTAGGCTTACTAAAAAGGTTTAGATATACTAGAGTAATGGAAACCTTTTGACCACAACAATATCTTAAAGAAATGGACACTGCTGAATAAGTACACATCTAGATACATGGCATTCAACGTATCATTGCCTACAAAACACTTCTTTTAACTTCACTGCCATTCGTAGCAACGAGATCATACATAGTTGTCCGATTTTTTTTAAATAAAGATAACATCTTCATTCATCGTGACCAAGAACAATGAAGAAGTTGTAGGCGAAATTACACTCCTTTTTTGGAACCTAGCATTGTGTATATGCGTTAATTGGGTCTGAAAAGCATCGACCAAGCCATGATACAGTGACGTAGTATTAATAAGTAAAGTGGTACTATTTAATATGTCAACGCAAACCACGTGGAAAATCAAACATTACCATTGGGAGTTGCTGTCCCTCATTGTAAGTGATAATCTGCAATAATGATTCTATGTATTAATCCACGGGAGATTGTCACGTGTATGTGGCATGTATAGAAATGGTTAGTTCGAAAACGTTTAGAAATCCGTTATTGATGCTATAATAGTAATAAATGCAGTTCAAACATCTCTCATTCGAGATACTACATTTCAAATGCATTGAGAAAAGTACACACATAACATGTTAGGAGGGAACACATGTGTAATATCTTAAAGCGGTTTTGTATGGTCATTTGTGGATCAAGCATTATTGTTTGGCAAATATTGTTTTTATGTGACAATGAGGTATACTCAACGTTTAATCATCATTATTGCCTAAAATGTGTGTTTTCAGTCTGTTATTGGCATTGGATAACAAGCAAAAATCAGTCTGATATTGTCAAAAACGGTTGTTATTCAGTAAATTCACGTGCATTGTCGGACCGGTTTTGCATTCACATATCCTCGATCGGGGATTTGTTATGAGTGCTTCAGAAAATTGAAAATAAAGCCGAAATTTTGTCATTTACCTTTTCCGCGATGTAAATTCTTATAAGACCCCATTTCCAGTTTATACCCCAATAAATACTAGGTCTCCCAGTGTAACCATATCTGATGACGTAATATACAAATATAGTGACGTAGGTTTAATTCTTGGAATCAAAACGTAAACAAACGGGCAGCTGACAGATTTTGAACTAAAAGTGGATTTCGTGGACACGGAAGAATATAAATTACAATTGAGTGGTTGTGGTCTAGGTCAAATGTGATGGTAAGCCTATGTGTTTCTTGTTCTTCTTTTATTTACTGCAATTTTTCCTTTACAACTTTGTTTTTTATCGAAATGAACGAATGTCTGAAACGAACCAGAGATCTACCTCGGAAGTTCCGACCTTTTGTTTTATTACTGTACCCGCACTGAAATGAACGTTAGAATATCCAGAGTATGTTTCCAAAAGAAAACTTAGTCGAATATTGTTACGATTTCGCCAACCCAAATGAAGATTATGTCAGTAAAAATGCGATGAAACTTTACTACATAGCTACACGATGAAAATCTAACGGCCCGTCTAGTGGATATCGAACTTACTCGATATATGTCGAGTGGAATGCCGGAAAACTCTGGTGTCTGTGGTTGAAAATGTGGCTAAATTTTCACAAAGTTTTTCAGATATTCGTCTTATTTTATTACATTTCTTTGCAAATTCTTCATATTTTATGCAATAATAGCGTCAATTCACGTTTTTTCGGTCGTTAACATTCTCAGAGGCCCACAAAATGGGTTATCGCCCTCGACCTTCGGTCTCAGGCGATAACGCATTTTTTGGGCCTCTGAGAATGTTAACGACCTCAAAAACGTGAATTAACCCTATATTAAAAAGTTAATTGTCACATTTGTGATAAATATAACTTCCTTTCTCAGTATAGACAACGTTCACGACAACTATATTGGCAAACGAACTACAGGTGTTTGCTCCAACGTCTGTGGTTTAAGTATTAAAATCAATTACGCATGTTTCCAAACTTTCTTTAATTAGGAAGAAATACAGATAGTCCTTAAACAAGAAATAGTTTCTGTAGACTAATTAGTTTTGCGAATACCGTTGTCTTCAGCGAGAAAAGGGAAAAGTACAGGACTTCTTTTTCGATCATGAATTTGTTTTTCCCGTCCCTGGTCGAAGTACATGCATTATGCCCTAAATTACTTCTTAAGATTCAATGCGGTCGTCAAGATGATAGTCCTTAGAGAGTAGTTTATTAGATTCTAGTGAGAAATTGGTTCTGTGAATGAACATGGCTTCAGCGAGAACTTTTGTTAATTATTCACTTCCATAACACCAATGACTTTGTCTTCATCAATTTTAAGAAAAAAATACCTTGTTTGGACATGCAGAGTACAAAAATGCAGGACTGCATTGTTCAATCTAAATTTGTTGCATTATCTTTCGTAATGTAAGGCAGATAATTTATCTGAATTGTCAATTTAAAGTTCAATTCATTAAATACCGCGCTGGTATTCGTCTGATTGATCAATTATCTGTTTTCAAGGCTATGATTTCACTGCATAGTATGAGGAAAGTCGTCAATATAGCTAATTAGAGTTGTTGATACTAGATACGGTGTCGAAGTCGTCCGAAAATGAATAGACTGCCATCGACTTTATTACATCATATTATCAGATATTTATTAGACATCAATATAATCTACTATAGTATGATGTAATGAGCTTTATATTGGCCTTTGTATATCTGATGTAATTACCACATAAGAGATAATTTGATATTGTTATTGTACTGAGTATACGCAGCGTAGGCATCAGGAGAAATTCCCCTTTTCTACAAAGACTGTACGATAAGAAAAGTTCGATCACATTGAGTTAACCCTCATCCCACCAACATACTTTACATACACACCCTACCAACTGGGGTCCATTTGGACCCCACACATAATTCGTGACAAACATAAGTTTCACAAAAGACTTATTCTTTGTTCAAATGTTATATTGGCACAATACTAGCAAATGATGATAACACAAAAACACACGGAAATGAAAAACTAAAAGTCCCTAAAGGGCTTGGATCGCTCCATAGGTCTGTATTTATTTTACTGCTTTATGTAAGTTTTGTAAAAAATTCAAGGGCACAAAACCATTATCTAAGATTTCGATCAAGTTGAAAATTGCACCCAGGCAAGAAATCATAGTCACCAACATTCTGTTCACGTTTTGTTTTGACTGGTCAAAATTTGTTGGTGTGAGAATAAAAATAGTAAAAAATAGTCGAAACCGCAATTTTTGACAATCAAGGGCAGATAACTCGGATATTTCTATTAAATCAAAATTCCTTGAGAGAGGGTTGCCAAAGGATTATGCCTGTGAAGTTTGGTTGAAATGCATCCAGTGGTTTTTCAGATGAAGATTTTTTCGAAAAAAAGTTTAAATAAGTTTAAACAGTTGTAATAAAGATTAATTATAGTGGGGTCAGAACGGACCCCAGCAAAAATCAATATTACAAACTCAAATTATGCTTAAGTCTGAACATTTTGCGTGACATGAAGAATGTTGTGACCAACAAACTCCTAAAATTTGGTCACCAGAGTGCATGCGGTAAAAATATGACACGCAAAAAATGATGCGTGTGATCAGATTGACCCCAGTTGGTAGGATGAGGGTTAATTGAACCATAATATAACTGCTACATATCCACACCAATCATCTAATTTTGGAGTTAGAAAATTGACGTTATAGGAAGAAAAATGAGTACATGTATGCAATAGCAATGTCTTTTTTTTTCAATGTTTTCCCTTCAAAACTTTCCCAGACGTGGGCTTAAAACAGGATTTAATCGACGAAGGGTTCAATAAGCAAAGGATATATAAAAACACATAGAGCATGAGAAGTCTGACATAAGTTACGACGAGAATTTTCTCTTTGAAGTGACTTGATTACGCAATAGCAACGCACATTTTGCTATCGACCTGCAATGACAGATTTATTTGAATACTTTCTTTATTCAACCACCGCATCATTCAAATATTTATGACTTTGTCAGCTTTAGTTATTGATCTAATGATCTCCGTCACTCAGAATCTTGTCAGTGCTGCACTACAAACGAAGTTGAAGATATTTGCCACTATCTTTTTTCTTGACTTTGTCATCATGATTTTAGAAAAGGTTTCGTCAAACCTAAATTTAGTAATCGTCAATCCACGTTTAAATGTATTGATCTATTGACATCATATGATAAGAAAATTCTCACAAATACTGATATCTTTGTTAGTTTTGTTACTTCTTAAAGAGCTAGATTATTGCAATAGATCTTTATTATCATTTTCACTCTCCATTTCAAGATATTAGTAAAGTAAAACAAATCTCTTCACGCATCCTTTTTTCTCACTATGTGTCTAACTATATTATGTTTCTCGCATCAATTTGTATCATGTTTGTTGTTTGTTAATATTTTGTAAAAAAAAAACACAACAAAAAACAAAAACAAACGATGCACTATGTACAAGAATTGCTAATGAACTGTTCTGTTCTGTTCACTCCGAATCATGCAACCATTTGAATCATGGGACAAGTTTACACAAGGAATGGTATGTAATTTATGCCAAGAAAATAAATTTAGAATTCCTTACGAATACAGCTAGATGTTGTTACTTAGGGGTATGTCGTGTGTTTAGACCATTCAGATTCTTTGTAAGTAATACATGGGCATTGAATACAGTCACAGCAGAAATAAGAGGAACGCTTAAAACCAAAATAGGAAGTGTTGAATTAGCGGAATAAAGAAAGTTCCCTTTGAAGTAGCTTGTGTGGGAAATGACAACATGTATCATTTTTGTATCGACCTGCAATTGCACAGTTTATTTGTTTTATTGGTGTTTTTATCACCATACATTCAAATATTTATGACTTTCACCTCCTAGATTATGATCATTAACTTCCTATCTTTTGTCGTATTCTTACAGTGAGAGAACAGGTATGTCGAAAGTCAGTCTGCCATTATTCCGTATTAAGTTTTTAGGGAAAATGTAAAACAAAATATATCTAATTCCGTTAATTCCGTTAAATATACAATAATAATCAATTTTAAAACTTGCTGCATAAGACGAAGTATTTGCAAATAAACTTTGAGTTCGTGCATTGACTTTATAAGATTTGTACTTTATACCTTACGACACAGAAATTGCTTTAATTTGAATAAAATAACAAGACATCTGATTGGACAAGAGGTATATCTAAATACGTGGGTTGTCCCAGAAAAGGTGGGACACTGTTTGTATTTAATACAATAGTCAACATACACTGATATAGATTTATCATCGTTTTATACAACATGTTTGTGACTTGTGTATGAATTCATGAGTGAATATCTCAAAAATCAACAAAAGTATGCAGAAAGTTAAGTTGTTAGTGAAGGTGTGGTGGCGCACGGTAACGTAACATGTATAACGTCATGCACATTACGTCAATCTTTTCTAAGTAGAGGTCTACCGTCCTTTGTGCGCAGTATACTTTCTGCGGTCCCCAGCCTACTTATTATATTTCTTCTTGAACTAACGTTGTTTTAGTTTTCTAATTTTATTTCAAAAATAGTTCAGTGTAAATTCGAACTCAAAGCAAGGAAATACGAAATATTAGGACTTTTAGGGCGTTTTAATGTCAATTTCATTCAAAAGTCAAGTCACAGCTTACACAAATTAATCAAGGGCGATCCCATCCATTTTCCAAAAGGGGCAAGGTGTTCCAATATGGCAGTTTATCGGGGAAAGGGGATGTCCGACCAAACTGCGCGCATAAACAAATAAAGCAAAACCATTTTGTAACTATCTTTTAGGCTTAATTTCAGCGGAAATGACGGCCATGGGTCCCCAACCTGGATCAGCACATGCTATCTGTCTGTTGATTTTCGACAATTGAATGTTAAGCAGCCATATATACTGTTTCCCAGTTATTTAGGAAGCTCATATACTGTTTGACGTCGGTCGACGTCGGGAACATTTCAATTTACATTCGTATCTGTAGATTTACTCTTCCTGGGCTATCATAGTATGCTCTATTTACCATCGTTGTAAGTAGCAATCCACCAAAATAATGTTGTGCAGTTTGAACACAAATGTAGGAGTTACCCTATCTCGCTATTCTGCATATATCACTTCGTATTTTCGTTTATGAAGGTGCCATTTCTCACTCAACGCAATATTTTTGCTCCGAGGTTTTCATCGACGTCGCAATTTTACGCGAATGTGTAGTCACACATTTCTACAAAGCATCAACATAAATGACATCATCTGCATGAAAATGTCATCGAGTTATCATCGCATCATTGGCTACACGAAGGTGTAACTTTGGTGGCAATATTAATGCGAAAACCAGATCATCTATAGAATTTGCTAACGTTTATCATGTTAAAATGTGACGTGCTCAGGGTACCCTTACCACGTACTCCTTTTCATTCAATATTTCGTAGAAAAATCATTGTTTTGGCATTGATTGTATATCAAACAGTGTTAAAATGATTGAATTACATACTGCATAAAATTGAAATAAATCGGACGTCAGATTTAGAAGATATTTCAAAAGTCTCACTTTTTCTGGGACAACCCTCGTAAATCGGATTTTTTGTTTGGCAATTTTGAAAATTGACGGTGGATGTAGACAAAAAATTAATCATACAATTTGCATACATGTAGCTGTAGAACATTTTCAATGATAGTGGAAATCGTACCTTTTACAACAAAGAGAAAATATCGATTAGCATTTTCGTTTTCCCTCAATGTTCCCAAAAAGTGTCTGTGACGTTTATCAAAACCAGGGCTTATCGTTAACAGTGTTAACTAAAAAGTTTTGCTAGAACAACAATTATAACTACGTATCGCCCTCTTTATAAACGTATGTTTGACATCTATAGACCTAGCATAACTCATCCCAAACATTCCAAACGTTTCGTTTCACGCTTTATCAATAATGTTGCCAATTCATTTTATCGCATCATTGGCATGTTGAACGATGACCTTACTAATGGTATATTACATGCCCTTCGTTGAGAAAATACATTGTATCTTAAAGTTTTCTTTGAAGCTTAGAATGTTTACTGTGTACTGTGACCTCATTCACTAGCAATCTATCAAATAGAAAGAATTAACAAAGTTCTATCGCGGTATATAATTTTTTAAAACAAGTCCGATTAAGGTGGTTAAAGGTGGTTTAAAAGAGGTCAACGAGAGTAGCATTCTGATCTCTATGGGTAGAATTTAGCTCGGCTTGTCTTCACATTTTCAATTCACAAAATATTACGTTATTTACCTCGAGATGGTAGTCCTAACACAAACTTTACTCGAAATCTGTACATCTATAAACACATGAATGCATATATATTCTTATAAAGACAATGTCCATAGATAATTTCTGCCATCTTTTCGGTTTTACCTGACTTCACATTCTTAGTATGTCGTAAACAATGTTATAATGTTAAGTTTTCTACATTCGAATAATGTCCAAAACTTAAACGTGACATAATGCCATTTTACTCAGATGGACAATATCATTTTTAGCTCCACTGGCCGAAGACCAGCCAGCTATTGTCATGGCGTTGTGTCCGTCGTGCGTGCGTGCGTGCGTCCGTTAACTTTTTCGTTAACCTATTACCACACAATGACTCTCTTTGACTCCCTAAGAGATAATGCCTTTGGAAAACACTGTGGAAAATGAAGAAATTGCTTGTGACAAGCCATTTCTTCATTTTCCACAATATTTTCTACACAAAATGACAAAAAAATGTAAAAAAATCACTCATTTTGAATTGTCGTCTGCAACATCTTTGAATTTGGACTAGCCTAACATATTGTCGTTTGGTAAAGGGTTAAAAATCTTCTCCTCCCAAACCAATGGGCCAATTTTGACCAAACTTTGCAGGAATGCTCCTTGTGTGACCCTTTACATAAATTGTTCAAAGAATTGCGATTGGTCCATAAATGTGGGCTTGGCAGGGCGGGGCTTATCAGACTTAGAAAAATCACAAAATAATTATTTAACCATTCGGCCAATTTTGACCAAATTTGGCAGAAATGTACCTTAGGTGACTCTTTACTTAAATTGTCTGTGAATTCTTTATTGGCACATAAATGTGGGCGTGGCAGGGCGGAGCTTATCAGAATTTGAGAAATCACAAAACAATTCTTTTAAAATCTTCTCCTCTCAAACCGATTGGCCAATTTTGACAAAACTTTGCAGGAATGTTCCTTGGGTGACTGACCCTTTACTAAAATTGTTCAAAGAATTTAAGTGGTCCATAAATGTGGGCGTGGCAGGGCGGGGCTTTTCGGACTTAGAGAAATCACAAAATAATTCTTTAAAAATCAACAATTCAGTCAATTTTGACCAAATTCGACAGAAATGTACCTTGTGTGACCCTTTACTTTGATTGTATGCTAAATTTTTATTGGTCCATAAATGTGGGCGTGGCAGGACGGGGGCTTATCATCATTGAATAAATCACAAAATGATTCTTTAAGAATCTTCTCCTCTCAAACCAGTGGGCCAGTTTTAACCAAACTTTGCAGGAATGTTCCTTGGGTGACCCTTTACTTAAATTGTTCGAAGAATTTTGATTGGTTCATAAATGTAGGCATGACAGGGCGAGACTTTTCGGACTCAAAGAAATCACAAAATAATTCTTTAAAAATCAATCATTTGGCCAATATGACCAAACTTGGCAGAAATGTACCTTTGGTGACTGTTTACTTATATAGCCCATAACATGTTGATTGGTCCATAAATGTGGGTGTGGCAGGGCGGGGCTTATCAGAATTGGACGTAATGATAAAATATTTTTTATAAATCAACCAATGGGCCAATGGAGACCAACTTTGGCAGTAATGTTACTTGGATGGCCCTTTACTTACTTTGTTTGTGAAATTTTGATTGGTCCATTAGTAAAGGTGTGGCATGAGGGCTTATTAGAATGGGAGAAATAGCGAAATAATTCTTTAAAAACAACCGTCGGGTAAATTTAGTGCAAACTTGGCAGAAATGTTCCTTTGGTGGTTGACAGTGTTTGTGAACTTTAATTAGTCTGTAAATATGGGTGTGACAGGACAGGTCTTATCAGAATTGGACAAACCATGAACTATTTTTTGAAAATAAACTTAGAAGCCAATTAAGACCAAATTTGGCAGAAATATTCTTTGATGACCCTTTTCAAGATTTTGATAGTGTGAGGCTTACAAGAAATCAGGGGAATATTCTTTTAAAAATGACAATAATATTACTAGCTTTCTGCATGTTCTATCTTTCTTTCTATCTTTCTTTCTGTCTTTCTTTCTTTTTTCTTTCTTTTTTATTTTTTTCCTTGTAAATACTGTAAAAACAAAATTCTGACTATGCACGTCGAAACTATGTCTTAGAAAAAAGGTGAAAGCTCTATTGAAAATTATGCTTTGATGTAATTATTTAGACATCGGCCTGTGTGAGCCTTTATAACTGTATAGCTTCATGGCGATTCCAATATTATAACCCAGCTTGTTCGTGAGTGCGCTTGCATATAATATCAGGAAACTTTTTGTTCTGTTGGACGTGTTTAAATATAATCCTGATTGGAATTCAATCACGTTGGTTGCCAAAGTATGTAAGTAAATACTACATTGTTATACTCTCAATATCTTTCATACTTATACTTATTGTATCTTTTTTCATAAATATTAGATGATTTCACGGAACATTATCATTATCTTACATATTTTATCGTTCTCTGTCAAATAGTTATCTGATAAAATACACCAAATGTGCTTCTTATTGTGCTTAATTTGATTTGTCTTTTCTATAGACCTATATTAATTTTCATCAAATTTTGCTGTTTCTAAATAACAGTGACTTTTATGCAGATGGTTATAATGGTCTTTTTGTATCGTACAAGCAGAGTCAAATTGTTATTCTTATTCTCCATTGGACACATCAGTATCTCATTTTGAAAATCACATCACCACAATTTACAAAAGAGAAAGAAATCAAAATGCATTATTTAAATTAAACATAGCTCGTGAACCATAGTTCTCTTTTGTTTTTAATGATTATTTTCTATTTAATTGGGCGAAGACGACAAAGGTTGAACAAGGGGACCAATATTTAGAACCGACTAATCTACTGGCAGTAAATCAGTAAAATAAGTAAAAGGAGTAAACGAATTTTGCTTTGCCATTGAGCTTTTCTGAGATTCTTTTTTCTCAAATTAATCAACTGCCAACTGCCATAACCAGTACCTCATATTGGTCTGTTAATGTGAACCAAAACACAACCAGATTCATCAGCGTTATTCTAAAGTCTCGTAACTACAGCTTTCATAATGTAGTTACGAGGTTTAAGAATTATACTGACCAAATACATATATATTTGACTCAGAAACTGTACAAAGGCAAAAGCCCTATAATATGACAATTTACTTGTCTCCAATTTCCTTAGTCATTATCATGATAATTGCCTGTATATTGTTATTGGATGAAGAAATGAAATAAGGATTAAGATGACAGAAAGTTGGAATGCTGAACGAGTTAAGAAGTACAGGCATACGCTGCCAATAGAAATCTAGAAAGTTTTCCTAACCCATTACCAAACGACAGCATTGAAGAGTACTCGTAGATCTACCTCAATTTGAAAAGACATACAGACAACAAATTCATTGTTATCATTTTGAATGGAAGGCACTGAATGCAAATGTTATGGAACGTTGAAGAAAATATAGAAAAAGCGGCCATTGTAACCAAAGCGATTCTAGTTAACGACAACAAAACCAGGCATTTTGAGCAAGGGTTAACCCATTACCAAAACGGAAAAATTTTGGTCAGGTCCAAATTCAAAGAATTTGCAAATGACATTTTCTAGTTGATGAAAGTTTACATTTAGATGTCTTTTTCGATAGAAAACGTTGTGGGAAATTAAGAAATTGCTTGTCACAAGCAATTTCTTCATTTTCCATGATGTTTTCCAAAGTCATGATTTTGTTAGGAGTCAAAAAGGTTCATTGTGTGGTAAAGGGTTAACTAACTATAATGTACAAATGAGTAAAATCTTTGGCAGATCCTAAAACGTGACAGTTTGGAGTATTCGACGGATTAACAAAATGAAGATGAAAATGTTTTTATCATTGACGTGAAACTTAACATCAGCTTTCATAGCTGTACATGTTGGCATGTTTGGCACCGATCAGCTGCACATTAAGGTAGAATAGCCGTAATGTCGCCATTTTGAGATTTTGAGATTCATAAAACATCAAATTTTTTACTGAGTGGCGTCGTTACGTATGCGAACCTATTCGGGCTCGGTCGTAAACATTCGGCGGTCGAGCGTTCCACCGCCGAATGTTTTCGATCGCTCGCGCTCGAATAACTCCCACGTCATGCGAGTAGACTACCTTAATGTGCACATTGGATAGATTTGACTCTGGACATTGGACTCTGTGTATCTGGATCAATGTTGGTCTCACATAATACGGCTTTATTCCATATCTTAAGCCTCTCTTACAACCTGTCGTTCGTGCTCCTGCTTGCGGTCTGTTACTCTCTTAACATTGAGCACATTATCTCTTCATCATATTGCGATATTTAAATGATACTCTGTTCCCACGGGGTCATTTCACGTCTAATTTCGGGGCCTTTGCGGGATTTCGATATCCAATCGTTGGCTGTAAACAACAAAACATTTGAAAATTCTGATACAAATTTTCATTGGCTGACGCTTCAAATAACCGGCTTCAGCCAAAAATAGAAGAGGGGTAATGTATACATAATCAACCAAGATAAAACTGAACAATTTTGATTCGATAATTTAAATATTACTGGCTTCGGCTAAAAATAGAAGCGACGTAATGTATACGTAATGATCATGCAAAATAAAACCGACTGATTTTGATTCGATAATTCAAATGATGTGCTATAATTAGATTATGATGACCAAATAGGCTGTTGGTGTATCAAAAAACGGCAGAGGTCATATTTGATAGTTAAATCAATAGACCTCGGCTTTGGATAGTAGCGGTCTGTGTGCGGTCGGTGTCTTAAACGTAGGCATAATCGTGCGATGCAAGCACGTGCAACATACGGTTTTGGTGGACGCAACCACGACGCAGACTGCACGTAGCAAAGAATTGGCCTTGCAATATTTTTGCCTCTCTTACAACCAATCGTGTGTCCTTATTAAATCGTGCATTTTAAAAGTCACCGAAGACGTACGATTTATAAAGGCACGCGTCGGGTTGTAAGAGAGGATTTTGCTCATATTGATTGCTTTTGCAAAAATACCGTCCGTACATTTATCCTCGTAATGGAAAGTATTGTTATACATCAGTAGGCACTTTCAGAAATATTCAATAATAAATAAAACAGACAAACAAAGAGAATTCATAACTCATTATTGATATTGAGAGATCGAAACTGCTAATCATTTGATTATGATTTAATTATGCACGTGCACGAAGCTTCTGAAAACATGTGAAATTGAATGGTGTAAATGATAATAAGGTTAGATGTCTTTATTGCAGATTTATTCATTGCTCATATATATTTGAACGACAGGAAAATAGACAATGGCAAAACGTGAAATATATACTTTGATGTGGATCCTAATGTATTTGAAAAGAAAGGAAAGGCTATAAATAATTGTGTCATAATTGGCTACACAGGAATCTTCATTGCGTGGAGCCTTTAAAATTTTCTAAAAGAAAAAGAAATAATTTCATGCAGAACTTTGGTTGCTATTAACCCGCTCATTGGATTTAATTGTAATAAAGTGTTGGTGTTGCTTGGATAGGCTTCTATCAGAGTCATTTGATGGAATTTCGACGAGATTTAAGACTTGCCTGGAAAAATATACATTCAGCAAGAAAGTAAATGTTGAAAAGACACATAAAAGAAATCGAATATTTCAGAAGCATTTTTAAGGACGGCACAATTCTCTTTGCTGTACATCACAGCAAATTTGTACTTGTATTTTGATGTAACACGCTTTACTCTCGTTCAGAAAAGAGAGTTATCTTTGAGTTTGGAGCTAGAAAGGGTTATAAATTTGATTGGGGCTAAAAGAGCATTGTTTTATTTTACAGGAATACTGAACCGCAGCTGTTTTGGGGAAGCACATTTGGCAAAATTTGCTTCTCTTTGCAGCCTTATTTCTCTGCACTTTATCATTCTCTGCATACCACGCAACATCTTACGGTCCTCCTTACTATAGATAGTTCTATCAAAAGCAAAGATTAATCAGGTTACAGGTATTCGAATATTCAATATCTAAGTCTGAAGTTCTACATGCTATAGATATTGAATTGTGTGACTGAAAATGAAACATTCAATTAATCATGTCTGTAAGAGAAGAAAAGACCGATGTAGTAATTTGCTTTATTATAGTTTAATAATTCCTTGTGAATTGGTCAGTCAAGTTTACTGAACTATGAAACAAATTCAAAGCTATAAATAGATGCATGTAATCAAATTATTCAAGGTATTCAAATGGATAATCAAAGTACCTAATCAAAGTACTCTACGAATCAAAGTATTCAAGGTATTCAAATGGATAATCAAAGTACTTAATCAAAGTACTCTACGAATTAAAGTATCCAAGGTATTCAAATGGATAATCAAAGTACATAATCAAAGTACTCTACTTCTGGATAGGTCTATAATACTAACAAATTTGCTTCCAGACAGTAATTTCAATACTTTGATTAAATCTACCATAACTATATTTCGTGTAGGCAATAATTAACCAGTGAAACAAAATTACTTTGACAGAGAAAAAAGTATTTTACTTTAGGGGGTATATTAAGCGCTTAAATGTCTAATTGTTTTGACTGGATTTCCCAGAGAAGGGATAATCGTGATCTGTCACACTAAAAGGAACCTTATCAGAAGTCCAAAAATCCAAATTTGGACAAACTGATCAAACTCATCTTAGGCCAACCAGATCCTGTGTGTAAATAATGAACATCTATTCAGAAATTTACATAAAAGTGAAAAGTATCGGCCCTAGTCTGGCTGCGCGGGCTGCGCAAACTGACAAGGGTCGATACTTTTCGCACTTCCTGTAAGGTCACTTTTAGCGTGACGGGTCACAATTTAAATATAGAAAGTGTCTGAATTGTAGAAAGATCAAAACATTACCAAGATAATATATTTTGACGTAGCACATGCTTACCACTGCGTTGTAACCTATATGTTTGATTATATACAATTGTTTTGTTCGATACAATTGAACATTCTTCTCTTAGGGGAATGAAAAAATAACATCTTTATGCCGTTTTATCTTTTTTATCTGTTCAATTCATGATATAGAGTTAAGCGGATGAAGCAAACCAAATGCTCCCTGAGATTTTCGTATTTCTATTTTTGCAAAGAATGGTAAAAAGTGTGAACACAATATCCCAAAATAAAAGACTTTCACAAAGGAAGCACGTGACCAATACACACCAACGCACACAACACCAATTGCACCTTTTCTTATGAAGAAAGGTTAGATAGTTCTAATTTGAAAGGTGTTGTAAGTTAAATATTAATTGAGACTCTGATATTTGTCTTATCTTTAGTCGTCTCCTTGTAAATCCCATTACTGCCCACACACCTCTGACAATTTTATTTCATCCCCAAAGACACATGACTGTTCATGAATGGATCAATTACACGCCCACCTGATCGGAATGACTGTCAGAAACTTGACATATAAACCCTTTCCCTAACAACAAAATTTTAGGGTGATCTACTTCGAAAACTACCACAAATGACAAAATAGATGTTATTAAAGACAGGATTTGTGTAAAATATGGCACAGAAAATATTGAGACAAAAGGAGAAACTGCTGGATATCAGCAGTTTCTTCTTTTGTTTCAATGTTTTCCCAAGCCTTTTCTTTTAGGGACGTCAAAACCAGGTCTTGTTTGGGAAAGGGTTAATCACTCAACCATCCATTATATATCACATTCTATTATTCCGAAGTTTTTGATGCGTTATTTGAATTGGCAATTGATTGAGATTTTCAAAACAAAGTTTTGAACAATGACTTTTTCGCTTTAGTGTATATGTGGTGAGAAAACTTTGAAATGAGCAGAAATTGCTCAAATATTACAGAACCCATTTGAGTAATATCGTAAACGCTAGAAATTGCGTAAGTTGTTTGTCTTTTCTTTAAATCGACTTTTATGCTGATCTCATATTCAAAAAGGTGTTCTTTCCAAATACACTTTAAGTACAATTTATATATTCCAATAGAGAGTATGTTGAACATTTATCGAATTGAAGCGGTCAATTTATTCCCCAATTGGGAAATGGTTCATATAGGAGTCTTCATTTGCTGTATATTTGGACTCTATTTAAAACAGTTGACACTGTTATTCTTTAATATGTATACAGTTCATCTTTTATTCGCAAAACAACTGTCGATAGTTCAATAAATACATTATCACGTAAAGACGTTACTTGTGTACATCATGCCAAACACGTCCACCTTAATTGTTGTAAATAAATTTCTTACAGAAAGTATACCAGGGGTTTTGTTTAAAATTTCTTGTAATATGACCGTAAAGTTAATGATGGAATTGTAATAGCTAAAAATTCAAACAAATTCAGTATTGACGAGTAATTGTCGTGGTATCGTCTTTCTTTACGAATAGGGCAAAATGAGTTTAAATGTCAATAATTATATCAAACGATATTATGTTCTTTACGTAATACATAGCCGAATGTTGGTATATAAAAAGAGGTTATGGAAGCATTAAATTGTCTATAGATGCGCGAGTTCAAAGAAGCAATTAATTCCAGGTACAGTTTCAGATTATTCGAATATTAACCCTATTCAAAATAAGACATGTTAATATGATATCCCTGATATACATAACTTTTGAAAAAAAAATAAGATAATAAAATAAATTGACAATGGTCACCAATGTCTTCTTTATCCTCAGTATTACTTTTTTGTTCTACAATCTCCTTTTTATCAGCGAACTCTTTATTGTATGCATCATTTTTCTTATTTTAGTATGTTCGCATTTGGGAAAGGGTTAATGAGTAAGCACAGATTAATTGGAATCCTTGTAAAAATAGCATAAGGAACCATCAATCTTAATTTAACATATAATTAATACTTTCATCTTTTGAGGAGTAGTCTCTACTGGATTTGTAAGTTCATATTTTACAGGTGCAAAATAACAAAATGAACAATGAAGGATCAATCAGATTGCTGAGCCACAACACTATTGTCCCGTCTCTCCATACTAAGAACCTTAATACTAACAATTTATAGTCTTTATTTGGGTAAACAAAGGCCTGCGCCACAGGATACAAATTTTAAATGTTACATCAAATTCTGTATGAGTTGAGAAAATGCGATAGATATGCAGAATCCATATAGATGTGCATGTTAGCAAATAAATTCAACTCTTCGAAATGACAAAATGCCAAAAGACTGTTAAAACTTGAAAGCTTCTACAGATACTAAAATTAAAGTTGATAAACGTCACATTGTGTACATATAGCATGAAATATCATGTGTTGAACCCAAAACATCCTGTTCATAAGTAATCTCTTCTCGAATATTTGACATCATAACTAGAAGAAGTTTCGGAAAGGATGAATTCCTCCCACATTCAATTGGTAACCGAACGACTGCAGGTATTGGCCAGAATAATTAAGTATATGTTATGAACTTACTAACAACAATATGTATTGCATTGCACTTGAGTTTATTCCCTCATTGCCAGTAAAATTAGTTGATTTACAAGTTATATGGGCAATGTGTTTGTGAATGTCATTGATCTTATCTAATCATATTTGCTTTACCCAATATTTTGCAATTGGTACAACACTTTGTACTGTTTTTCAGTTAAGTACGAAGTAAATACGTCTGTATAGTATTGGGTTGTTTTTTTTTTCAATAAACTTCAAATGAAAATGATTTTATCGTAATAATAAAAAGCTTAGAAATGTTAAAATCATATCTTTTATATACTGAACAAAAGTGAAAACTTTACACGGCAAGATTTCTTGTTTTTGAAAAAGTATCGAACTAAAAGCCTGGAATACATCTTAACGTTATTTCCCAGGCATTCAGCAATCGTTGGCCCTTCCTGTACGAAAAATTACGCCCGTAAAACAGGCGAAAATAAGACGGAATTATGAGATGGAATCCGCCTCATTTTCCGCTAGTAAGCTTGTTTAAAGAAATATAGGAATGAGACGGAAACCAAGCGTAAACCAAGCGTAATTTAGAGGCGTAAAATGTTAATTAACCGGAATTTTTAGAGACGGAATATGCAAATGAAGCGGATTTTTTTACAGGCGTAATTGCTAGGAGGCGGATTCCGCTTGGAATTTTTAAGACATTACAGGCGGAATCCGCCTCAAAATCCCGCCTCCTAGATATTTACTACATAATATGTGGGTGGGGAATGGTAAAAATGAACATTTGAATTTGTTTAATTTAGTCAAAAAAACACTCACCAATGTTGCCTCACTTGGTCTTACCATTTAGTGAGCCCCTTAATGTACTGGATTCATCAATATCAATGTTTGAATTCATACCTCAAACATTAACTTTGCAAAAAGTCAGAGAAGCAAAATTCCCTCCAATTTTCTAAACAGGAAGTAGGAAACGGTCATAGACTGGGAGAAAATAGACTGGGAGGCCTTATTTTCACAAAGTTAATTCTATATCTTATGAACTATATATCTCAGGCACTATTTGAGATACAGCCATAATATTTCACACATGGATACTTCCTGCCAGAACCTTTCATTTGCGACAATGACCTTTGGCCTAGTGACCTGGACCTTGGAGTTTGAACTACTTTTAAAAAAACTTTAACCTGGCCTATATCTCATGCACTATTATTGATAGAGCCTTGATTTTTCACACATGGATACCTCCTGCCAAGACCTTTCATTTGGAATCATGACCTTGGACCTTGTGACCTTGACCTTGAAGTTTGACCTACTTTTAAGTTTTTTTCAACTTGGCCGATATATCATTCCCTTTTACACATACAGCCTTGATATTTCTCACATAGACACCTCCTACCAACACCTTTCACATTTGACCATGGCCTTGTGACCTTGACCTTGGCATTTGACCTACTTTTATAACATTTTAACCCAGCCTCTATCTCATGTCCTTTTACACATACATTCTTGATATTGCACACATGGATGCCTCCCACCAAGACTGTTCACATTTGACCATGACCTTGGACCTTGTGACCTTGACCTTTGAACTACTTTGTAAAAACTTTAACCTGGCCTCTATCTCATGTCCTTTTACATGTACAGCCTTGATATATCACACATGGACACCTCCTACCAAGACCTTTTGCATTCGACCATGACCTTGGCGTTTGACCTATTTTAAAGAACTTTAACCTGGCCTATATTTCATGTGCTTTTACACATACAGACTTGATATTTCACACATGGACACCTCCTACCAAGACCTTTCACATTTGATCATGACCTTGGACCTTGTGACCTTGACCTCAACTTTGACCTACATTAAAGGTAGGCCCTTGAGGGGGCATATATGTTTTACAAACATTTCTTGTTTAGATAGAGCCTCGACAATTCACACAAAGATACTACCTGACATTTACTTTCACTTAGGAATTAAGACCTTGTGACATTGACCTTGAAGTTTGAACTACTGTTTAATCTGGCCTACATCTCATACACTGTGAGATACAGCTTTGATATTTCACATATGGATGGAACTTGTTAAGACCTTTCATTTTGGATCATGACCTTTGGCATTAGGACCTTTACCATAAGGTATATACTTTACAAGAACTTTAACTTGGCCTATATTTCAATCACTATTACAGATGGAGTCTTGATAGTTTACGCTTGCATACCTCCTACCAAGACCATCAATCTTGACCTTGTGACCTTGAATTTGGAGTTTGACCTTCTTAACAAAAGCCTTTTCTTTGCCTATATCTTATGCAGTGCAAAATGAAAATGGCTAGTATATTGGAATCGCGTCATTATAAAATTGCTAAGTCCAAAAATTCCGTCTTTCTGGAAAGGTTAAGTTATTTTCCGCTTTAAGAAACAGCCATTCCGCCTTGTTAAAATGGCTAAGTCCAAAAATTACGCCTGTTCAAAAATTAAAGATTTAAATTACGCCTGTTATGATAAAATTACGCCTCCATTTCATTTTACGCCTCTCATTTACGCCACTACTTTGCACACTGACTAAGGCGTAAAGTATAACTCCGCCACTGTTACAAGCGTAAATTGCCATTTACGCCTCATTTACGCCTCATTTACGCCTGTTTTCCAAGCGGAATCCGCCTCTTTTTTTCGTACAGGTTCATGCGTTTAACGCTTATTTCATCTAATGTCACATATGCGCATGCACAGGAAATGATTCATTATTTTTTAGGAATCCGAATATCGATATCGATATCCGAGTTGCCAAAAACACAAAAATATCTCGTATCGCTTGTAGCAAGCTCTAAAATAAAGGAGTCTAATCTGTCAATTTTGTGAATTACCTCCCTTTGACATAAACAAATAGGGTATTTAAAATGTTTGATATTAACAAATTTATCACGGTTTTTGATTGGGATTTTTAAACATCATGCAGGCCTTACAGGGGATTTTGAACCCTTTTTCGACTAGGATTGTTCCCAGATGTCAATGCAATAACGATTTCAATTTCCTATGGAGATTGCATTGCAAAATTTCAAACTTTGCAACAAAATGAAAATTCTGCTTTTCAAACTTCATTTTTTAAAAGCCCAAAACAATGTTATGCAAACCTTTTTACATTTTCTGACTGGTACGTTGTCAGACTACCATTCCGTGCAGTCTGGATTCTTCTGCTCCGATTTCTGAGGGTTTAAATTGTGAAAAATTTCCGTTCAAATTGTACACCTGAAAAACGGACGCCTGTCACACTTAAAGGGTCCGTTTTTCATACATTTGTACCTTTAATTAAACTCAACAAAACTTTTAGTGTTTTGCACAACCAAGTCAATGAACAATGCGAAGCACATTCATTTGATTGCTTTACTTGTTGTATTTAGAATAAATATGACAAGCAATATAGGTGTAAACTTCACTTTTGTTCAGTATATGTTTAAAATCATAAATTTAAATTCTTTAAACTCATACCTTGTTATTGCAGTACACGATATGATATTCTAATGGCTTCAAAGATAGCCTCCTATTAATTTGTTTGGCTATATATGTACATGATTAAAGTAGACATATGCGTGGATATGACCGATCTTTAAAATACAATTAATTGCATACAGTACGTATTTTGGAAGTCTTTACATGAGCCATGTATACCAATGCAAGAACTTTCTAACCTAAGACGGCTTTATTTTGTCATATTTCTGCAAACCAAGATCGGAATAAATATTTTGGGAAGGATCACGCTGAATGACTCCGATAAGTTGCTTTGGGCCTTTTTTATCGTCGAATTTCGTAATTATATTGCCTAGTTCCATGCTTTTTAGGCAGTACATTTTTGTTATGTTCCCTTGAGAAAGGATATAGAAAGTCCCATCTACTATTGACACTCACTAGATCTAGTGATAACACTAGGAGACAGTTGAAAGTTAAAGTTATCAATTTTAAATGAGTCCAATTTTATTTTAATTTTCAAGACAATTTAAAAACTTGTCATATGTCAGGAGGTAATTGAGATGTTTTGTTATTTCACATTATCCTGCCAATTTGGTTCCATTTCAAAGACAATGCATCGCAATCAGTCATTGTTAAAATATTGATGATCAATCACTTAACTATCCCACCCATTTCAATTAATCGTAAGTGCATTTTATCGTTTAAGTCTGCTTTGTTACTATATTTTTATATCCCGACATTTCAACAAAACTCACGTTACTGCAGATTGTTTGAAAATAAATACGATGTTTTCGTTTAAAAGCACCGATATATTCTACACTTTTTAATACCAAGATAATTTATTTAGACATGCATAAAATGGGATAGTTGTGGCATTTGAGGCTACCACGGGTTCATCAAACTTCCCTACCAAGGAAAGTCTCATAAGGACTAACGTTTCAAACATAAACAGAAGGAAATAGTGTACATGTATTCCAGTATGTTCTTCGCAAATATTATAATGACTCATTCACCGAGATCCCAGTTTAAGTTCCAATCCGACATATGTTCCTAGTGTTGCGATATATCATTGCCTCCACCAAATATGTTGACCATTGTAAGGCAAAGATTCTACTTTCATTCCATTACCTGAAAGAATATAGTTGAGGTAGAATCACATAATAGCATAGACTCGTTGTTATTTTCTTCTTTATTTTGTTTTCATAATCATGCCGCCTTTCAGGGAATTCAAAATATGTGCAAACGACATCTGGTATATGGGCAAATTGTATCCTTAGGATAACTGTCTGGTTGTTAACAAGCTGGGAAATTGGATCATTGCGTAATCTACAATACAGTTATACAGAAAGTAGCGACGTAGCCTTTTAGCATATTGATTTGTATATGTATAACAGCAGCCCTAGAATTCCTTGACCCTACAAGCTAAGCACTAACGTCACGCAAAATTCAGCGTGTGGCAAAACTCGCATGGGAATTGTAAGGCTTTAATAATTGTGCTCCTATACCGTTGAGAGGTGCGATATATAAACACATTTACGAAATTAGAATCGAAGCAACATGTACAAAACATGCCATGTGGGAATTGACTCCTACGTGCTGTCAAACACATATACTTGAACACGTTCCCGTATCATCCATTCTTGTTTTAATGTAACAAGTATACAATAAGAACAAGTTGAAATAAAAAAGCCAAAAAGCCAAACGTGTTGATGTGTATTGCACCTACTATTCCAATTAATTGACCTTTTCATGGAGAATCTACAACCATTTTTGTCAGAACAAGGCCGGATCAGTGGGTGAAGTTACATAACCACATTATAGTGGTCTTCTGGTGGTATTGTGCTTTACTCAAAGCGTATAAATATGTGTGGTTTATATCGTTTAATATAAACCTGGGAAACTTCGTCTCTCCTCACTTATGGCCCTAACCTTGACGAAACATGATCGTGTTTTTTCATACAAAGAGTTTTGGTTATATATATTGATACTGGATAGATATGTTGACATTTCTTATTTACTGTGACGTCATGAAATATCGAGTAACTTACGAGAAAGATAATCTTCAGAGTTTCAATTTTAAAAAGCCCCATCATCGGTTTTTACCTTCGAGCTAATATTCCCTCCCATAACTATCTTTTTTTTTTAAATCAGTGAACAATAATACGAAATCATTAATTCATTTGCAATCATTTTAAGGATAACATACCGGTATATGAATATGGCCGTTCATTTCAAGTGCTTCGATATGGAAAATCACTCTAAAGGCGTTCTTCACTGACATTTTTATCGCGCTACTTTTTGCAACTATGGGGTTTCTTTGTCTATCTCTTGCTCTAGGAATTGAAGATAATCATGTGAAAATGGCGTCTGATTAACGATAAATTGCATCCATAGGATGTCTGTTCCAGTAATTGCACTGTTACGTAACATTGTTGACATTGTTGGACCTGAAAAAGGACATGGACTTATAGTCCACTAACGATAATATGACACATGGCACATGTTTGCTTTTACCTATGTAAACAATCGAAATGTTCATAACATTGGCGAATTTTGCATGCGTTGGTCCGAATATTGCGGGTGTGGGGCACCTATGTAATCTGAAATCGATATTTGGATTGCTGATTTCAAGGTGAAAACGATCTCGTTAAAAAGAAATGACCATGTATGCACCATTCTGTAACCTTTTAAAGTTTTGATTTAGATAGGACACCACAATCATGATATAGCATATTTCAGCGCCTACGTCACAAAAACTCAGTGCTTAGTCACGTGACCCGCCCTCATACAAACAAAATGGTCTACACTCAATCCCTTTGTAAAATTGTTTAACTTCGGACAGTTGTAGTTAGTGTCATTCATAATCTATCAACAAAATTCCTTTGATAATGGGTCAGTCTAATATTCTGTTTTGTTTGGAAAAGGTTTTTAAATTTAATTGTTAGATAAACCATCAATTCTCTGACACATAATGGAAACCCTTTCCTCCATCTCATAATCGCTGTACAAACCGAATTCCCATAGCAGACGAAAAATTATTGATAATTAAAACTTGAAATTCAGATTCAAAATGACAGAATCTGATGAGGGAAAAGGAAATGAGCCAGGATCTGGAAAAACGTCCCTTAAGGCTTTTGAGCCCAACATAGATCCAGATCAGCCTGTGCATATGCACAGTCTGATCAGGATCCATATTGTTCTCCAATAGCTTCTTCGTGACCTGTAGTAACTTATAGAGAGCAGCATTGATGCATATTGGACTCCATTTGACAACAGGCTGACCCTGAAACTCAATTTTGAAAAATGCTATAAGGGACGTTTTTCCAGATCCCGGCTCAAATTATTTTCTTTTCTCCGATATCTTTTCATTATTGGTAAAATCAGGTTTTGTCTGTTAATGGTTTAATGTCCCCAGAGAACTAACCTGTTCATCTGTATGCAGTAGAGCTGAAATGGGATCTTGCAGTAGGTAGGCCTACCTTTCCCCCAATAAAATGTTTGCTGCATATGTGAGTGCATATTTTGATTTTGTTGATGTTGGGGTCGTCCCCAGGCCTTCCAAAAGCCTTTATCTAATGCTCACACGTTTCCCGTTTTGTTATAGGTTTTGGAAAAGGAATGAAAAAGACACGTGTAGGCCCTATTTCATGCCATCTCGGTGCCGAAACCTGGTATAACTGTTACAAGTACCATAACCACAGAGTTTAACTCCCTCTGATTTTGGTTTAAAATTAATTTCTGTCATAATTAACTGTTTTTTAATCGTTATCGCCGTAGTTGTTTACTAGTGTTTTGTAACACACAGGCTGTGAATGTATTACTTCCTGGCACTCGTAGAACTGCCAGATCGCTAGAAGAGATAAAAGTTCTATTTTTAGCACAGCCGAAATATGCTATTCCAAGGAATTCCTGGTTATTTCAATCCTGATAGAAAAAATTACTAAGAGAGAGCGTTGTCTTAGTAATTGATGCATTAATTCCACATGTATCAATTTCAACACCAATTTTGTGGTCTGCAACATCTTTCTTACTCATGACCTTTTATTTTTTTCAGTTTTTTCAGGCAGCAGTGTGGAGGAAAGGTGGAAAGGGTTGAAGGACAGCCTACACGAGGCAGCAAATGAAGTCTGTGGACTCTCTACTAACCACCAATGGCACAGAGAGACCTGGTGGTGGAATAACACTGTGGATGAGGCAGTTAAGGAGAAACGCAGATGTTTCAAAGCGTGGAAGTCAGGAGGTAGCAGGGAGGAGTACAATGCCGCCAAACGTCTAGCCAAACAAGCAATTCATAGAGCTAAAAGTGGAGCAGAGAAGGAGGCCTTCACCAACATCAATCCAAAAACCGGTGACATATACAAGCTTGCCAAACAGATGCGTAGGGACAATCAAGATGTCATCGGAGACAAACCAGTCAGGAATGATGAAGGTGTGTTATGCCTAGACGACGAATCCAGGAAGCGTGCATGGAAAGAGCACTACGAAAAGCTGCTCAATGTCGAGTTCAACTGGAACCCGGATGACCTCCCTGATGAGCTCCCAGTTGAGGGACCATGTATCCAAATAACACCCGAGATGGTGGAAAAGGCTATCAGGAAGATGGCAATGGGAAAAGCAGCTGGCCCATCTGGAATTGTGGCAGAAATGCTAAAACCAACTGGCGCAATTGGCACAGCACATATTTGTGACCTCTTCCAAGCTATAATACATGAAGGCCGAATACCACTTGACTGGGAAGAGAGCTACGTTGTCAGCCTTTACAAAGGAAAGGGAGATGCACTAGTCAGGGGAAATTACAGAGGTCTCAAACTAATAGACCAGGTCATGAAAGTATTGGAACGGTTTGAGTTTATTGGGGTTTTACGCCGTTTTCAACTACCAGGGTCATATCGCGGCGGCTGGAGCACCTAACCGTGGGTTCCTGGTATTTCTCGCACCAGTACAACCACAATATCCAAACCGAGCCTCCAGCTGCTCTCTCACATAGATGATTCACACCCATTGGTGAGAGACAAATGACTTTTGTCAAATGTCAGAATGGATACTGGCCGAGCCGGGGTTCGAACTCGAGACCCCTGGATTGACAGACTCCGACGTAACCGACTGAGCTATCCGGGCTCGGCAGTATTTGAACGGATAGTGGAGCAGTTGATCAGGCAGCAAGTGAGCATCGACGAGATGCAATATGGCTTCATGCCAGGGAAAGGCACCATAGATGCCATTTTTATTATTCGGCAACTACAAGAGAAGCACATCGCTGCAAACAGACCTCTCTATCTAGCTTTTGTGGACCTTGAGAAAGCTTTTGACCGTGTTCCCAGGAAGGTCATCTGGTGGGCACTACGCAAGTTAGGGGTAGAAGAATGGCTCATCAAAGTCATACAGGCCATGTACAGTAATGCGAGAAGTCGAGCAAGAGTTGGTGCTACATATAGCGACGAGTTTGAAGTCAAGGTGGGTGTCCATCAAGGGTCTGTCCTGAGCCCACTCTTATTCATAATAGTCCTAGAAGCCCTCTCACAACACTTCCGTACCAGTTGCCCATGGGAGGTACTTTATGCAGACGACCTCGCAATAGTTGACACTTCCTTGGAATCCCTAATAGACAGACTTAAAGATTGGAAGAAGGGTATGGAGGAAAAAGGTCTAAGGGTTAACATGAGTAAGACGAAGGTGATGATATCTAGCCCAGCCGAACTGCCTATATCAAAGTCAGGAAAGTACCCATGTGCCATATGCATGAGTGGCACAGCACAAAACTCTATACTCTGCTCTAGCTGCTCCCAATGGGTCCACAAGAAATGTAGTGGAATTAAAGGTACGCTAAAACCGGATCCGAACTTCAAATGCCATCGATGCACTGGTTATGTAACACCAAATGTCGGCAGAACGGTAACAGAAGTATCCATTGGCCAGGAGAATTTAGAAGTTGTACAGAGCTTTTGTTACTTGGGTGACACCCTGTCAGCTGGAGGTGGCTGCGAACTGGCTGCTACAACAAGGTGCAGGTCAGCATGGAAAAAGTACAGAGAACTCCTTCCAATTCTCACAAGCAGAAATCTCCCAATCAGAACCAGAGGCAGACTGTACTCCAGCTACATTCGTCCCGTGATGCTATACGGGTCAGAGACATGGGCTATAACATCGGGTACCCAAAAGAAACTGATGCGAAATGACAAGGCCATGATCAGGTGGATCTGCGGCATCAAGCCTGAAGACAAGGTGTCTCTCGAAAGCCTACTCTCGCAAATGGGTATCCAGGACCTCTCCAGAATCCTGAGGGCAAACAGATTGAGATGGCTAGGTCACGTAGAAAGAAACACTGGCTGTCTGACCAATGTGAGATACCTAAACATCCAGGCAAATAGAACTCGTGGTAGACCCAAGCTAACATGGGAAGAAGTTGTCCGGCGAGACCGCGAGATTGCTGGACTAACCAACGTAAACCCCCTAGACCGTCAGACGTGGAGAGGACGACTCCGTTCCAGACTGGGCAGCCAGGCCCTACCCTCACCAGAGGACTAATCGAAGGCCTGGATAATATAAACAGGATGATGATGATGATGATGATGATGAGTTTTTGAATGTATTTACTCGTAACAGAAAAGTTAAAGGTAGAAAAAGAACGTTGACGATTTCATTTGAGAACAAACTCGTTTCAAATAGTTTAAGGCATTAAAATGGGTGACAGAGATAATAACAGTCCAAAAGTCTGCACTTTGGGAAATTCCTATGGAGCTCGTCATAGAAAGTATTTCGAGAAATGATCTTTTTGAAACTACATGACGCGAATATTCCCAAATGTATTCATACGAGATCGTAGATCATTTTTCGTTCACGAAAACATCTGTAAGTGATCAAATGAACGGTTTCACGTGGCGCTTGATGAGCGTGGGCACCACGTGTACATTAAGAAAGTTGTTTACAAATTTCGTCCAGGGAATATCCATTCTGACATTTTCATGTAAATATGCTGTAGATAAAGTGCATGAATTTTAAAAATCGCGGGAATGGTGTCATTTTTGTCAATGTCACTACATGACGTCATCACAAATTGTTGTTTCTTTAAGAGCAAAAATTTAGTGAGATATTATTTTGTATGCCCAAAATATTGAGACAAATGGCTTCAATCAAAGTAACACATTTTTCTATCTTAAAGAAAAACTAAAATTTTGACGTTCATTATTCTACGAGGACTTTAAAGTTAAAGTAGATGTACCTTACATAATAAGTCATACTCAACAGCTATAAAAAAGTTCAGCGGAACATTAACGTCTATACCCTAGTTCAAAGAAACAATTAATATCAGGTACAATTACAGATTATTTGAAGATTAACCCTTTCCCAAAAATAACAGACTTTGAATCACGTTCCTCAATGAAAATTGCGTTGGAAAATATTAAGACAAAATTACGGAAATGTTGGTATTTTGTTCTATAATTTACAAAAATATGATAACTTGTGTAACCATCCATTTTGTTGCCAACAGAAGTGTTTTTAGCAGAGCCAGTGCAAATGTTTGCCTTATTGGAAAAGGTTAATGAGCAGGTACTTATCAATTAGAATCGTTTTAAAGATAGCATAAAAAACATTAACCTTGATTGACCTTATAATTAATACTGTCATCTTTCGTCGTGTAATTTGTAGTGGATTTGTAAGTTCGTGTTATACAACTGCAAAGTAACATAATGAACAAATGGCAAAGTAGGGTTAGCCAGATTGCAGAGTCACGACGACACTATTGTCATGTCTGTCGATACAAACAGTCTTAACACGAACAATTAATAATGTAGTCTTTATTTGCTCAAAAGAAAGGATAAATAATACAAATTACAAATATTGTTTATAATTGTACATGAGTTGAGAAAATTGAATAAATATGTTGTATCCATATAAATTTACCTGTTAGCAAAAAATAAATGACTCTTCGAAGAGAAACAATGTCCAAAGACTGTTAAAATTTGAAAGCGTCTACCGATATCAAAATGAAATTTGATAAAAATCACATTTGTGTAAAAATATAGCATACGACATTATGGGTCGGAATGAGAACAGCCACACCTCAATCAGTACCTTATAATTATGTCCTTATATTGGGCGTCAAAACTAGAAATTGCTTTGGAAAGGATGAATTCCTCCCACATTTAATTGGTAACCGAACGACTGCAGGTATTGGCCAGAATAATTAAGGATATGTTATGAGCCCTCTAACAACAATATGTTTTGCACTGCACTTGAGTTTACTCCCTCATTGCCAGTAAAACTATTTGATTTACAAGTAATATGGGCAATGTGTTTGTGAATGTCATTGATCTTGTTGAATCATGTGTCCTTTAACAAATACTTTGCAATTTGTACAGAAATCTATCATAAACCAGAAGGTTGTTTTTAAACGTCTGTGTAAACTTGCGTTGTGAATGAAACACGTGTCTCCTTTGTTTTTTATGTTAAATACCTTACCCTGCTATTGCATTCAAATATAAAACAATATAGCTATTTTAAGCATAGTGTCCTTTTGATGTGCATTTAGGCATATGCATGAATAGGAGAGATATTTGAATTACAATTTATTACATATTTTGAAACTGATTTTCTTTTGCGTTATTCATCTAAATTTAAAAATTGTCTATTTTATTACGGTTTGATTTTGCCATGCCTCTGATAGACAAGACCAAGTCTTTTGGAGATGGTTAGGCTTAATTACTTCCCATAATTTGCTTTGGACCTTTTAGATCATCGAATTTTGTAATATGTTTGTTGCTTAGTGTCATGCTTTTAGGCCGCAAATTTTGTTATGTTGCCTTGAGATAGTATATAGATATGAAGTCTCATCTACTATTGACACTCACTAGATATAGTGATAACAATAGATGGCAGTTGAAAGTTAAAGCTGTCAACTTTAAATGAGTCCAATTCTATTTCAATTTTCAAGACAATTTAAAAACTTGTCATATGTCAGGAGGTAATTGAGATGTATTGTTATTTCACATTATCCTGCCAATTTGATTCCATTTCAAAGACAACGCATCGCAATCAGTCATTGTTAACTTAAAACATTGATGGTCAATCACTTAACTATCCCACCCATTTCAATTAATCGTAAGTGAATTTATCGCTTAAGTCTGCTTTGTTACTATATTTTTATATCGCAGCATTTCAACAAAACTCACATAACTGCAAATTGTTTGAAAAAAAAATGAAAAAACGAGGTTTTTGTTTAAAATACATTACTTCCGTTTTGTTTGTTACATTCATAAAGAACATAGTTGAGGTAGAATCGTATGACTGTATAGACTCGTTGTTATTTTCTTCTTAATTCTGTTTTTACAATTATGCCGCCTTTCAAGGAATTCAACATATGTACAAACGACATTTGGTATATGGGCAAACTGTATCCCTAGGATAACTGTCTGGTTGTTAACAAGCCGGGAAAAGCTAAGCACTAACGTAACGCAAAATTCCGCGTGTGGCAAAACTCGCATGGGAATTGTAAGGCTTTAATAATTGTGCTCCCATACCGTTGAGAGGTGCGATATACAGAGTGTCCCAAAAAAACGGAACCCTAATTCAAAGTCAAATATTTTAAAGCGTAAACAAAGAATCTAATTTTTGAATTTGCAGCACTGAAGATACATTATTTTTGCATTTGTGTTCCAAATTTCACTTAAAAGTATGCATCGGTTCAAAAGTAATATGTACACGTGCTGTACGTGCACATTGAGTCCATAGGGTGATTGTTTGAATTAATTTCAAATTATTATGTGATTCATTTCACATGGCGCAGTTTTAACTTTTATTTTCATAAATTGAAAGCTTGAGATGTTTACTAAATTTAGTCCAGTCATAATTTTCTTGTATAGTATACATTTTTGTGGACTGTGATTTAATTCTTTTTGGTGAATTTGGTGTTATTTGTCTTATATGAACATGTTTTGCATGAAGTGTAGTGTTAGATCAAATGCAACCCGTGATACTTTTCGTTTGAGCGCTGACCGGCATGTTGGTCAGAAATAAAATAAGTGCCTATGATTATTATTCATGAGTCTGTGATGCACTTGGATATTTTGTTTGTATTCATTTTAATTACATCGCAGCTCTTTTTTTTATCAGTTATCTATCATATTTATTAGCAAAAAAACACTTTTGTGAATACAATGTTTCAAAATCACTTTTGTATTGTATTGAATATATTAACCAATTGTGAAGCGTTAATTAATTCAATGAGTGTAGGCGCGATCTGCAAAACGAAAAAATCGATATCGTGTTAAAATGGTTTTCAGGGTGCATTTATTTGAATGCATATATTTTGAAAAGCAATCGTTATTTTGCAACCAAATTTTAACTGATTATAGAAAACTGTCGTTGCTATGGCATATGTAAATTTGGTGGAGAAATATCACTTGATACATGAGGAATGCACTTTCAAAAATGGGTTCCGTTTTTTTTGGGACACTCTGTATAAACACATTTACGAAATTAGAATCGAAGCAAAGTGTACAAAACATGTCATGTGGGATTTGACTCCAACGTGCTGTCAAACACATATACTTGAACATGTTTCCCTATCTATTCTTGATTTAATGTCATGAGTATACAATAGGAACACTTTGAAAAAAGCCCAAACTTGTTGATGGTTCTTGTACCTACTATTCCACTTAATTTAGGGAGACTCTACAACCATTTTTACCGAGACAAGGCCTAATCAGTGGGCGAAATAAAATTACCCCATTATAGGGTTCTTCTGGCGGCATTGTGCTTTACTTAAAGCGTATAAATATATTAGGTTTATATCGTAGAATATAAACCTGAGCAACTTCGTCTCTCCTCATTTATTGCCCTAACCTCGACGAAAAATGGTTGTGTTTTTATTCATACAAAGCGTTTTGATTGATATTGAATAAATATGTATTTACTGTGACGTCATGAAATATCAAGTAACTTACGAGAAAAATAATCTGCAGAATTTCAATTTTAAAAAGCCCCATCATCGGCTTTTACCTTCGATATGATATCCTCTTCTTTTTTAAATCATTGAACAATAATACGAAAACATTAGTAATATTATTTCCTTTGAAATCATTTTAAGGATAACATATCGAAAATTAATAAGACCGTTCATTTCAAGTGCTTCGATATGGAAAATCGCTCTTAATGTGTTCTTCACTGACAATTTTTTGCCGCACTTCTTTTTGCAACTGTAGGGTTTCTGGGCCTTTCTCCTGCTATAGGAATTGAAGATAATCATGTGAAAATTGCATCCCTAGGATGGATGTCTGGTAGTTAACAAGTTCCGGAAATTGGATTGTTACATAACATTGTTAACATCGTTGGACTTATAAAAGGACATAGACTTTTAGTTCAGTCACGATAATATGACATATGTTTTCCCTTATATAGACAATCGAAAAAGTGTTCATAATCTCATTGCAATTTGTTTGCGCTGGCCCAAATCTTGTAGGTGTTGGACAACTTAGTAGTCTTAAGTCGATATTTTTATTGCTGTTATCAAGATGAAAACGATCTCATTAACGAAATGACCATGTATGCATTATTCTGTAACCTATTTTCAAGCTATGTTTTAGATAGAACATCGTAATCATTATTTTCCAATACTTGACTAAGATTTTGAAAATAGACCTGGCTTTATGCAGAGAGAAGAAAAACTGCCCAACAACAAGATATAGTTTCAATTTGAGTAGTCTGGACACTTGCAATTAATCTGCATCTACATATAGGTTTTGAAGGAATAAAAGGTCTCCCATGTTTATTTGACCATATCGTCCACTTTCCGTGCACAAGGGATGGTCTGTTGATCTAATTACTCACCATGGACTTCACTCAAACGGAGACAAACCTGATACAGATTACATTCTCGAAGATAGCCCATACGTAGATTCAGTTTATTCAATTAACTGATCTAAACGATAGACTCATCTAGAGTATTTTGTTGATAGAAGAGAAGAGGTCTAGGTTCTTGGGCCACTTGTTTTGAGCAATTAGATGTATATCATACGTATGGTGTTAACACCCATTTTATGTGCCTTCAGAACACATCTTTATCTCGTTACAGCGGTTACATTGTAGTTCAATTTCTACCTTCAATTAAATTCAGTGTATAATGAGTATGGTGTTTTAAAAGCAATCAAAGTTTAAAAAGTATTGGTGCCTTGCTGTAAGTAAGGATAAACCCCTTTGGAACATCACCTGAATCTCATAATTTTACCGATTTAATCCGTTTTAATTATGATTTTATCGACAACGTCATTTATGTTGTCTATTTTATCTTGATATTTTCTTGCCTTCTGTTAATCACCATTTAGCAGATATAAACATTTATTGGAGAACTCATGTCATGAGTTATGTGTCCTTGAATTTGACAAACGTGACAATTTTCTTTTCGTTTTAACTATAACAACCATAAATATAAACCAATCAAGACAAAACTTGCACAGAATAATGTTTACTATAGGATCTTGCTTGCATGCAATTTTCAGCCTGATCAAAGTTATGTGCCCTTCAATTTGTCAAAATTCCAGTTTTTGGCTCCGTTTTCATTCTGCTTTCACACTTTCAGTCACAAATATTTACCAATCAAGGCAAACTTTGGACAGAATGTTGGTTACCATACAATCTTTCCTGTTTGTGATTTTCAGCTTGACCAGAATCTCTCATCATGAATTACATGCCTTTAAATTTAACTTTTTAATCTTCGACTTTTATATTACTCTAACAACTCTAAGATATTAGTGAATTATTTATACTTTATACTTATTATTTTCTTTTTGCATTGACCATGCTTTGCTTTTATTTTACTTTGCTTTGGATCCAAGAACCACAAGTTTTGAATAACTTAGTTTGGACCTGGTCAAAACTCAGAAAATTGATAAAACAAGAAATTTAGGCCTGTGGAGTGACTCAAGTACTTTAGGGCTTTATAGTTAAATTGGATCAACCTAAAGTTTTGCTGTTTCAGAAATGGTTGATTTTTTTAATAAGTTCAAAGTCTTAGCTGTTGATTTATGCATACAATAAATACAATACAATACAGAGAGTTTATTGCATCAAACAAATACATGTTTATAGCAAATTACAAAAAATACATATATTCGCGACAAGCGAAAGACATGAGTTTACAGAAGAACAACACAAGAATGCATTATCTATTGACATTCATACTACATGTAAGACATAACTGTAGAGCAAAAATTAAGAGAAAACATCTGATAAAGAAAAACAAGAAAAACAAATTCACATCGAACTTTATGTTTCATTTCTGTGTTTAAAGGCGAAATGTAAAAAAATTGATACATTAATTACTATTTGCCGCTTTTTATTGGTAAGTAGGTTTCTAAATTTTTGTAAATTTGGCCAGGTGAAGTAATAAGGTTTTATATATTTTTTCCTAATGTCAGAGTAGTATGGACATATTAGTAAAAAGTGATATTCGTTTTCGATCATGTTGAAGGAGCATTTAGAGCAGATTCTAGAGTTACGCGGGATATTTTGATGACGTCCTTTTTCAATATTTAGATCATGAGCCGATAGTCTGAATTTTGTGTAAGCTATTCTTAATTTTTTGTCGTCTATGAAATCAAGATAACCTTCAAATTCTAAGACATTTTTAATTGTTTTGTATGTAAATTCTAAGACATTTTTAATTGTTTTGTATGTAGTGAGACGTGTAGAATTATTGATATTTTCAAACAAATTTTGCTGGTATATGTCTAAGATTCTTTGTTTAATTATGTTAAAGTCTACATTTCGGTTTCTGTTCATTTGGTTTTCCCAGATATTTGAAAGTCCGCATGTGTCAAGTATTGTTTTAATTTGATATGCCCAATTCTGACTATTGTATGTTATATTGTTTTCGAGATCGGTTTTAAGCATGATGTATGTTTTATATAAAAGCGAAGATTCAGGTTTATTTAAATTTTTTATCCAATATTTGATCAAAAGTATTTTTCTATGTTTAACCATCGGGATTCTTCCCAGTTCTCCATACAAGCATTCCAATACAATAAATGATAATGATGAATGCTAATTGATCTGACACAAACATTATCTTGACTTTTCAAAGTAGCCCCGTGTCCAAGCTGTCTTAATTAGTGACCAGAGTGATTGGTACTTCATCTATCTTTCCCTGCTGTGATAATTAACTTCCATTAATTATGTCAGGATCCCCAATTTGGGGCTGCTCTCTGATATTATTCATTTAGGTGTGTAAGTGTTTGCGAAGTAAGTAATTAAAAATCGGACACGCTGTCTATGTTTATCACTCGGAACCATATATATGACAGTGTTTATATTCACTAGCTGCCCTCCCATTACATCAAGTAGATATTAGATGTCAATTTAGACACATATTCTGTATAAGGTTTATGTTTGACCGATCACAACTGCCAATCAAATTTCTTAGTGACCAATCAAATACAACCTCCAGTCACGTGAGTCTTCGACATCTGTGAAACTAATGTATCTGTGTCAAAATCGCTAAACGGATTTTCGTGGTGAAGAAAAGACAAGAGGTACTGACAATTATGCAACTGCTGTCTTTGAACCCGCTTGTTTCTGACAACAATAAACTATTTGAGAATATCATTTTCATGATTTTCATTTACATTTGAAGTAGCTAATAATTTATCAATGCTCACACCGTTTCCATTCTTGGGTTCGAACGACGTCGGAATATCTTGGGCGATTTTCTACGTAATGCTACCTCAAATTATACGGATCATTTTGATAGGACGGGTCTTAATATGGTTTTTGTGATAAATAGGCACGTAATCAATATACGAGGTATCAATATTGATATGTGTCTAGGTAGTGAACGCGCAAAACTTCAAGAACTATTAAGACATGGAAAAAAATAAACACCGAGGTCTTGTTTCAAAATAGTCATGTGCAGAAAAATTGACCAACTCAAATAAGAGATCTACATGAAACTGTTTGATTTGACGGGCTATAATGTGGTCTCTAGAAGTACGTTGATTGATAGGCACGTGATCAATAATGTGGTATTAATATTGATATGTGTCTAGTGATAGCAGAATTCGCTAAATATGATTGACTGTCTAGGACGAAATTTGTTACAGTTCAACAGAGTATTACCTTGTACATTGTATTGAAAAGCAGATATTTAAGGGGTGTTCAGCAAACTATTACCTGGAATATTTCCCCGGCGCTATACGCATATATGAACAGACAAAAAGCGGTAGTTACATGAAGAAAACAATATAAATAGGACATACATGTCATGCTGTCATTTCATTTATTTTAGCCCTATATCATAATATCATACACACCCATTTGTTTCGGACCTATCGAGCATTTTAGAACATTGTTTCGATCTATCGAATGTGGGGCTTCGAAATGTATTTTTACATGCAGCAATAGTCAAATGCTTCTTCGGGCCGTCAATTAATCAGGTAATTAGGTGTTTTTCTATTATTTTCTTTGATCTGTCGAGGGAATGTATAAGACCTGATAATCAATGTCGTTTATTATAATATTTAACGTCAATGCTCCAGACATTTTCTTTCGACTGATACGATATGTCATAAGTATATTATTTTTCTTTTTCACCTTTTTCTATTTTCGACAAACTAGCATTGTCCTTCATATCTCTATTATGTTTTTATATTGGTTCAGTCAAAATCTATTCCATCCATATATTTTGAGGCGCCACTTTACCTTTTTTAAAACTAATTCTAACTTTGGCGTCCCTAATGATCCCGGGTCATTTTATGTGATCCCCAAAGACCCGTAGCTGTTCATGAATGTATCAATTACCCTCCCCTCTGATCGGATTAATTGTCAGAAACTTGACGTATTTATCACTCAGTCATCCATTTAATGCCATAAAGCATGTTCTAGGCATGTTTTGAAGCGTCAATTTAAAAGGGTGCCTATGTTATTTAAAAAAATCTTCCTACATATATATTGTGCAAAAAAGTTTAGCACACCCGTAAACTATAGCGAAATATTTAAAAGGAAAACAATACTTTGATTGTGCATTCATTTTGCTGGCGTTTCCTGAAGATTTTGTGTCAAAACGTTAACTCGATAACTTACGTTAAGTGCATAGGGGTCAGACATCGAAAGTCAGGAACGGGTGAAAAGGATGAAAAAGGAAAATATTGACACAAAATGATAGAAATGCTGATATTCAAAAAGTAGAATTTCATGCACATGGAATTATCCCCCGCATGATCTTTACTTTTGGAACAGCTCCATATTTTGCTGTTTGGAAATTGGTGAAAAGGTGAAAAGAGAAAATATTGACACAAAATGAAAGAAATGCTTATATCAATCATTTTCTTTTATTGCATAAATGCCTTCTGTTCCATGTTTGACACAAATCTTATTTTCATCACACCCCGTTTGATCTTTAATTTGGAAAAGCCCCAAATTGTGCTGTTTGGGAATGGGTGAAAAGGGTGATAAAGCAAAATATCGACACAACATGAAAGAAATATTGATATTAAAAATTTAGAATTTCATGCACATGAAATTGTCTCCCGCATGATCTTTATTTTTGGAACAGCTCCAGATTTTGCTTTTTTTTGAATTAGTGAAAATTGTGAAAAAGGAAAATATTGACACAAAATGAAAAGAATGGTAAAATCAATGATGTTTTTCTATTGCCTAAATACCAGTTTGTTCCATGTTTGACACAAATCTTATTTTCATCACATCCCATCAATTTTGTTACCAACAGCAGTTGTTCAATTGAAGATGTCGTTTTTTTTACGACAGGGGAAAGGGTAAATGAGAAAGTACATATTAATCGGAATCGTTGTAAAAATAGCATAAGGGAATCATCAATCTAAATTTACCATATAATTAATACTTTCATCTTTTGTGGTGTAATTTGCACTGGATTGGTAAGTTCGTATTTTATAGGTGCAAAGTAACAAAATAAGCAATGAAGGATTAGTCAGATTGCTGAGCCACAACACTCCTGTCTCGATACCTTTGGCCTCATAGCTAACAAGTTATAGTCTTTTTTTTTTGCTTAAATAGAGGCGAGCGACTTACGCTACAAAATACAAAAATATTATATCAAATTCTACATGAGACAATGTGTTAGATATGTGGTTTCAAGAAAGATTACTTGATTGCCCTTGTGCTATGTTTCCAGCGCAATCTGTACCTGAAAGTGCAGTCCGGGCATGTTCATAGCTGCTCAACTTCGGTTGCTACAGATTATAAAGAATCTATTGGTGCTACACGGTTATTGACCAGCTTGTGTGTACACACAAGATGATTTTGAACCACGTTGGTCACAAAAGCCAAAAGTTCATTTTTCAGATACTGACTGAGCTACAGCACTGTAGTCTCGTTTCTCGATACCAAGAGCATCAACAATAACAAGCCATTGTCTGTATACCTCACGAGAATCGACCTGGCGGAGCAGCCCATGCTAACCGAATGGAGTGCTCTGCCAGGTCAATTCTCGTCCGCTATATTTGCGTAAAAAAGGACAAGCGGCAAGCGATGGCAATTATAGATATTTGGAGTACATCAAATTCTGCATGAGTTGAGGAAATTCGATAGATATGAAGAATCTAAATGGATGTGCCTGTAAGCATATAAATTGACTCTTCGAACCAACTAAAATGTCAACAGACTTGAACACGTCTACAAATACAAAATGAAATTTGATGAAGATCAAATTTGTATAAATACAATTATAAGTCGAAAGAAGAACAACCTTATCATAAGTAATTTCTTCTTATTATATCAATGAATACCTTATCTGTTATCATATTTGACACCATCACTAGAACATGTTTCAGAAACAAGCCTGTGAGAAGCAACATATTGGGGTGGCTGAAGCTATTGTGTCTGAATAATTGGGGGGGGGGGGGGATAAATTGAATTTTCCATACATTTTCAGTGTAAAATAAGGAAAGTTTGGTATTTAAGTCCAACTTTCGGGGGGGTGTAGTCCCACTAGCCCCCCTGTTTCTACGGGCCTGGGAAACGATGAATTCGTCCCACATTCAATTGGTAGCCGAACGACTGCAGGTATTGGCCAGAATAACTAATGATATGCTACGAGTTTATTAACAAAAATATGTATTTCATTGCACTTGAACTTACTCCCTCATTGCCAGTAAAATTAAACTGACACGATTTAAAAACGCCAAAAGGTACTTTTACAAATGGCATCTCCTACATCTTTCAAAACCGACGTATAGCCATGTAAAATTGTAAATTTTACAATTCTTAACATAACAGGACAGAAAATGGCATTTAAAGCCATGAATAATGCCTGAATGGACGTCAGATTATGCCAAAATGCACGTTGAGTCAAGAGCCTGGCATCGAACAGGGACGACAGCGAGCCCCGTGTTTTCACAGGCGATTTATCACCATGTCGCGATGTATAGGCCGCCCGCGATTACTAACCATAGAATTTGCTGTAGACTGAGCCGTCACAAATCTGTTGCGTTAGCGACGTTGACGTAAAAAATTATGTTGACGTACAGTTGTTACACGAAGCTGACCGGGACATGGGTGGTCTGTAAATTTTAACGTGTCGTTTACACGTCTCATTCACCTTGGAACCGTCGATTCGGCTACATTAAAGCGTCTAGCCACCTTCATTTGCGAAACACCGCAAACCAAAAGCCAACAAAACACGGTTCCTTTTTCGCAAAGTAAGCCTCAGCATTTTGCACACGATTTTCTTTCGTTGTTCTCGTATTTTTTCAGTAAGTAAATCAAAGTGGCAATTTGTACACAAAAAAATCTTAGTGATGTAACAAGTGGTCTGAATGCACGAGACACACGAGCATTTAGTGATGGGCGGTTCAGATGTCCGGATAGATTACAGAAAAAACGAAAACATTGCTTGGGCGTGAAGCGTATACATTATCTCATACATGTACCAAAATATGGTGCCGATCAAGGCAATAGGAAAGGAATGATTAATGAAAAGGTGTTTTGCGTTTTTAAATCGTGTCAGTTTAGTTGATTTACATTTTTTAAGGGCAATGTGTTTGTGAATGCCATTGATCTTATTGAATCATTTTGCCGTATCAAATACTTTGCGGTCGGTACAAAATCCTATCATAAACCAGACGGTCTTCTTTCCAGTAAAGTACGAAGTTAACACGTCTGTATAAAATTATGTTGTGAATAAACTTCAAATAAAATTATTTTCATTGTAAAGTTAACTTTTGTAATGTGTTGCCTAGTGTCATGCTTTTAGGCCGCATACATTGTTGTGTTGTCTTGAGATGGTATATAGTTATGAAGTCTCATCTACTTTTGACACTCACTAGATCTAGTGATAACACTAGGAGACAGTTGAAAGTTAAAGCTATCAATTTTAAATGAGTCCAATTCTATTTCAATTTTCAAGACAATTTAAAAACTTGTCATATGTCAGGAGTTAATTGAGATGTATTGTTATTTCACATTATTCTGCCAATTTGGTTCCATTTCAAAGACAAAGCATCACAATCAGTCATTGTTAAAATATTGATGATCAATCACTTAACTATCCCAACCATTTCAATTAATCGTAAGTGCATTTTATCGTTTAAGTCTGCTTTGTTACTATATTTTTATATCGCGGCATTTCGTCAAAACTCACGTAAGTGCAGATTGTTTGAAAATAAATACGAGGTTTTTGTTTAAAAGCACCAATATATTCTACACTTTTTAAACAAAGATAATTTATTTAGATATGCATACAATGGGATAGTTGTGGAATTTGAGGCTACACGGGTTCATTAAACTTCCCTACCAAGGAAAGTCTCATAAGGATACAAACAGAACGATATCTTGTACATGTATACCGGTATGTTCTTCGCAAATACTCACTCGTTCTCAGAATAGGACGTCGATTCCAATTTGCAAATTGAGCAAAAATGAACTTCTTCAAAACCGTTGTTTTTCTTTTTAATTCCGTAGAACAAACATTTATGAACAAAAATGCGAAATATCAGAACTCAAATACAGCTATTCTTATTTTTTGCAATACTTTTCTTCACGCTGGTATAAATTAAGTGTAATCTGCGTTATGAGTAAATAATTGACAATATTTTACGGATTATTTTACATTGTACTGTAAGAAATGATTTTTTCATATTTCTTGATATTCTAACTGAAAAAGTTTGTTATTTTTTATTCTGAATTCCCATTTTCAGTTTTTAAATAGTCATTTTGACAGATCTGTCGACGGTGAAAATACTAATTCTTTCAAAACTAAAAATAAAAGTAGATAAAAAATTATCGAGTTGTCGATCTACAAATGTAATCCTGTAATAAATGTAATTTACCATTTAAACAGATATAAAAAGTATCTATTCTTTGTGCTTGTTTGCGAAATTTTACTTTCAAAATTGCCTGTCCTCGTCATAACGTAGATTAAATCACGACATAGAGTAGATTACACCAAATTGTAAATGACTAATTTGAGCTTAACAAACCGTAGGATGCCAAGGAAAAGACTATAAATATGCTAAAAATATCTGTGAAGAAGTTTTCAGACATTTATGAATGTAAAATTGTCTGAGAAACTATATTTACCGTAGACAGTAACAAGAACAGTAACAACTTTGAAATTATAGACTGAAATTCTCCACGCTATGGTTTTTACTTCCACGATTCTTTTCTGAATATCAAAACCTTTTATTGAATATGTGTAATGATTTTTGAAAACGTTCCTTGTAAATTTTCGAAACAATCTTAGATGTGCACAAGCGAAAAGAAAGGGTATCATACCCAAAGAATAATACCCCTTTCCTCCGAAGTCCTGGTTCTGATTACCCTCTAGAATGGAAAGCAAGAAATAGATACGGAAAAGAAAATGCCAATAGTCAGCATTTTCTCCTTTTCCTGAAAAGTTTATATGTTATGAATAATACACTGTCTGTTTTGAGTAGCATTTGTTTCACCTTCAAATTTGGGTTTAAATTTAGACCAGTCTAAAATTTCCCTTTATTATCCATATTCAGAATGCGTATGTTGTATTATTTGATATTTGTTTTATGAATGTAATAATTGTAAAAGCTCTGTGATGCAAAAGTCAAATTTGTGCGGATCTTTATTTTTGTAATGAATATTGTTTTCAAAATTTCATAAAAATGAAAGAAAGAAGCGAACGTATCCATATCAATGTACACAATGAGGCAGAACATTTAAGTGTCTGAATTTATTTTTCAATGCACTCTTCAAGAATAGTGTATCTGCGACTGCCGACAGCCTCGACCCATGGCACATAGTGGAATGATTCTGTGTACAATGCAATCAAGCTTAACCAACAGCTGGTCAACAGGGACAATTTCTCAAACAGCAAAAACTCAGCCTTGCAATTCAAACGATTCTGTTGATGACAAAATGGGTGTTGATATTGAATGAATTAATGTTAAATACAGCTTAGAAAATAATTATTCAAAGAGAGAAAAAAACTGAATAGCAGCATTTTTTGTCTTTTATTTTAGTATTTTCTCAAACCGTTTCGTTCAAGGGCATCAAAACAGTGAAAAATCAGTAAGAGTTAATGTTACCTGTGCAATGTGACACTTTTAAAACGTAAAATTTGATTTTTAATCTACGTTATTTAATTTGGTAATCTACGTTAAGATATCGGGTTAAATTACTTTGATTCCTCGCGGAAAATAAATATCTAAGCGAGTAGATTTGGAAATTCGGCATCTAAAGCTCAAAATAACATCGGTTTACATGCTATGATATCTTAAAGATATACTGGTAGAGCTTAAGAGCAGATATATATCCATTTTTGAAAGCTACGTTATCGCCTTTTTGCACAACAGATGAATTCGATCTTTTGAGTAAAATTACAAATTAAAACATGTCAGACAATTATTGTGCTTTTAAATTTGAAAAAAATCCACATTTCTTTAAGGATTACATTTAGGTTTCTGTAATAATGGACTATAAATATTAGAGGGTAAGTCATGAATTCTAAGCACGAATTCAAAGTTTGTGTTAATAAGTGTGCTTTAATCAGGTCTGTTGTCACAATTTGGAAAACATCTTATACAGTTTTTGCATCAATATATCCTTCATAGGATGAAAATTTATAAAACCGTAAAGAAATTGTGGAAATTCTTTAAAAACATGTAATTTACCTCGTATTCTGCCACCCGTCACAGACTTCTAATGACACTCCGAGAGACTGACATGTTGGACAATGAAACATGGAACATGATTTTTTTCAGACTCTGTATGTATATCCTACAGTTTAACAACCAATAAATCTCTCTATCGGGCTCAAAACAGTGGATTTCGTGTTTTTCACTAACGTAGCTTACATAACGTAAATTACTGCATAGGAAACTTTTCTCGATTGACAATTCGGAAAAGATATGAAAGAGTAATTTATTACCGCTATTTCCTTCTCAAGTTCAATCCTACTTCCTACTATATTGGTTATTTTTCTATTTCTTCTAGTATGGGGAAAATGCCACTAACGTAAATTACAAGCTTAAAACAACGGTCTTACCTTGGTTGCATTATTGTGTTTTTAAACAAAACATGGAACATATGTGTGTCTATATTGCAGTCTAATTATTCAAATGCTTGTTTAAGATGTCAATTTCGTTGATAATCATTGATTTAAAGGAGTTCTTGAATTATTTATTATTTTTCTAAATGATGCTTAACGTAGATTACCTAAATTCGGGGACAAAATGTTATTGCGGATATTTTTTTCTTTTTACCTCAATTAGTGAAATATTGCTTATTTTTACGTTGGCACATATCCATTTATCAGTTTCGAAAATATCTTTTTTGTATTGCATTTTGCCAACTTGCCCATAAAAGCTTCAAATCAATAACGAACAGCTCGGGGACAGGCGAAAAATCGACCCCTTGGTATAAACATGGATTACCCAAATCCATAAAGTTGTAGACTATGATGATTTTTACCCATTTTTTATTTGTACAATAAATTATATTCAAAGTTTGCAAACTTATTTTGAACTATTGATGATTTTCTATTTTTTAGATATTTTTTAATAGCGAAGACAGCCTTTTTCAGAAATCGACGTCCTATTCTGAGAACGAGTGACTATGCATTGACCCCTTTAACCGAGATCCCATTTTACTTCCAATTCGACATAATGTTCTTCGTGTTGTGATATATCATTGCCTCCACCAGTTATGTTGCCCTTTGTAAGGCAAATATTCTACGTCTATTTTGTTTGTTACATTCATAAAGAACATAGTTGAGGTAGAATCGTATGACTGCATAGACTCGTTATTATTTTCTTCTTTATTCTGTTTTCATAATTATGTCGCCTTCCAAGGAATTCAACATATGTGCAAACGACATTTGGTATATGGGCAAATTGTATCCCTAGGATAACTGTCTGGTTGTTAACAAGCTGGGAAATTGGATCATTGCGTAATCTACAATACAGTTATACAGAAAGTAGCGACATAGCCTTTTAACATGATGATCTGTCTGTTTTTTACTAACAGCAGCCTTAGAATTCCTTGACCCTACAAGTTAAGCACTAACGTAACGCAAAATTCCGCGTGTGGCAAAGCTCGCATGGGAATTGTAAGGCTTTAATAATTGTGCTCCCATACCGTTTAGAGGTGCGATATATTAACACATTTACGAAATTAGAATCGAAGCAAAGTGAACAAAACATGCCATATGGGAATTGACTCCTACGTGCTGTCAAACACATATACTTGAACACGTTCCGATATCCATTCTTGTTTTAATGTAACAAGTATCCGATAAGAACAAGTTGAAATAAAAAAAAGCCAAAAACGTGTTGATGTGTATTGCACCTACTATTCCACTTAGTTGACTTTTTCATAGAGAATCTACAACCATTTTTGTCGAGACAAGGCCGAATCAGTGGGTGAAGTTACATAACCACATTATAGTGGTCTTCTGGTGGTATTGTGCTTTACTCAAAGCGTATAAATATGTGTGGTTTATATCGTTTAATATCAACCTGGGAAACTTCGTCTCTCCTCACTTATGGCCCTAACCTTGACAAAACAAGATCGTGTTTTTTCATACAAAGCGTTTGGGTTGATATTGGATAGATATGTTGACATTTCTTATTTACTGCGACGCCATAAAATATCAAGTAACTTACGAAAAAGATAATCTTCAGAGTTTCAATTTTAAAAAGCCCCATCATCGGTTTTTACCTTCGAGCTAATATTCTCTCCCATAACTATCTTTTTTTTCAATCAGTGAACAATAATACGAAATCATTAATTCATTTGCAATCATTTTAAGGATAACATACCGGTATATGAATATGGCCGTTCATTTCAAGTTCTTCGATATGGAAAATCACTCTAAAGGTGTTATTCACTGACAATTTTTGTCGCGCTACTTTTTGCAACTGCGGGGTTTCTTTGCCTATCTCCTGCTATAGGAATTGAAGATAACCATGTGAAAGTGTCATCTGATTAACGATAAATTGCATCCCCAGGATGGATGTCTGGTAGTTAACAAGCTCCGGAAATTGGATTGTTACATAACATTATTAACATTGTTGGACCTGAAAAAAGACATGGACCTGTAGTCCACTAACGATTATATGACACATGGCACATGTTTGCTTTTATCTATGTAAACAATCGAAACGTTCATAACATTAGTGCATTTAGCATGCGTTGGTCCGAATATTGCGGGTGTAGGGCACCTAAGTAGTCTGAAGTCGATATTTGGATGGCTGATTTCAAGGTGAAAACGCTCTCGTAAAAGAAATGACCATGTATGCACTATTATTTAACCTTTTAAAGTAATGTTTTAGATAGAACAACACAATCATGATTTTTTCAAAACTTGACCTATATCGAAGATTATGAGAATTAATCAAGCTTTATACAGAGAGAAGAAAACAAAACACAATAAAACAACTAGATCTAGCTATCGTTTCAATTTAAGTATTACTAATCAGTAAAGCAGACTGTCCATATTGCACGACGATTGGACTATGTCATCAAACAAACACAAGAACCCTTTTAACTTTTCAAAATTTTAATTTAGATGTAGATATTCAAGTGTGCAGACTTAAATTGATCTACATCTAAATATAGGTTTTGAAAAGTTAAAATGGTTCTCGTGTTTATTTCATGATAAAGTCCACTCTTCGTGCAATAGGGACAGTCTGCTGATCTAATTACTAAACATAGACTTCACTACAACGGAAACAAAGCTGATACAGATTATATTCCCGGAAGAATTTGTTAGATAGCCCGTACGTAGATTCAATTTACTGATCTGAACGATATACTCATAGAGACCACTTTATTGATAAAAGAGAAAATGTATAGGTTCTTGGGACACATGCTTTGAGTAATTATGTGTATGTTATACGTATACTGTTGATGACCATTTTGTGTGCCTTTTGAACTTCTATTTATCTCGTAACTGCGGCTATTTCCATCCATACAGCCAACTTAAATCAATGTATAATGCTTATGTTGCTTAAGAGCCAACCAACGTTTAGAAAGTACCAATAATTTGTTGTATGTAAGGACAAAATTGTTGGAACATTATCTTTTGGGGCGTCCGTTACCGAGTGGTTAGAGTCGCTGACTCAGGATCACTTGCCCCTCACCTCTGTGGGTTCAAATCCCGCCAGGGACATATGAACTTTCATGTGAGGAAGCTATCCAGCTGGCTTGCGGAACGTCGATGGTTCTACCCAGGTGCCAACTTGGGGTCTTCCTCCACCATTCAAAGCTGGAAACAGGTCAAAAAGAAGGGAGTTCCTTCCTGGGCACGCCCAGTCTAATACTCGTTCATATGGAAATGTCCGGCAACCGAGGATAAATAACCTAAAAACACACAACATTATCTGTCTGGGTCTCGCAATTTCATCGATTCAATCAATTTTAATCATGAGTTTATAGACGACGTCATCTATGTTGCCTATTTCATAGTGATGTTTTCTTGCTTTCTATTAATCACCATTTAGCAGACATAAACATTTACTGGAAACGTATTTATCTAATCTGTGATTCTGGGTTATTTATTGTAATATTTGATTAATTGTCTGCCAGGGGAAAGTTGATTGATGGGTAAAGAATCAATAGTGACACATGAACGTAGATCACGTTCGTTTGTTATATATGTACATGGAGCCTTTGCTATTAATTTCATTTATGGCTTTTGAGACCAACGTGGATCCAGATCAGCCTGCGTATACACGTTGTCTGATCAGGATCCGTGTTGCTCTTGTAGTGGAACCAGGAACAACATCAACAATTGTAGATGATAGCTTTAATGAACGAGCAACAGCATTTTGCTCCAGAACCCAAGTCAACTCCCTGATACAATTCTAACTCCCACATTTATACACCAACGGCTTATGCGTTTGTTTATATTTATGGTCAACGATTAACGATGGAAACGGTTAACGTCAATCATTCTTTTTAGGCGAATAGAATAAAGTTCACATGTTTAAGGTATATGTACATACATAGAATTCAATGCGAAACTAAACGTAGATCTACGAGATCTATGACACTCTCTAACAGTTATATCATGACCTCAGACACATGAAATAGTTACATGGACCATAACAATGCCGCGGTTAGGAAGACGATGGTCCTAGTCAATGAAAGTCTCATAAACCTACTGGTTAATGACTCTAACATTATATAATCATCTAATCTATAAATGCGGGTCATTTATTGTAATGCTTGAATAATCGTCTGCCGGGCGAAGGTTGTGTGATGGATAAGGAATCAATTGTGATGCATGGAAATAGAGCACACTCCCTTGTTTATACATATACGATATTGTTTTCTTCTTTTGAAAATAATTAGTCAAATGCTTCTAAGCAAGCTACGCTTTAGAAAAACGTTGGGGACATACCAAATTACAATGCGTCAGCTTTTCGTGATGATGGTATAATTTCTTTCATCATATAACACAACAAAAACTGTTCCACACAAAAACATTACGATGGGATCCATTTGAATACCAGCATGACAATTTTCGACCAACTTGTCCTTTTATAGCTTCTAGAAGCATTGTATAGTATGAGGTAGACCAAAATACTTCTATCTCATTGAAACCAAAGGTAAATGTGATAAAACTGTTACACGAAACTATCCCGGGGACCAAAACTGGTAGGATAAAGGTTAGAGTGAACACATAAGATGGGTCAATCAAATAGAAGCATAGATATGACAATGTCTCTATCCACTGGATGCCCTCCCAGTATATCAAGTCAATATTAGATGTCAATTCAGACGCCCGTACTGTATAAGGTTTCTATTTGACCGATTGCAAATGTCAATCAAAATTCTGGTTGACCAATCAAATGGACCCTTCAGTAACGTGTATCTCTGAAATGTACGACAATGATATATCTGTGTCAAAGATCGTTATACGTGTTTTCATTTTATTGTTAGTATAATACAACTACTGTCTATGCACAAGATTTGTTGATTACGTATATTGGGGAAAACTGCTTGAGAATTCCTAGTCCAGAGCAATAGATTGGACGGGGTAAAGGTATTTCCAAATCCTGTGTTGTTGGTAGGTACTCATCTGAATAATCTCGATTCGATGTTTTCAGTAAGTATCAACATTATTTGGTTTAATGAACAATAAATGATATACGAATATTGAATTCTGAAAAGCAAGTTTCCAGATTTGTTCTACTTCGGAAGGTCAATGTATTTATTGGATACGTTACCAATATTTAGTACGTCACATTCAAAATATCGACGTTGTGTTAATCCAAAAGTAGCTATGGCCAAAATGGTAGGCTACCACGATTTACATGAACTGTTTGGTGTGACGAACCATAATGCGGTCTCTAGACAGCACGTTGATTGATAGGCACGTAATCAATAATGAGGTATTAATATTGATATGTCTAGCGGTGGCACAATGTGCTTAAATGTGATTGACTGTCTGGAACGGAATTTGTTACAGTTCAACGGAGTTTTTATCTTGTACATCATATTGGAAAGCAGACATTAACGGGATGTTAGGCAATTCATTACATGAAATATTTTCGCGCCTCTATAGGCATGCATTAACAGACAAAAAAGCGTTCGTTAAGTAAGGAAATCAGTATAAACACATCACACATGTCAAAACATTGTTTAATGTACTTTAGTCCAATACCGGTATCATACGCACTGTATCGTTTCGCACGTATCGAGCCTCTACGGATATTGTATCTATGATCGAACATGGAGTTTTAAAGTCATAATAGCTGTCAAAAAACTTGCCAATTTGCCAAAAAATGGGTTTACAGTATTAAAGTATGAGCAAAAAGATGCATAAACACCGTATTTCAAGCGAGTAACCATGCGCTGTTTACCGACAATAAGCGCATGTATATTGACATTTTAACTTTCGCCGGCGCTCAAAAGTTTGCTGGGTGTTTACAATTGTGTCTATATATATAGATTTATATATTACATATTTCTGGTACCTGCAAAAGCCGTAAATATTCGTTTATAGTCGGGCGATCATGTGATACAAATGTATCTAATAAAAGTAACACGTCAAGCTAAAAGGGAATTTACGGGAAGTTCATAAAACACAATTTCGAGAAACGACTCATACTAAGCAGACGTAAACTAGATGTTGCATTTAGAAAATGAACACATAGTAAGATAGAGAAATTAATCAAGGCCCAGAACATTACCTACACGTTATGAGTCTCGAATCTTGTCAGTCTGCGCAGTCCGCACAGGCTGGATATTGTCTTTACTTTTATACTTTGCAGAAGGTTCCTCTTTAGTGCGACGGGTAAAAAAATTGAAACATTCCGATTTTCATGGGATTTCTGCACGTGCCTGGTTACAAATAAATGTTCAACTCTTTCCCTAAATGACAAAAAATAAAACTCTTCTCAATTAGAATCGTTTGAAGACTGCACAACCAATGGCATTGGAAATGTGAATTATTTACGATATGACATAGAAACTATTTAGGTAATAGGAGAGACTGCTAACAATCAGCATTCCTTTCTTTTGTCTCAATGTTTCCTGTGTTTTTGCAAAAAGGAAGTCCAAAGCAGGTCTTGTATGGGGAAGGGTTAAGCAACTGAAATTATTTTGATAGTCATGCCTCACTCTTTCCCAAACGGCAATAAGTTTGATATTCTATTTTGAAAGTTTTAAACACGACAAACTATGCACGTAGAGATAGGATTTGATGAATTAAATAAAACTGAGAAAATATCTAAGCAACTGGGGGAATTGCTTGTTATCAAGATTTTCTCCTATTTCCTCAATGTGATCTCAATCCCTTCTAATGATGACATCAAAACAAGGTTTTAATTGGGAAAGGGTCAGATTCTGCTTGACACGTCATGCTAAAAGCATGCTTCTATAAGTCAACCGAAGACCATTTTCGAGAGACAGGTCACATTTAGCAAGCGACAGCGATATCCGTATTTAGATAATAATATATAGTGTGACAGGAAAAACAAGTAAATCCAGAGTATCAACTTAGTGTAAACAGCTCCCATCCTGATCAGTCTGTGTGCTTTCCTCGCAGACTGTTTAGGGTTGCTACACACTTCCCAAAAGGTACCATTTAAAGAGACATCTCACATTTTTAAATTTTTACTGTTTATTCTCTGACGTCATTCCACTCGATTTAAAAATAGATTCCGTAGACGCTCGCTTATAACCGCTCAGGACTCGGATAATCTCGACTCACCCTTGACATTGTAAACATGACATACTGACATACATTGCAAGAAAGGGAAAATGTACCAATGTACCATTCTGGTTTTATTGGTTTTATGCAGTTGGAATAGGCTTTGTTCATATCATCAGATAATAAGAACTCGGTAACAGAAAAACTTCAATCGTGACAGCTATAGCAACTTTAAAATCTCATATCTTATATGCAATAACATCCTAATGCTTTAGACTATTTAAACAATTCGTCCCTTGACAGCCAGAAGTGGCTATCAGCAGTTAAATTTTAACTGTTGATAGCCACTTCTGGCTGTCAAGGGACGAATTGCCATAATAACATTTTTTTTTTCAATCATTTTCTTTCATTTGTAGTCAGGGAAATTCACTAGACCTGATGATAAACATCGTATTATTTGAATTTTATGTCAATACTCAATGTATATTCTTTCGCAGAAGAGGTGAAATAACGAACCTACAAGAAAGTCTCGCGCGTTTTGTACATTAGTTAATTTAACCAAAATGCTGATGGTAACGGAAATTATATACTCTGTGAGAGACCCATTTACACTATATTGTTGATTCTAACACTACTAGACTATCCCACAGAGTATCATCGCTTTGTCATTAACCCCAATAAAAATGTTCAGAAGAAACGATAATACAACCGACTCTTGGCCGTGACTTTCCCTTGATAATGGGAACTTCATTAATACTCACATATGTTTAAAACCAGCTGAATATAAACGATGTAAATTTACAAGTCGCAAAAATGACAAACGTCCAAATCATGGCATACGTTGATTAAGTTTGAGTAACTTCCTTCTATTGTCACTAACGTACACTAATTAACCGGCGAGGCATGACATTCTCCCTTTTCGCTTTTGACGACAAAAATGAAATCAATTGGACATCGTTTCCTCAGAGACGTCATCATTTGCTCTGTCTCTATAGTGTCCGTACCGTGTGTATATTTGATACATAATATGTTTCACTTCGACAGTCGATTTACATTTTATAAAACGCGTGGGTGAAAATGATGCCCCAAAGGTGATAATTGCATTTAGACAGGCACTGAAAAATTATGTAGAAAGTGTTATATACCATAACTACAATATGTGCCATACAAAACATATTTCATCGCCTAAGTAAAGTAACAAATAACCTAAACATGAAGAAATCAAGACGGTTATTTGTTTTATGTGTCGTTCTATAGAACATGTCTTTTAAAAATTTCCTAAATATAGATCTATCTACGAGTTGGAAGATTTCTGTCTACGATAAATTGCTTAAAACACGATGGTTAATCACGCGACTAAGAATGTCAGAATATCGTCTATATTATTGTTTATACTTGACCAATTTGAATTCGGTTTGAAGCAGAGAAGTTGGGAAACTGTCAGAAATAAGCTGTACGTGTGGATTTTTGAAAAATCAACTGATCAAAGTTGTTGAAGATAAAACATTTTTTTTTGTTTATCTTCAATAACTTTTTTATCAGTTGATTTTTAAAAAGATTCAACATGTTAATCTGATGCGAGACGTCTGTCCACTTTCTCTGCTTCAAACCGAATTCAAATATGTCCTGTTTTAACAAAATCATTGAAGATTTTTTGAAAATGTTGCATCACGTGATTTCCACCGTGTAAAATGTCGGGCTTGTTTTTATATTGTTAAGTCAGTAGGTTAAAGAGACGTCCAATATATCTTCTATTAATATTTTTACTTTTTTCTGTAGCTGAAAAAGCATATTTTTCATGAAAATTCTGAATTTCAAAGTCAAGGTATTGCGCCCTTTACAATGCATATTTTTACTTACATTAAAGTAAATGTACCCAGTTGTCATTTCCGTCTCAAATTTGAAAGCATTTTTTCTGGATTATCTGCAACAAACATTTATGATATTACAAAAATTAGAGTAATTAATCTTTGCACCAAAACTCATCTTATAGGAGTGTAAATCAGAATGTGATGTCTTTTTAAGGGAAAACAACAACCTTTCAGCCCAAAATTATTCCTTCAGTTTACGGCAACAATGACCGCCAATAACTCAATTTCTGCCCACGTTACTTTTTAGAACATATATATAGTATTCAATCTTTCTTTCAGGATGTCATATCAGATAAATTTTGTTTTAAATATCCGCGCATAAACGGTTTCTGTACAACCCAGTATCACTTTTATTCCATGTTATTAATATAAATTGCAGTTAAGTATCAAATGCTAGTTTTGGTTGTCCTTCAACATTTTTTTTCCAACTAGATTTACGTCGATGTCGAGTTAGTCATATTCAATATATAACCAGGACTGGTCTTACATAAGCATGAACTTATTTTCTTATATTAATTAATAAATTCATACCAATTATGCTTTTAACCCTATTCCGGTCAGTGACTTAGAATTACGTTAAAGGTTATTTGGGGTCCACTGGACCCCAATACAAATACGTATGTAAAATGCAGATAATGTGTCAATGTGAATTGTTAAATGACATTCATTTATTAGCTAACCTTAGCACAAAGTGTCGAGGATAATGTACTGTGATCGTACACTGTCATTCGTCTGTCTGTCTGTCCGTCTGTTCACCTACCCGTCTGTTCAAAATTACAAAAAAGTCATTTTCTCCCAAACCACGAAGCATTGAGTCTTGAAATTTAGTATGTAGCATCTCCTGAAAGCACTCTATCGAAATATGTCAAGATATTGGGGGAAAATGAACTTTTGCCCTATGTTGTGAGGCATCAGTTGTCATATAGAAACAAAGAAGGAAATATTGTAAAATCTAATACTCCTGAAGGGTGTCGTGTGTACTAGGACTTTGAAATTTGGTGTGTAGAATTGTCTTATGGTCCACTACCAACATACCAAACATTATTGAGGTACAACAACAAAATGGCCCTATGTTGTGGGGTGGCATTTATTGTATTGGACCTCATATAGATACAAACAATGAAATATTGAACAATTTATTTTTCCTCAACCATTTGGCCAATGGCTTTGAAATTTTGTGTGAAGAATGGATTCATTGCCCTCTACTTGCATACTTCAAATTGTTGTGATAAAATGGAAATTGGGAAATTAAATTTCATTTTCACAAAGAATGAAATGTGACCCATTTGCCGCTGACAAACCATATTCAATATACCTTTAATCAAAAATTGTGTATGTATCATGGTAGCATAACTTTCAGTTGTCTTCCTGCAATGCAAATTTGATTTATTTTGTGGGTCTGTGATGAGATAGAAGATATCATATATATACTGAGAGGCAAAAATAAGTATACACCCTGGTTCTCCCACGTTTTCTGAGAAAACGATTAATAGATTATGAACGAATTTTAAACCTCGCCGAAGGTGGTCGTTTATTGATGTAATCTTGTCCGCCTATCGGTCTGTCTGTCCTTTTTCTGTTACAAATGTGTTTCATATCAAACAGCGTCATCGAAAAAGGGACTTAAATCAACGAATTAATGCAAGCATTCACGTTGACACAGCCCTTACATTTATGGACTGATTTGGATAACATTTTCACAGAAAGTGCCTACTCACCTGGAAACATTGCGTACATTGTTAGTGCTTTTCCATATTACCATGCGTCACGGCAAAAGGGGGATTGATACAAACAAGGTATCTGACAAAACTTCTTCTAAATTTATTGTCGGATTTTGATAAAATTTGCGCAGAATGTTCCTAGCTACCTATAGTGTCATGTTTCTTTCGCATCATGCTGCGTCATAGAAAAATGGGTCTTATTGCGAAAAAGAGAGACATATTGATCAAATTCAACCAGCCAGTGAGAATTGTGTTTTAATGTTAGAGAAAATTTAACGTTGTGATTTGTTGTAATAAAGAATGATGAATTAAAAACGGATTAACGGCAATATTTGATGATCCACTACGTCGCACGTGCAAAGTTTGCAAAATAGCATGTGGCAACAGTATTGTTAGGCAAGCAATTTCAGCTGAAATTTATTAACACTGTATTATTGGTCTATGGGTAGAAATGAAATGTACAAAATTTTGAGTCGATATGATGGAAAATAAGCGAGATATTGACAAACAAAAAGTGTATACTTTCTTTTGCCTCTCAGTATATATTCAAAGCCTCAATGTAGTCTAAGGTAAACGATAAAGGCCATATCGGGCCTCTTATTATCCTTACACATTTAGGTATGTAATACACCAGTTCAAACACACCTTATCATAATAATGTGTATGAAAGAGTAAATTCCTAGTTCAGTTAAAACAGAAAGATATTGTCATTTCTTCAATATTGCCTACAAAATCCTATATGGGGTCCACTGGACCCCAACTGGGGTCCAATAGACCCCAAGCTTCTTTTCCAGCAATAGTATGAAAACTGTTCAGTGTAGATGGAAAATATTTTGTGCCAAGAACCATCGGTGGACTGTCATAGATTACATAAAATTAAAAACCTGTAGCTCTTTAAACTACACCATAGATATACCCAAAATATCCATTGGGGTCCAATGGACCCCAAACGTCCGGAATAGGGTTAAGCTAACTTTGTTTATATTTTTAGCCTGATTGGTATACTGTCTGAATCCGGTTTCTTCAAATTAAAAAAAAAATTAATACTAAAAGAAAACATATTTCTATTAATCTAGTGCATACTATAAATGATATTATGTGAGAGACAAGTCAAAGAATTCTTCAATGGGTATCTGACGTGTAAAGTCATATGTACAATAATCGATCTCAACTAATTCTAAGGCTTATGGAGTTTTGCGTCCCTGTAAACTACTAAGGTCATATGGAGACGGAACCTCAATAAGTCTTGTCTCAATGACTGGAGAGGCGGGAGATCGAACCTGCGACCACTGTGTTACAAGTCCAGCGCGCTACCACTGCACTAAATCCGTCCCTCAATTAACTCTAAATATTGATATTTACCTGGTTTTCTGCAGAAAAGGCACCATGGCCAGCTAGAATTAATATAAGATTAACGTGGTTATAATCAATTATAATCAATAAAACATAGCAGATGCATTAACAATATGTGTCCGTTATAATGTGCCTCGCAAAAGGAAAATATGGATTATTGAGTATATTTGATATGTGCTATTGTAAGTCAAACTTCAAGCTGCGATTATAATAGGCACAGCAACCACTATCTCCGCAGAAACCACCTGGTCATTGTAAAATTACATAAAATGTGTCTAGATGGTGGCTTGTTAAAATCATTAGGTCAGTTGTTCATTAGATTGTCTGGTACAGGAAAAATGTTTCCCCGGGTTGCATGGAACTGTAAGATTTGACATACCATAATGCGGTCTCCAGACACCACGTTGATTGATAGGTACGTTATCAATAAGGAAGTTTTAATATTGATATGTGTCTAGCGATAGCCCAATGAGCTAAATATGATTAACTGTCTGGAACGAAATTTGATACAGTTGAGAGCGTTTTAGCCTGTATATCATATTGAAAATCAGACATTAAAGGGATGTCATGCAATTCATTACATCGAATATTTCTGCGCCTCAATACGCATGTATTAGCAGACAAAATTCAGTCGTAAAGTGAAGAAAACTATGTAAATTTGTCATACATGCCATAGCACCGTTTCACGAATTTTAATTCTATGATCGCACATGTGGGTTCAAATCCAATATCTAGATAACAACAATATTTAAAAAGTGCTTTAATCGTTAATTACAATTATCGGTCATCGGATTGTTTTTGTTTTTTTAACTTAGTTTCTCTTTTGTTGATTTTAAGTCAAGTGAATTCATAACACCAGACAATTAACATCGTATAATAACATCTGACGTCAACACCTGAATTATTTCTTCGGGACAATTTCTTACAGGATACAGACAGGAATGTGAAACCTGCAAGGAATTCTCATGTGGATTGTACTTTAGTTAGATTAACCAAACAATTCATGGTAACGGAAATTATGTGCTATATGAGAGACCCATTTACACTATTTTGTTGATTCTAACACTATCAGACTATCCCATGGAGAATCACTTCTGTGTCAGTAACCTCAATGAAGATGTATATGTGACCCGTCACGCTAAAAGGGACCTTATCCGAACTCCAAAAATCCAAATTTTAACAAACTTGTCAGACTCAGCACAGGTTCTTCAGATCCCGTATGCGAAAAGTGAATATATTGTAAGATAGCGACAACATTCCAGATTTAGAAAATTACATAAAAGTGAAAAATGTCGGCCCTAGTCTGGCTGCGCGGACTGCGCAGACAGGCTAGGGTCGATATTTTTCACACACCCGATAAGGTCCCTTTTAGCGTGACGGGTCACATATATACCGGCTACATTCACATGTAGCTAAACTAGCTCAACCCAGCTGATTGTCTAAAATGTGGATATTAACGGAAATTATGTATTCTGTGGGAGATCCATTAATACTACAGTGTTGATTCCACCACTACCAACAGACTTACCCACAGTATATCATTTCTATGTCATTAACCTCAATGAAGATAGATATCTCATCAACTCTTACATGTAGCCCTACTGTACTGCTATTATTGGAACCAAAACTTTGATAGTAACGAAAACTTTGTACTCTGTGAAAATCCCAATTAAAGTCAAAGTGTTGATTCCAAAACTACCAGACTATCTTACAGAGTATAATTTATTTCTCATTAAACTCAATGAACAGGAATGTTCTCAGACATACGTGTATATTGAATGTCCCGGCAAACTAAAGATGAACTGATTGGAAGCCTAGAGGTAGTCTGACATGAATCGGTGATTTACATACCGGGCACCGAAAAAAGAGGTCTATTCCAAACAAGCTACTGGTTTGTACAAGAATCTAATAGAATCCGATTCGATCCCTCTCATGGCCCATTTATGATATGTCAATACCCAGGACTGACTTTACACGGCTAAAGTCACCAATGAAATGGCAATAAATTTTGTTCTAAAAATAGACTTGATTTACGGTTATGTTATGAATTCTTGTAACTACGGTTTGATCTTTTTAACCAAATCTACGGAATACTATTGTTTATCCGAAATTACGCCACGGTTTACTCGATAAAATCGTTCTATATTGGGCGTGTCATGAAACACATGTTTCAGTATTATACCCAAGCATACACGTAGTCTGACTAAATTCCTTATTATTCCCTTACAGCTTCTTCAATATCTGTTGCATTAAAAACTGAACAACTAAGATTATGATCAGCTTGTATTTAGTCATTAGCTGGTTTGAAAACGTGATCATCTCAAATACTTGATCCGAGCTCAACTGAATATACTTACCTATGTACTCTTAAGATTATTTAGACTACATTGGAACCGGATAATCCTTTGCAATATTAACCCTCATCCTACCAACTGGGGTCAATTTGACCCCACACGTCATTTTTGCGTGTAATATTTTTACCGAATGAACTCTGGTGTCCAAATTTTAGGAGTTTGTTGGTCTACCAAAACCTTTTGCATGTCACGCAACATTTTCGGATTTTAGCATAATTTGAGTTTGTAATATTGATTTTGTTGCTGGGGTCCGTTTGGACCCCACTATTTTCACTCTTTATTACAACTACATTGTACTTAAACTTGTTTAAACTTTTTTCTTAAAAAATCTTAATTTAAAAAACCTCTTGATGCATTTCAACCAAACTTCACAGGAATAATCCTTGGGCAACCCTCTCTGAAATTCCTGAAAGGAATTTTGATTTGATAAAAAATACCCGAGTTATCTGCCCTTGATTGTCCAAAATTGCGTTTTTGACTATTTTTTTACTATTTTTACTCTCACATCAACAAATTTTGACCAGTCAAAACAAAACGTGAACTAAATGTTGGTGACTATAATATCTTGCGCGGGTGCAAATTCCAGCTTGATCAAAATCTTAGATCATGAGTTATGTGCCCTTGGATTTTATGCAAAAATTGCATAAAGTAGTAAAATAAATACAGGCCTATGGAGCGATTCAAGCCCTTTAGGGCCTTTTAGTTTTTCATTTCAGTATGTTTTTGTGTTATTATCATTTGTTAGTAACCAATATAAACATTTAAACAAAGAATATGTCTTTTGTGAAACTTATTTTTGTCATGAAATTCAAAATTACGTGTGGGGTCCAAATGGACCCCAGTTGGTAGGATGTGTATGTAAAATATGTTGGTAGGATGAGGGTTAATCATATAAATTTCGATTTTATTGCTTTAAGCATATTCAATGAAGTACTAGCATTGTAGCTTTGCAAGATTGTTTCTTTCTGAAAATGCAGATTATATGGTCTAACATCGCCTCTGAATAATATATCAAGGAAGACATAACATGAAGGTGGTGATAATGTCCCGAAGGTGATAATAGTTAGTGGATGGGCGTTGATCTATGTTTGAATAAGGTGTTATACATTACCACAGCTCCTCGCCCCCACAAAATACCTACACGTGAAGAATGCTCGAACGTTGCTTTATCGAAACTATCGTAAATATTTTTTGGCTAAACGTTCTGCCAACAGCGGGATTCTGTAAAAAATGAAATATTCATAATATCGGGAACATTTTTTTTAAAATTGTTTGCCAAGCAGATTAAGACATAGACAACATTTTAAAAGGATCTGTTCACTTTATACTCGGATCATTATATTAGTGCCCATGATTTCAAAATGCTGCAAACAACAAAATATCAGACACCAAACTATAGTACATTTGCATGCGATTATTTAAATGTTGCAGGTGTCTCACACCCGCAAGGTGCGAACAAATGCATGCAAAATTGTATTGAGATTTTGGACGCGTTTCCCTTGGTTACATATAAACAATACTTTTGTAAACATATGTCATAATATCCGGACTTCACCATAGGTTAATCCATGAAGCAAACGTCTACATTGAATTTAAACTGCTTTATTGTAGCCCTTATTTCTATTGAGACCATATCAAAATTTGCTTTCAGGATATCATTTCCGATTAACTTTTTTTAAATATCCACGTATAAAGGGCTTCCGCGTAACACAATTGCGATTTAATTGCGTGTTGTTCATATCAATTGCATTTTAATATCATATCATAGTACGGATATTGTCCTTAAACGGTTTCATTTCAAACTGCAATAATGCCGATGTCATGTAATTCTCATTTTATACAACATGACGGATTTAACATTAATTTTGATATGAAGTGATTCTCTATATCAACTAGATGCCGAAGGGCAACATGTCGAGCCCGCTCATTTTGAAGAAAGAAGACCATACCTATGTCTACAGCTGTCATTACAATGGCGTTTGGTTTGACCTTGACCTTTGAGCTTGGAATCTGGTTCTTGCACGCGACACTCCGCCTTACTGAGCTTGACATTTGTGCCAAGTTAAGGAATGGCCCGGACAAGCAAAAATCAACTCATTTTTTACATTTGACCTCAAAGTTTGACCTTGACCTTTCATCTTGGAATCTGGTTCTTGCACGCGACACTCCATCTTACTGAGCTTGACATTTGTGCCAAGTTATTTCTGAATCCCTCCATCCATGGTGAAGTTATGGCCCGGACAAGCAAAAATCATCTCATTTTTGACATTTGACCTCCAAGTTTGACCTTGACCTTTGAGCTTGGAATCTGGTTTTTGCACGCGACACTCCGCCTTACTGAGCTTGACATTTGTGCCAAGTTATTTCTGAATCCCTCCATCCATGGTGAAGTTATGGCCCGGACAAGCAAAAATCATCTCATTTTTGACATTTGACCTCCAAGTTTGACCTTGACCTTTGAGCTTGGAATCTGGTTCTTGCACGCGACACTCTGCCTTACTGAGCTTGACATTTGTGCCAAGTTATTTCTGAATCCCTCCATCCATGGTGAAGTTATGGCCCGGACAAGCAAAAATCATCTCATTTTTGACATTTGACCTCCAAGTTTGACCTTGACCTTTGAGCTTGGAATCTGGTTCTTGCACGCGACACTCTGCCTTACTGAGCTTGACATTTGTGCCAAGTTATTTCTGAATCCCTCCATCCATGGTGAAGTTATGGCCCGGACAAGCAAAAATCTTCTCATTTTTGACATTTGACCTCCAAGTTTGACCTTGACCTTTGAGCTTGGAATCTGGTTCTTGCACGCGACACTCCGCCTTACTGAGCTTGACATTTGTGCCAAGTTATTTCTGAATCCCTCCATCCATGGTGAAGTTATGGCCCGGACAAGCTCCATCCGGACGGACGCACGCACTAACGCACGCACGCACTAACGCACGCACTAACGCACATACACCGAACCGCCATTGTGACAACTATGTCGAGCTCACCGCAAGCGGGCTCGACAAAAACTAAAACTAAATCAATAGATCCATGGGGTCCGACAACAAACAATGAGACATAAGTATTGATTTTGCTTATGACTCTCTAGCACGCAAGAGGGGCGATACGAATACGTCAAACGATACACGCTTTCTTTAATTTTAAAAATACCATGCCTGCTATACCTGCTCAGTTGGGCATGTCTGTCTATGGTTTATGATTTATCTATACCCATATTTCTTTTGAATTTTATCTTGTTTATGATTTGATTTAATTATGAGACTATGTACAATGTATCACCTTGGGCATCAGACTTAATTTACAAACATGTCTATCTACAATAGCCAAATAAAATATTCTCAAAGGAGCTTACGTGTAAATTTACACATAAAATAATCGTTCTCAATGAATTCTAAATGAGCCAGGATCTGGAAAAACGTCCCTTAAGGCTTTTGAGCCCAACATAGATCCAGATCAGCCTGTGCATACGCACAGTCTGATCAGGATCCATATTGTTCTCCGCTTGCTTCTTTGTGACCTGTAGTAACTTATAGAGAGCAGCAATGATACATTTTGGACTCCACTTGACAACAGGCTGAGCTTGAAACTCAATTTTGAAAAATGCTTTAAGGGCCGTTTTTCCAGATCCTGGCTCAAATATTGATATTTACATGGCATTCTGCAGAGTAATCATAATTGCTTGCCAGAATTAATCAAAGATTCACGTGATTATGATCAATAAAACACGGCAGATGCATTTAAGAAATGAGTACGTTGTAATTTGCGTCGCGACGGGAAAATGTGGATTATTGAAAATGGTGTTCGTGAACTATTGTAGGCAGAATTATAATGTATAGATAAGAGGGGATAATGGTTTTGCAAAATGCAACATTTCTTTTATTTTCATTTGCCCCTATGTTGTGGGTACTCATTGGAATTGGCTCGTCCCCCTCTACTAAGTAGCTCTGTATTGACCATACTTCCAGTGCTCAGCGCTTGTAGAAACAAGCAGAGAGTGTCAAGAACGTGCCAACTGGGATTTGGCTCTTTCGTGCCACTAAGTTCAGATCTAATTAAAGAAAATGAGGTTGAGAAGGATACAATTACATTCATGTCCAGGATAAATTAGCACTTAGTTTCTTGTCTTTATGATCCATTTCATTTCAAGTATTTGATACATTTTTTTCTATATAAGATATATAATGTATATACATGTAATGAAAAACATAATACAGCAGCTATGACTCGTTCCTTTTCAGACAGAGAAAGTGCGATGCTCCACGCTAAAAAGCTGCTAATAGCCTATATTTCCACTGGACATCAAAAGAACGACAGGGAAAAGCAAGCTTAATCAAGCAGTAAATCTATTGACTGTGTATGACATTTCTGACGCAAAATAGAGATCATTTTCTTGGTTTGATTTATCTGTAGAGTAAACGACACCAAGTCCATTGAATAAAGTCGATATACATGTAATATATAAATTCAGACGTACATTTATCTACTTTTACCATCAATTATAACAATCATAACAGACTCAAATTTCAAATCATTCATCATTTGATAAAGAAATATGGCCATTTAAGCAACAAAATTCAAAATTGAGTCAGTCAGACCAGATCTAGATCAGCACAGCCTGCTTGTCCACGAAGTCTTACAAAGACCTTTGCAGTTCACTACAGTAACTGTGTTTGCATCAGAATGACGTGAGTTTCTGAATAATATCGATCGAAGATTGTCCCAATTGCCAAAAAGGCTTCGAAATAACGACAAAGGTCATGGTCTTTACAATATCAAGGTCAGAAAATGAAAAAAAATAAGTATCCGCACTTAGATCGAGCATTTCTTAAATTTACTTTAAGTTGGATAAGTAAAAGTGTTGATGGTAGAAGGAATTTTGTTCGCAATGTGAGACCCATTAACACTACAGTGTTGATTCTAATACCAATATACTATCCCACAGGGTATCATTCTTATGTCATTAACCTTAATGAACCTTCGTAAAAGTTAAAAATAAGAGAAAGATAAAGAAGATAAACTGTCTATGAACATAGAAATGAGCCGGAATCTCCAAAATCGACAACACTACATTTGAGACAGTTATGTTTCAAGACCAGCCTTTGCCTTAGAGGATTTTGAACTTGATTCATGCTATTCTCTCGGGTTTTTACATACCATGGTGAAGCTATTGAAGAACGACCTGGTTCTCGATCAGACAGCGTTTATACGCTGGTAACCATGTTTAACTCACAAACTTTAAGATACCATTTTTACTTGTACCTTCATTTCTCCTATGCAAGGCTTCAATTCAATTCTGAACAAATTTAATTTCATTTTCAGGATATCATATCAGATTCACATTTTTGTAATATCCGTGCCTGATAGGCTTCAGCGTAACAGATTGACACTTTAATTGCATTTGATGCATATAAATTGCAGATTAATTCAAGGTGAAATTTCCTATTGTGAAATCTGAAAAAGAACAGCAATGAATAATCAAGCTCAAATATCTCCCAGAAGGAACGGCACTTTCCTTACTTATAAAAATATAAATAAACCAATAAGATATTATAAAACCAAACGAAAATCAACGATATTAAATATGTTTTTTTCTACTTTTGTAATTCTACAGAAAGATCGGTTATGTGAACATGTCAAAGTATTCAGATTATTGTGGCTCGCTCTTTGGAGTAATATCATAATGTTCTGTAACAATGCTAAATGCAAATGAGTAGGTCATCTGGTCACAGTGTCGCCCATAACTGTTAATCAAATGTGTTTTTTTAATGTAAGACCTGGGTAATGGGCTATGTGATTAGTTATGGAACGAAATCTTTATGGTGCAAATAGACGATTTTAAAGGGAGGCAATTTTCATTGTTCTCAAATTTTGATTTTTTTGTTTATTTTTTCCACACTCTTCATACAATTTAACAAGAGTGCCATCGTCACAATATACGCCGCCACTTATAAAACTTGAGACAAAAAAATGACATTGACAAGGATTTATAAATATTCACTGAAAAACCTTTAAAAAATTGTGTTCACAAAAAGGTTTTTATAAATATCCAGTGAAAAACCTGGAAGGAATTGCATTCACGAGGCTGAAATATCATTAAGCCCCAGAGACTAAGATTGAAGGGGGCATAATTCTGGCAAAAATCAATGAACCATGAAATCCTTCCTTCATGCACATCTACCAATTGAGGTGATAACATCCACCAAGTTTCATTAAGATCCAGCCAGAAACTTAGGAGGAGTTGTGTTGACAAGGCTGCAATTTCAATAAGCCCCAGAGACTAAGTTTTTAAGGGGCGTAACTCAGGCAAAAATCGACGAACCATAAAATCCTTCCTTCATGCACATCTACCAATTGAGGTGATAACATTGACCAAGTTTCAAGAAGATCCAGCAAGAAACTTAGGAGGAGTTGTGTTGACAAGCCTGCAATTTCAATAAGCCCCAGAGACTAAGTTTTTAAGGGGCGTAACTCAGGCAAAAATCGACGAACCATAAAATCCTTCCTTCATGCACATCTACCAATTGAGGTGATAACATTGACCAAGTTTCAAGAAGATCCAGCAAGAAACTTAGGAGGAGTTGCGTTGACAAGCCTGCAATTTCAATAAGCCCCAGAGACTAAGTTTTTAAGGGGCGTAACTCAGGCAAAATTCAACGAACCATAAAATCCTTCCTTCATGCACATCTACCAATTGAGGTGATAACATTGACCAAGTTTCATTAAGATCCAGTCAGAAACTTAGGAGGAGTTGTGTTGACAAGCCTGCAATTTCAATAAGCCCCAGAGACTAAGTTTTTAAGGGGCGTAACTCAGGCAAAAATCAACGAACCATAAAATCCTTCCTTCATGCACATCTACCAATTGAGGTGATAACATTGACCAAGTTTCAAGAAGATCCAGCCAGAAACTTAGGAGGAGTTGCGTTGACAAGAAAAGTGGACGTACGTACGGACGGACGGACGGATGGACGGATGGACGGATGGACGGATGGACGGATGGACGGACGGACGGACAGACGGAGAAGATGACGCCAATATACGTCCGCCTCCGGCGGCGTATAAAAACATTTTCACAAAAATTGTTTTGAATATTTCCTGGGAATCTGAACACGCTCAATTATTTCCGTTGTTACGGAAACGGGCGATATTGCATCTAACGGTACTTTAAAAAAGTGGAACATTATCGGAAATGTTCGATATATGCTCGTACTTACGGACGTCACAGTAAAAGTCAAAATTTAACGATTATACAGGAAGTATATTACCCTGGTCTTACCTTAAACACCTGCTACATTCAGAGAATGCCTGGCCTCTTTACACTCATTCTATGCTTCCATCCAATCTCAAATCAGTCGTGCTTAACCTAATATTGATTTTTTTTATAATTGTAGACTAGAGTCACGCAATTCCCCTTCTCCAATATTGTTAATGATAGATATTAGCGACGGAAGCCTGTCTCCAGAATGGATTAGACTTGCATTATGTACTGCAATATGCATAAGAAGTTCCGAGATATAATCTCTATTATGGGACACGGTCATTAAGGCATCATCTTTTATGCATTACTTCAATGATATATCAAATCCTTTATGGGAATATTCGTAGATGCAATGTCTTTGCGTTCAATGAAATAATACCAAACATTGCATTATGGATACAGACATAATCCTTTTTGATTATCGAAAAGCAACATTAAAGCATCATTAACACATCGTTTCCATAACGATATACAACTAGTACAGACTACCCTTAACCAACAATGCCATATTTTTACGAGTCTACGGAGAAAGACTTTCGGCCATTTTTCTTTATTTTAAATGTGATTATTATTAATACGCAAGAAACACGTAATCTGTAAATTCTGTTCAAGATGTCATCATTTCCGTTGCGGAAAATCACCCGACACAATAATTTCGATATTTTCCAAACATATGTTAATATATGACCCATCTGAGAAACAGATGAATCAGATGTGGTGAAAAAACGACAGGGATTTGCTTCACGCTAACGTTCTATTGAAAATCAGATGAAATAAAAAAATATTGAAGACTTTCCAAATATTGACTGGTCGTCGATGCCTTTGCTATCAGCTGATTTTAACAGATCTGCCAGAACCGTCTAATTCCTGAAGTATTTCGGCATTCTCTGCTTCATGATTATAGATGCTTTTCTGCATCTTCTTTGCTACGTAATTCCCCGCCCTGATTACCCTTACCCGTAGTTTGGAGAGTTTAATCCGTCTTACCAGGATCAATAGTGTAGAGAGTATTAAAACCTGTAATGAAGAAGATTTTAGAGAACAATGTGGATCTTTATTGAATGTATCTGAATCCAAATTGACCGTAAGGTGGCTAGTTTCCATGAAACACAACAGATACCAACTATATAAAACCAAAACAGAAATGTTCACGAAATTTGAATGTATAATTCTTTATTCGAACGTAGACCTCGATTTTTATGTTGAATTAACATATTGTTTTTTTTTGTATATTTTTTATGTTGAATTAACATGTTGGTTTTTTGTATAAACGATAATACGTAGACTGGTTTGCAAGCAAATCGAGTTTTAAAAAAGCTAATACATGTATATTGCATGTGTAAACATCTAAATGGTACCCGAGACCAACTGGCATATATTTTGTGGAAGTTTCTTTTTTGGTTAAGTATATTAATTATTAACTCAAAATGTTTATAATGAGAGTCATTAATATCTTATCCTGACCTATTAATTATCTAATTACGTCAGTTTTGTAGATTAAAGCTAATTAATAGCAAATTTACCCGAGAGGCACGTCTGTATGCTATAGAAAAACTGGGTTCAATATATTTTGCTATTAAACACTGAAATAAAAATTCTACGGATATATCAAAAACACATTCAGCTGTACTTTGCACCTGTACGATTATGAGAATTGAACATACAACTAAAACCATATCTAAATAAGCATCGTTATCAACTAAGGTCCGACAGGCATCGATAAAATGTCAACTCCAATGATTATAAACTTACGAAACAAATCTCTTCTTATTTAATGTTTACCATAATAGCAAACACGTAGTTCTGAGCTGAAATGACATCCCTTGACAGCCAGAAGTGGCTATCAGCAGTTAAATTTTAACTGCTGATAGCCACTTCTGGCTGTCAATGGACGATGTGATACTTTTATGGGGTAGATTGTATTCGTTTTCAGAATCTTACAAGCGTTTATTTGATTGGTCAGAAGAACATAAAATCGGAGACAATCCCTATTTAGCGTATGTCAGATGCTACAGGCAAATTAACATCAGATTTTGTTCACATTGCTTTATCATATACCACAATGCTGATTGATTCTTCCATTTCAAACGTTCATACACACCTGGATCAATTTATTACTTATTCTATACTTATGTACACTATATAGGGGATATTTTGACATAGACATCATTCAGAGAAAGTACGAAACTGCTGATGGTCAGCATTTTCTTATTATCTCTCAATGATTTTCAAAAAGATAATCTAACGCTAACGTCAAACGAATAGATTTAGTATGAGAAAGAATTAGAAGATGATTTCTGTTATTTTATACTTTCAGAAACAACGACAATAAGATGCTGAACCAAACCTACCTGAGCAACAGAAGTACGAATGTAACTTTAACCCTAGATTATGATAACGGGTTGTACACGGACTTAGACTACGAAGTGCTACTGCTGAAAATAAATGAACATGAAGTTAAACAAATGCTACCAGTCATACTTTTCTACGCTTTTATTCTGATTCTCGGCCTTTTTGGAAATTTTCTGGTATTACTAGTGTATACATACAGATACAAACGTTCACAAGCCAGAGTTTTTATCCTATTCTTAGCAACGATAGACTTTTTAATGTGTTTGTTTGGACTGCCGTACCAAATGTTTGATATGACGCATCCATACACATACACAAACTCAGTTATGTGTAAGATATGGACTTTCATAGTGATTTCTCTATTCCACATATCAGTGTTCGGCCTAGTTGTCATCGCCGTAGATAGATACATAAAAATATGCCATCCCTTGGGTAAGTTCCACACGCAATATTTCGGCAAGAAGCGGGCGTGTGTTATTGCTGTTCTCCTCGGTCTTCTTCTATCGTGGCCAATATTATTTCTCTACGGATCCGCTGAAATGGAAACAGGCGTTTTAAACATCACTGGGCATGCATGTTTTTATACAGTATCCGATCCCGAGAGCAATATAACGTTGATCTACTCCACTACGACTGTATGTTTTTGTGTGGGAAGCACCGTGTGTTTGATTGTGTTATATTCGTGTGTTGTTTATCGTATTTATTCCCGATATAGAAACGGTATGTCACTCAGGACAATACAACAACACACGGAGGACAGCACGTGTTATAACAGCGAAGATAAACGAAGACCAACTATTACTGTTCAAAATGATGACGAGCAGCAGGAGGACATACAGCACAGCAAAAATAAAAACACGAACGGTAAAGGTCCATCGAAAGGGGTAAAATTTGTTGATCTCGAGCTTGAAAATATTAGTCGTGCGAGGACAAAGAGCAACGGTATTCATAGAATATTGGATGAGGAGATAGACATGGACAATGAATACCATACAAGTAATTTAAATTGTGATATAAATGTGGAAGCATCAGACCAAAGAATGAAAAACAATATCTTGCAAGCTCTACCACTTCTTCATACTAAAAACATTCCTCATTCAGAAACAAATTTACACTCGACGGTAGATACACTTGAAATGATTGATCTAAAAAGGTTTCCCGTTCGAAACGGCACAAAATATACGAAATATTCTAGCACAGACGAAGACGAACCAATTCCAAACAGAAAGCTTAGAACACTGAATCGTGAATCGTCAATATCACTTAATGATCTAGAACAAAGAATAGTTACAAATTCTCCTAATGAACGTTTGTATAAGTTTGTACATCCGAAAGCAACCCGTGATGTTGGAAACTCAAGGCGACATTCCTGTTTAGAACGATCAACCTTGCGACAGGGCGGACGACTTAGCCTTCCGTTTAATAGTTTACAATCCTCGACAAGTAAAACGTCTCTTAACAGTTATAAAAGTGGAAGTACTCTTGTAGATGACGGGATGAGAATACATGGCGGAAGTATTTATAGAAAATCAATGCGAAATCAAGAAGGAAGCGCGGCACCAAGGGGACATTCCAAAATTACCAAAATAATGATCACTATAACAACTGTTTTCATTCTAAGTTATACACCTGCTTTGATTATCATTGTATGGTCGAATCTACGACCTGAAATCTGGGACATTATTTCCATTCACGAAACTCTTGTATTTGAGTTTTGTCTTAGATTTTATCTGATCAATAATATATGCAATCCGTTTATCTATGGTTTTTGGGACAAACGTTTCAAACGAGAAATTGCATTTTCATTTAGAAAGCTATTGAATAGCATAAAATTCACACAGAAAAAATAAAGGTTTAGTCTCCTCACGATATAATGACACATATTTACAAATTATGCCTTTGTAAACAAGGGAAAAACGTCCTTGATTTTCTATCAAATTTTGCACATGATGGCTCGAATCTTGCAGGCGTTATTTACCTGTAAATTTCTATTACCATAATGCAAAATTACAGTAGTTTGGATTTCAATATTGTATTGTTTATATAAATATTATTTTTAACACGTGACTTAATATACCGACCGGACTATGACAAAATATTAAATGTTGGTAAAGTACAGATGACTTCTATTATAAGAGCACAATTTCATTCAATCGATGGAATATGATTCCGTAGAATAAACACATCTTTTAACTAAAAGTCTCTTGTTGTTTGTGGGTCACCAAGTATCCTATCAATCAAATATAAATGAGCCGGAATCTGGAAAACGTCCCTTTAGGCTTTTGAGCCCAACATAGATCCAGATCAGCCTGTGCATACGCACAGTCTGATCAGGATCCACATTGTTCTCTAATAGCTTCTTTGTGACCTTTAGTAACTTAAAGACAGCAGCATGGATGCATATTGGACTGCATTTGACAACAGTATGATCTTCAAACTCAATTTTTAAAAATGCTGTAATGGACGTTTTTCCATATCCCGGCTCAAATCATTTTAGCCAGGATCGATCTGGAAAAGCGGTGTTACTACGTTTGAGACCAATATAGACCCAGATGAGCATCATTTCCGCAATGTTTACCTCCCGTTTGTACATGTACCTTACGAAAGTTCGTAAGGAAAAAGTTGAGGTAGAACCCTTGCTTGCGAAGATGGATGAGCATGTGCATCAAGAGCCATTTCTTTCTTTGATAGCTTCTTTATGACTCGTACTAACTTTAGCAGAGTCAATATTTGGAAAATGCGTATTTCCAGCATTTCACAAACAGGCTGATTAAGGTCTATGCTGTTCTCTTATAGATTCTTCATGATTTGTTTACTATCGGTAGCAGAGCATGGATCCTGATCAAATTGAACTCAATACACACGCCCATTTTGAAACATAGTGTTTCAAAAATTCATTTACCATTTCCAAAACCACAAAAATGGACAATTAAAGGTAGAATATCATTACATATAACAGAACAATGTTATGATAAGCAGAATACCATTTAGTATAACAACGAAAATCTTGAGACAAGAGACGCTCGTCATCAACATTTCCTTCTTTAGTCTCAACATTTTCCGAAGTCATTTTGTCTATTGACGTCAAAAGCAGGTCTTATTTTGGGAAAAGGTTATAAGGTCCACTCTTCCAATTCCCGTGGCATCTGCAGATCTCGATTGAAAACGAGAATAAACAGACTTGCAGTTTTTTTGTCATTTCTTTTTTACAGCAATCAATCAAATTTCACTGTATAAAGTAATACTGAAAATTGTTTTCCTGGTATTTCTCACTCTATCCGTGATTTGATTTATTGGGTTTTAACGGTGTTTTAAACTGCGATGGTCATATCGTATCGTCTGGAGTACCACCTAACCGTGGATTTCTCTCACCAGTACTACAGGCCCATAGGAAGCAATTTGATATTGGGTGGAATTAAGCCACAGTTTCTTAATGTCGAAGGAGGGCTGAATTTGATTTTCACTGAATTTCCAGTTTGAAATGAAGACATTTTGGCATTTTTTTGGCCAACTAGTAACCCCCCACCCCCCACCCCCCACCCCACCCTAAGGGCCTGTACTACCACATCCAAACAGAACCTCCAGTTGCTCTCTCACGTAGATCTATGATTCACATCCACTGATGAGAGACAGATGACTTTTGTCACATCTCAGAATAATCCGAGTTTTCTCTGATGAAATTCGCTCTTTGATATGTTGATGTCGCTCATTTACGAAATGAGCGACATCAACATATCAAAGAGCGAATTTCATGATTAACCTCAGAATGGATACTGGCAGAGCTGGATTCGAACTCACGTCCTCTTGATTGACAGATTGCGAGGTAACCGACTGAGCTATCCGGGCCCGGTCCTGCTTATAATGCAAACGTCGTCCATCTAAATATCAATTTTCATATACAGCGTTTCGGGTGCTTATTTTATTCCCTTTCGATTCTGCCTTCTTTGAAATACACCAGCAGGCTACATGTACCCATATCGAATTTGTGGTTCAGAGAATATCAAAAATTAACCTCCGCTACCGGAGATCGGACTCAAATCTCTTAACCCATTACCACACAGTGACTCTTTTTGACTCCCTACAATATAATGGCTTTGGAAAACATCGTGGAAAATGAAGAAATTGCTTGTGTCAAGCAATTTCTTCGTTTCCAACAATGTTTTCTTCTCCAAAAGACCTACGAATTTTCAAATTTCATTCACTTGAAATTGTCGTCTGCAATATGTTTCAATTTCGACCACCATAAAATCATGTCGTTTGGGAATGTGTTATTCGTCAAGCAGAAGTTATATACCCCTCGATCTCGAACATAATTTTGCGAGCAAACGCTCGCAAACGTGTCGAAGTAGCAAGGAACATCATTTTATCTCGAAGGTCGCGGCCTTAGCGCAGTTGGTAGCGCATCCGCTCTCATTCGAGAGGTCCCGGGTTCGATACCCGGTCGCGGCAAATACCCTTACTGACAAAAATGTCACCCACCAATGGGTTTGAAATCGTTAACCTAAGTTGGCAAGCAGCTAGAGAGTAAGGGTGTTGTGGTAGTACTGGTTTGAGAAACAACAGGAATATATGGTTGGGTGCCCCAGTCGCCGCGATATGACCATAGCATTTGAAAACGGCGTAAAACCCCAATAAAATTCAAACATTTAACTCGAGTTGTACTTTCGATTTTGTCCAGTTTTAATTAAAATGATTTTTGATATTTATGATTTACGTTGCTTATCAAGTTCGTTCACAAATGAACTATAGAAGGAAAAGGGAAAACTTCACAACGAGCAATTTCTCATCCTTTCCTGCGACATGTATATTTCAAGGCCAGTATCTATTTCAAAATAGATGCTTGACATTTTTGAATTCCATTGATGAGGACGGGACCTGTTTTTAGCTCACCTAAGCACAAGGTGCCCAAGTGAGCTATTGTGATCACCTTTTGTCCGGCGTCCGTGCGTATGTGCGTCGTCCGTCGTGCGTCGTCCGTCAACAATTTCTTTAAATGACATATTCTCCTAAACTACTGGGCCAATTTAAACCAAACTTGGCAGGAATGTTCCTTATGTGACCCCCTTTCAGAATTGCTAAAAGAATTGAAATCCATAAAAAACTCTGGTTGCCATGGCACCAGAAAAGGAGAAATTTGACTGAATCTCAATACTATATTTGAACGACATCTCCTAAACTACTGGGCAAATTTCAACCAGACTTGGCAGGAATGTTCCTTAGGTGACCCCCTTTCAGAATTGCTAAAAGAATAGAAATCCATAAAAAAAACTCTGGTTGCCATGGCACCAGAAAAGGAGAAATTTGACTGAATCTCAATACTATCTTTGAACGACATCTCCTCCGAAACTACTTTGCCAATTTCAACCAAACTTGGCAGGAATGTTCCTTAGGTGAACCCCTTTCAAAATTGCTAAAAGAATTGAAATATATAAAAAAATTCTGGTTGCCATGGCAACAGAAAAGGAGAAATTTGACTGAATCTCAATACTATCTTTGAACGACATCTCCTCCTAAACTACTGGGCCAATTTCAACCAAACTTGGTAGGAATGTTCCATAGATGACTCCCTTTCAGAATTGCTAAAAAATTTGAAATGCATAAAAAACTCTGGTTGCCATGGCAACAGAAGAGGAGAAATTTGACTGAATCTCAATACTATCTTTGAATGACATCTTCTCCTAAACTACCACGCCAATTTCAACCAAACTTGGCAAAAATATTTGTTAGGAGGTCCTCTTTCAGAATTGCTAAAAGAATTGAAATTGACTGAAAACTCTGGTTGCCATGGCATCAGAAAATGAGAAATTTGACTAATTCTCAATAATTTATTTGAACAACATCTCCTCCTACACTACTTTGCCAATTTCAACCAAACTTGGCAGAAATATTTCTTAGGAGGCTCCTTTTAAAAATTGCTAAAAGGATTGAAATCCTTTAAAAGCTGCGGTAACCATGGCAACAGAAAAGGAGATTTTCCACCAAATCTCAATGACATCGTTGAATGATATCTCCTCCTAAACTAACAGGCTAATTTCCACCAAACTAGGCAGAAATATTCCGTAGGTCACATTTAAAAAAATGCTAACAGACTTGCAATTTATAAAAAAAACTCTGGTTGCCATGGCAACAGAAAAAGAGAAATTACACGAAATCTGTCAAAAGCAATTTCTCAAAAACTGCAGAGCCAAATTTGACAAAACTTAATATTTGCATTACTTATGATATTGCTAAGAGGTACTTTTCTTTGCTTTTCAAAACCTTGTCACAGAAAAAGTTGACTTCTTGTAAAAATCTGCTTATCAGGGGCATAGCATCTACATTTATGCATAGATTTAAAAAAATGTATGGGTAAATGTGTTCTTTATCATGAGCAGATGTTCTATTTGAAATATATATTTAGGTAGGTTCAAGGTCATAGATCTAGGTCAATTTGTAAATTTCTGTTTGTCAGTCTGTATGTTTTATTTCAATTCCATCTGTCCAAAGCAATTTCTCCATAACCACATAGCCGAATTGGATGAAACTTCATATTTGAGTTACATAATTATGAATTGGAATTATGGTAGTTTTCTGGGTTTTCTATGGTTTGAAATCGCATATCGGCGTTCATATGATCTTTGACCCTTTATTGCATTACCTGTAAAAAATCTGATCTGTAATAAAACCCGATTTCAGGTGAGCGACCTAGGGCCAACGGCCCTCTTGTTTACTTTCGACTTAAGGTAGTTCACCCCTAATGAGATTCGCATTATTCGGGCACGATCGAAATTATTCGGCGGTGGAAGTCTCTACCGCCCAATGTTTACGACTGCGCCCGAATAAGTTCCGATACGTAACGACGTCGCTCGAAAAAAAAATCCGATGTTTTAAATATCTCAAAATGGTGACATTACGGGTATTCTACCTTAAGCAAAAAAATACGACTAAACCGATGTCAACTTAACGAGTTTCGACTGTACAATTTTTCACTTTTCTTTTGTAATAATTATATTCATTAAACCATTAACCCAATGCTACACAAAGTCGCTTTTTGACGCCCCACACAAAATGATTAAGGCAATCATTGTAACTAGCAATTTCTTCATTTACCACAATAATTATGTTTTACTTAGAAGAACATAAAATGTAAACAGTATTCACTTGAAATTGTCGTCTGCAACATCTTTGAAATTAGACGTGTCTAGAATTTAAGCCTCATCTAATGCGGTAAATCGTAAGAGGGTAGCATTGTCAAGAACAAGCTTCACTTACGAACAGACCGTGCTTCGTATGATTTCATAGAGGTGTCAAATTTGGTTTACTAGATTTAACGTCTCTAACCGCTATGGTCATACTGGAGCCCATAGCCATGGAGTCCTGTCATTTCTCATACCAGTACTACCACAGCATCCTTACCGAGCCTCCAGCTGCTCCCCCACATAGGTAAACGTTGATCGAACCATTATTGAGAGAAAAAATTGTCTGAAGGGATATTTGCTGCGGCCGGAGTTCCAACCCAGAAGTTCATAATTGAGAATCCGATAGGCCACCGACTGCACTCTGGTCGCGGACGAAGATTTGTCGAATAACCCTTCTATGATTTTGAGTTAATCTTTTGGGGGCTTAAAAAGAGACTATATAATGTTAAAATTCAGTAATGTCCAAGTTTCTACAATTGCTGCTTTACCCAAAGTTCATATTTAACTCTAATTAAATTTAAATACATTTTCAATTACCATTACAAATGAAAAAGATACGTTTGTAACTATACTATAGTAACTTCGATTTTACTGTCTAATCTACCTTTGGAATAAGATATAACGGTAATCGAGTCTTTTCGGAAAGGGTTTACTGTCGTCTTTGTCGACAGCCATTACCGAATGTCTGTAGAAAACTTCATTTACATATTTTCCGGACAATATTCCGGGAAAATGTTGTATATTTGACGTCGCCCGGTGGCATTCCGTCTGACGTTGACATTGTCTATAATTTTTCTGATAAACCATTTTTTATGAATCTACATTCAAATCTGAAATCAAGACGAATTGAGGTGCACCTGATATGTTGAAAGGCCAGTGAGTAGCTGTTTGGCCATAACGATGATTACTTTTGAAAATAATTGTTCAATCTGAAGTTTCGAACGCAGCCACCGATAATTAACCGTATTGACATAAGTTAACATGGGAAATGGTTGGGTGCTCCGGCTACCGACATATACACAAAAATGAAGTTCAAGTTCGCGTTTAACCCCATTTTAATCAAAGTCACTGATATTTTTGTAAAGTATTTTTGCGTTCAGACATGACACAAAGCGAAACAACTCTAAAAATAGCAAATTGCTTTATTCTAGATGACGTCGCGCTCAATGTTGGCGTACAATTGCGTAACCGACGTTATTTTGCAACGACGCTACAGTAGGCACAAATAAAGAGCGGAAAGCAACCTTTCTCGTGATTTCACTCCGGTTTTAATTCTGTTGCGGTGTGTCACATGCTACATGTATATATTTTAAGCTTCAATCTATAGATATTGATCGGTGTCTTTGTACCAGATCTAGTCAGTTCAACTTATTTTTCTCTTTAGATTACAAAAATCTCCGAAAGACGTATTATTGTATCAAGAACTTTCTAAAACCGTACCATTTTCATTTCAAAATGTCATTAATTTAAAACAGTCATTATATGAACAAAATATAATTGATGTATACTTTTAATGTTAATCATAAAAATATAAATGAATAACGAAGAATAAATGTCGCATTCGCAAGAATCCGAAATTAATATGCTTTCCAATATTTGCCTCTTGGTGTTCCGCATCCGCCATAACTTAGGTATCCAGTAAATGCATTAAAAGCACATGTGAATCTGATCGTATTAATTTAGAACTTGATACTTCATATAAAAATTAAAATTATCTTAATAAGCTTTCTCTCATACTCATGTAGTAACAGATTTTTTATACGACGTCGTTGACGAACGTCGCAGATTATTCACGCTTTTGCGCGTTCACACATTGGATTGTTATTTAGATTCTCTTTTTATTTTGTATAAACAAGACATGACGTTTTTGCATTTTATTATGTTTTTAATCTTTCAATATATTACTACATTTGGGTTGGTATATGAGCCGAAAATATCAAAAACAAACTCCACCAAACAATTTTCTCCACTAGCTTCTCTAACTGCCGTTTTTACTCCTTTTCCATGTCGGTACGCCGTACCATATCCCTAGCTTTATCCTTGTTTTACAACATTGAGCCTTGATTTTTTTCTAATTATCTTATATGATGACATTCTTTAGGTAAATAAAATATCAGAAGTTTTGCTTGAGCACGTTTTGAAAAATAATCGTTTTGTGAAGATTTACAAGTATAATTTCACGGCGTGCTGCGGGGTTGCGTTCCTTAACCCTTTTAATGAGAGAAAAAATATCGTTTTAATCAAACGACACTTATGATACTTTACCAGAGAGTTAATAATATGATAAAATTGCATACGTGAAAAAATAAATGCAATCGAATGAAAGGTAATAAAGTAATGATGAAATTCTACGAACTTTTTGTTCAGCCCTCGTACGTGACGTTGACGTAACGTTTTCGGACAGTGTGACATTTTCGCTAGATTTACAAAAGAACGTTTTTCTTCTCGACAAACTATCAAATTTCGCAAAATTGCACATTTACTTATTGACATATGTCTGTACTTTTATTTTGATGTCTTTATATATAATTAAATGTGCTAATACGATTTTTAGCATCTCTTCATTTGTTCACATTAAACTATTTAGTGTGTTTTTCGGCGCGTGTGACATTGTCGCTAGAATTAAAAAGTTAAATTTTTCACAGATTTTAAAACGTGAAACTCCACAAACAATTATATCTTTCAAAACTACAAACAATGTACTTCGAACTCAAGAATTAAAGTTTCTACAATAATAGACGTGTTTTTCTGTTTTGCCGTACTAATTAAATACATCCAAATAAAAAATCAGAATCTTACCTTTTTATCTATACTAATTAATCACACATTATTCAAGTCATTTGCGTCTTTTTTCTGTAAAACGTGTTTTGACTTATAGAAGAGATGACTTCACGTCATTCCTTAAACGATTTGGTGAGAAAAGCGTTGTTTTTGTCATTTTCGGACACGTTTTCACTCACGATTGTGTTAATTTGGTTACATCTTACCTTATCATTTAATGACGTTCGTAAACGTTTCGCATTAGATTAAAACTATTTTGAATCTTTAAAAATAGTTTTCGTCGTTAGCATTCACAAGAAAAATCATTGCCGAATCCGAAGATATAAATTTCGCACAAATTTATTAATCCTATGCATTCTGGTGGTAGTTTGAAAAGGAGAGGTATGACGTTTTTTCGTTTGTACGTCAACATTGAGCGCAACGTCAGATTAGTTTCCCTTTCCTTCGTTTACTTTCTATGAAAATAGTTTATTGCCAGGATACTCGAGGTACAACACACGGCAAGGAATTACGTGACATACGGCATCGATACAAGTTGCAGAAACTATTCAATAAATCTTAAAATACGTGACCGATTTGTATAATTTGGTTTGGAACAAAGAAGACAAAACATCGACAGAAATTTATGTGATGGGTCTTCAAAACAACACATTATACAAAGTCATTGACGAGCGAAAAAGAAAAAGGTTATTAGTCAGTAGCACGTATGTATACCATTGCAGTTAGTTAAAAAAACACCACACCAACAAAGCCCTCGTATATTTTAACCGTTTCAACATATTCGTTTACCAGGGATGTCAGACATGGCTTTTTTGGAAAGAGTTGATTGAAAAATAATGCAGATGTTTCGTGATGCAATACGGCTATATCGATGTATTTGTGGACAAACATTATGAATTATAAATAGCAAAATCTCTTTTATGAGCTCTATCGTGTTAATTAGCTCGATAAGCCAATAACTCCTACGCTATCGTACGATTTAAGCGTATTCTCAAACAACGCACGCTTTTGTTAAAACGTTGAGACAAAAGAAGAAAATGCTGATAATCAGCATTTTCTTCTTTTGTCCCGTCATTTCGTGTGGTGTATTGTTTATTTTTATAACCATGCATTTAGTCTTCTTTGGCAGCTTTCAAAATGAAATGATTGACTTTTTGTCGCTTTTGAAAGGGTCACTATGCGCTACGATACGCTATGTTACAGGCGTGTGCGAGACAAATATTTGAATTGCCCCGTTCCAAATCAACACAATTATAGACTGCTCCAAATTCAAAGCAATTTTAGAACCTTTGATAAACAAACGATCGCAATTCCGAAAGATTTGCAAAGTCTTTGGCCGCGAAATTATCATAGAAAAAATGGCCTATGTTGGACATTTTCTTATAAAACGATATTTTTCTCGCGTTCAATTTTCTTATTTAGTCTGAGTTTTTCCATTGTCAGATAATACGCATCTTTTATATTCATTTGATTGGAACAAATTACGTCGTCGGTTCTAAGATTAAAGGTGGAACGTCTGGCGAATTCTTACATTATTGCAATTCTGCTTTTTATTGGAAATTATCTTTAGGGCATTGACTTTATTGGAAAACAATTGTCGATAGGAGTGTATTATCGGAAGAACTTGTTTTGAATTGGACGTGTTTTGGATACACGCAACATGAAACTATCAATAAGGTAAATAACTTTACTTTTTTCATTATTGTCTACCCAAATTAACCCGGAACAACTTAATTTTCGTGTACAAAGTCCGTTAGTTGAGCGTCTTAACAAAACATTGCCGAAGTGGAGTCATTACGTTTGCAGATGTTCCGGGTAAATCTTGCTGGCCAATACCTTTTTCTTTAATGTTTGTTCAAATTTATATTTTCATGGCGCGAAGTCACGTGACAAAAGATTTCGATTTCAGTGATTCTCTAAATAAGGCTCGTATGGCCTATTTGAAAAGACAAATTGAAGCAGAGAAAGTCTGTAAACTCTGCAGAATCGCTAAATGCATTGGATCTTTTAAAGTGACATTTCACATTTATTTCTTTTTTCAAAAGTATGTCTTGATGCAAAAATTGATTATTCTAATGCATAGAAATGCTATCAGTTTTTTGAAGTGGTTATTTATAAGCGAAATATACGCCTTTAAAGTTGAGACAGAAATGACAAATTCTATATAAATCTGAACTGTTGTCCACAACAATTTGTTTAATTTTGGTACTAAAATATATATTTCTCGTAAACGGTTCAATATTTTGGCTTGAAATTTTCAGAATTTTCGCAAGAAAACATGCTCTTTCAGATAGAATAAAAGTAAAATTTATGTAAAAATAATCGTGAAATGTCACTTTAAAAGTCGCCAGATAGAGAACTTATGAAACACTAGACGAAAATTCTCTTGGTTGTCATTAACATTTTTGTACTGATAATTTAAGATATTCCACATGCAGCTAATTTTTAACGTTTTCTACGGTCTCTGCTTCAAACCGCTAATACAAAACGGCCGTTATTATTCTACGCACCGAGATTTAACAAATCAATATAGGTTTGATCATTGCCGCTTAAAAGAAAACGAATGGTGATAAGTCAAATATTTGTCACATGTTTGTACACATTTATTCGTTTATTACGTCCCAAATCTCATTCCATTCTAGGTCATCAATACCAAAGCTATTTGTCTTCCTCACAATTACGGCCGTATCCTTCCACACAATGGGTTTGATTTACAGTACAATACGATCTTGGCCATCACTGTCCACAAGAAGACGAAGCAGTGGCGATCTCAAAACTCGTACTGTTACAGGTAAAACAGACCAAAATACCAGTAGGCCTATATGTAGAAGTATGAATTAACACCAATGGCTGTGTTTTTTTCCATTTAACTTAAAGTATTATAAGAAGGGTTTCCAGAAAATTGAATTATAAATGGGTCTTTAAACCAATGCATTAGCCAAAAGCATTTAATGTTATTGTCAAGCTCTGAATGATCATAAATATTTCTGAAATATGTTTTCTTTAAAATACTTCAAATACAGTTTCAAATAATCAGTCGTATTTATCCTTAAGCAATATGAGTAAAGTCGAGCTATTTTTTCAGCTATTTAGCTTAAAACCTAGATATTAAGCTCAATGACCAGAGCGAATTAGGCAACAATCATCAGTTCCTTTCCAAGGCTTAAGCTTATTGCCTATTTCAACTTATTGCCGCTAATATATACACACTATTTTCTAAAGAAAAGTTAGCTTTAATACTATTGCATAGATATTGCGTAACGTGCAAAACGAAAAACGCAATTGAAACTCAGGAAATGAAAACATATTGAAATATAATTATACCTCTAACAATTACAAATCCATCTACGCAGTTATCTGTTTTGACATTTAGGTCGACTCACAAATACGTTCAGGTTTACAAACAATGCAACAGGAGAAGCATTTAGATTCAAGATCAAGTTAACAACTAGTGAACAGTTGGAGTATGTAACGAGATACAAAGGCAGTGAAAGCAAAAACATGTTTATTCCAAAGAGAAGAAAGTGGACTACTGCAGATACATACACGAATGAATGGATGAGACTGGACTTATTGTCAAAGGTGATTATACAAGGGCGGATCCAGGATTTTTTCCAGGGATGGTCCAAGCCCAATTTTTTTTCCAGGGAGGTTCCAAGCTCAAATTATGGCTTAAAATGTATTAAATATGTAACGTAACACTAAATTTATATTGTCAAAATTTAATTTTCGGCCAGAACAACAGTCAAATTTGAATGCATTTTGTTTGCAATTATTGTCTTTTTTTACATTTATCAAGTTATGTTGATTTGTGACCCGTCACACTAAAAGGGACCTTATAGGAAGTGTGAGAAATATCGACCCTAGTCTGCGCAGTCCGCGCAGCCAGACTAGGGCCGATACTTTCAACATAATTTTCTTAAACTAGAATGCTAAATTTATCTTAGCATGCGTTCTTTTTCAAAATACGTCCGGGGTTGACCTCTGCTGAGCAGCCAGACTAGGGCCGATACTTTCAACTCTAACATAATTTTCTTAAACTAGAATGCTAAATTTATCTTAGCATGCGTTCTTTTTCAATATACGTCCTCCGGTTGACCTCTGCTGAGAATGATCAGTTTGTCAAAATTTGGATTTTTGGACTTTGGATAAGGTACCTTTTAGCGTGACGGGTCACATATGTTTCATAAATTGCAATAGTTCGCAAAGTCTTTCGAATGTTCTGTTGTGTTTTTTTCAGGATTTTGGAATGGTGTGGTTAAACAATACAAAGAGCCAATGTTGGCAAGACGTACATAATGTCATCAGATGTTTACCGTATATGTATCTAATTGGGGCACCCAAAAGTGGAACTACAGATATGTACAAAAGGTAAGTTAACCTCATGCTGTAGCGCCTACGGATTGCTAATTTGATTCCCAGACATGAGATTCTAAAATATATAGACAATAGCTTGTTCGTTGGTCGGTCCGATCATGCATCTTCAGAAACAAGATACGACATATCGTCGGTGTAAATGCAAAACCTCATATGTCGATTCTTGTGATTTCCAAAGTACAAACTTGTGTGCCCAGTTTAGACAATTCTCGCAGGTTTTGAGATATTTTTACTGTTCAGTTTTAATGACACATTTTTTGTGAACAATATGTCAAAATTTCAAGTAAAACATTTCAGTTTGGGAAAAGTTATTACACTTTTTCCCTCCCCTTTGAAATTTTCCAAATACGAGATACGATGGTTTGCATTTACAACGACGATATGTATTTCCAATTGAACAATTTTTCTATCCAATCTTTCCTTTAAGGGTAGCTAATATAGCTTTTTTCTGGGCAAATATTTTTCTTCGGATGTAGCTAGGGCAATACATCTGCTACAGTGGCATAAATATGAATTTTCAATCGCATTTCTGGAAAGAAAGACGAGGTCCCTACAACCAGTTTCAAGATATATACAAGATTCAGATCACACGAAACGCAATTATAACTAACATCACGGTAATCAACAATAACTTAACAAATCTGCGATCCCTATGGTGTAATCTTATACTTCACGTCGCCGTCATCTTCATTACATCTTGCAGATTGGTAGAGCATCCAGATTTTATAGAACCTGCTCATAAAGAACCACATTGGATTACACGCACGAGACTAGGTACTTACATGTACTATTCAAGGCCACTAATTAGCCCTTTCTCAAACAAGACCTGGATTTGACGTCCCATTATAAAATGCTTGGAAAAACATTGAAACAAAAGAAGAAACTGCTGATAACCAGCAGTTTCTCCTTTTGTCTCAATATTTTCTGTGTCATATTTTGCACAAATCCTTTCTTTAATAACACCCATTTTGTCATTTGTGGCAACTTTTGAAGTGGATCACCCTAAAATATTGTCGTTTGGGAAATGGTTAAATAAGATATGTTGAGCTGTGTCTTACAAATCGACGATTATTTTACAAACGTACTTTACAAAGACAATAAATTGATTCTTTTTTAACCAAAGTTGAATTTTTGAAAGCTACAGTTTCGAGTTTTTAAAGAATTGAGCAGATATAGCATAGTGTATATTTATACAGCAAATGACGTATCAGCGGCTACGTTAACTTGAACAGAAAGCCTCGCCCATACTTTCAGACATTACTCTACAAACGTAAATAATCTAAGAAGCGAGTAAATATGATTGACGTCAATGCAGTGAATGCAATTCTTGGATTACGTTAATTGTTTGACCAGACTGACATAGACTTTTTAAACTTAATCAATGTTTTGTTATTTCAGGTAACGACTTAAACGGAACCATAGAGAGTCGATCTATTAGTATGAAAACTACCACTTTTGCTTTCTATTTATCTACATTTGCTAAACTTTCGAACACGATTGCAGAGGAAAGGAACTTGACTAGGGCTTACAGAGCAAAGCCTCGGTATAACGAAAAAATAACAGGTATTTCTTACGGTTACGTATACATTTATATGCAAAGGAAAAAAATTGGTATTTGCAATAAGTAACTTCTTGCAAATTCAACGATATTTATGTTTCCATGTGCTTCCTAAATTGTTTCTATAGAGTGTGTCAGAAATTGTCATTTACATAATATTTTATGGATGAAATCATTAGTTGTTTCCAAGGGCTGACCAGTCTTAAATGATTATTATGGTTTTAAAGCTATACTGCTCGATTCCGTTACGAAAGATAAACTTAATCATCATATTACTAGTAAACTAAACCCTATGTATTGGCCTACTAAGCCTTTGGTGTTCGAAAAATCGAGCATGATACGAAAAATGAATTAAGATTTACTTCGTACATGCATGTTTTCTATATCGGCATAAAACATACTACTTCAACACTTTCAGGGGACTGCAGCGCTTCAACTCTATGGGATAACGACATTTGGACAGAGCTACCAAGAAATGACAATCCACTTGAACCAATGTTTACAAATCCTCATTATGTGTACAAAATCAACCCAAAAGCAAACATTGTCGTTTTACTTAGGGATCCTGTCTCAAGGTACCTAAAAAATTTAGGATATGATGGTTATGTTATAAAATGTGTTAATATTTTGTGCTTTACGATTGCTTCTGAACCATTAGATATTAAAGTTGCTTGTATGGCATACACTATTTAAAGGGCCATATTCTTATTTTCCTAGGTAGTCCTAAGCTTTTTTGAATTCGACTTGACACTAAATGTAAACAAACACTAAGTACCCCAATATCTACCAATAGATGTCGCTGAAGTCGATTATCATATATCTCGTTTGGGCATTCGGGACTGGCTAATTTCAAGAAGTCAGCGCACATAAAATGCATACACGTGGTGCATATTGTCACGCGGCACATATACTTCACATGCTTGCTTCAAGTATTTAATGAACAATCTGATTTGAATTAATTCTTTTATTTGATAAAAACTAGACTTAAAGTTGTAAATGTAGTTTTACTTGCAATTTTCTGCTTGCTACTTTTTGGCAACATGATTTCAGAGTAATGTGCACTGCGTAGTAATAAAGCCAAAATAAGATAAAGTGATGCGTCAAATCAGTCAGTCCGAAAATAATAGTGCTGTAATAGACTGGACATTTTAGACTGACGGCTTGTCAATGCTAAGTACCCGATTATTCATTCTTTTCAGGTTATATTCGGACTACCTCTATTTTCTACGTGAGATTAACCGGAAGTCCCAAGCCGTGTTTCACCGCCAGGTGCTACAGAGTATCCGGTTATTCACTTCCTGTCTAAAACAAGTTTCGTTGAGAAGCTGTATTAATAATCCAGAATTAAACCGTCAAATACCCGTAAGTAGTAATCCGATCAGTGTGGGTAAGCATGTTACACGAAACAACAAATATACAAATACAACACACTACGACAACTGCAAAATATATGCATTGTATTTGGACGAACAGCATATTGTTGAAAAGAAATAACTCGTGTACGAAAATAAGATCCTACAATGAAATCACAGACATAGGAAGGGTTAATCGAAAGTGTGTGATCTATTTTTGATAATCTCATAGATATAAATCCCATCACGATATAGGCTCAAATAAAGCGCTTTAATTTTGCATGATACAAAATCTCATTATTATCATAGAAAGACATTGCTTTTCATAAAAGCGCTACACAAACAAAGAGCCTTTACGCCTACCCATATTTTATCAGTTTTTAAGATGGGTCAATGCTGGTTTCTTTCAGGTTCGACTGCGTATCGGTATATACTATATTTACCTATTAGAGTGGTACGAAGTGTTCCCTGAAGACCAAATTTATGTAATTAAAACGGATGACTATGCAAAAGATACAAACAAGATTGTTCACAACGTTTACAGCTTTCTTGAAATGAGTAGGTACAGCTTTTTCCCATTGACATACCATGTCGTTTCTTATACATTGAATTATTTATCTGTGTTAAAGACATTCTATATTTGTTGCATTTGTTTTCTGCATATTGCAAAACGCAAAAATCTGTAAACAAGTAATGTAAACAAGTAAAGTATATGTGTAGTTGTTTCTTACATCTGTACAGCAGAAGTAAAGTAGGATTTGGTTGCTATTATGAATTGATTACCTTTCCGTTGTTGAGCATGAATTAACAAATGTGTCTGTCGTGTTATTATTTCGTTCTTTTATTACAATATTCATCATTCATAATACTTGCATAATATGCAAAGAAGCTTTGTTGTTTTTCAAAACTACATTTTTTGTTTGAGGTCAGCTTTGCATAAATATTTGATTACTGCTAAAATCATTTGCCAAACAAAACCTGGAATTGACTTCCCTATTTAAGAACCCTTTGGAAAATATCGTGACAAAGGCTTTTCTCATTTTAGCCTCAATATCTTTAGTGTTTTTGTGTTCACAAATTATATCATTAGCATCAACCATTTTATCGTCTGCGTCATCTTTCAAATTGAACGATCCTTATATTCAGCTTGTTTGGAAAGGATCATAACACACGATAAATGACCTGACAAAGCATCACTAGCTGATAGCTTGTTATGCTCTGCAAAGCCATTTATCATGAGCTATACATTGTCTTTCAGGACCTGTAAGCAAGCAACTTATTGGCGCAAGCTCAGGAGGTTTGAAGAAGAAGAATAGGCGCAGACAGACAGATGAAAGTATCGGAGATATGTGGCCTGAGACCAGGGACATCTTGAAATCGTTCTATTCAACATTCAATAAGCTACTTGATGACCTGATGAAAGACAAATCAACATTTTGAAAGAGCTACTGATTAGTGAAATATATGGTATACGAGACACGTAGCCTGAGACCAGGGATATCTTGAAATCGTTCTATTCAACATTCAATGCGCTACTGGATGAAATCATGAAAGACAAATCAACATTTTGAAAGAGCTACTGATTAATGAAATGTAAGGTATACGAGACATGTGACCTAAGACCAGGGATATCTTGAATTCGTTTTATTCTACATTCAATAAGCTGTTGGATGACCTTATTAACCTTTTCCCAAACGGCAAAATGTTAGGGTGTTATAATTCGAAAACTGCCACAAATGAGAAAATGGATGTTATTGAAGATAGGATTTGTGTAAAAAATGGCACAGAAAATATTGAGACAAAAGGAGAAACTGCTGATTATCTGCAGTTTCTTCTTCTATTTCAATATTTTCCCAAGCCTTTTCCAGTAGGGAGGTCATAACCAGGTCTTGTTTGGGAAAGAGTTAAAGACAAAGCTACAGTTTGACAAAGTTACATACATGTACATAAGTACATGTATTAGTAGGGGTAATTGCTTTTCTAGATGGACTTTTTCATACATGCTAATGAATCCCTATGCTGTGGGTACTCATTGGAATCGTTGGAGACGATTCCAAAGAGTGTCCACAGCATAGGGTTTGAATTTGAAAAAAAGTATTTGAGATATGTTTCCTGAGACCAGGGATATCGTGAAATCGTTCTATTCCACATTCAACGCGCTACTGGATCATTTCCAGAAAGAAAATTCTTTATTTTGACAGGACTTCAAAATGAGAAAGAGTTTTTTTAAACTACGTTTCAATTTCATTTAATGTTCTTTAAACCCTATGTTATGGGTATTCATTAGAATCGTACGTTCGAGACAATTTTGTCGAGAGCCAATAACATATGGTTAGACAGTACCCGCAATATAGGGTTAGAGACATCCCTAACGAGTACTCACACATAGGGTTTTGAATTGCAATTACAAATTTAGAATGTTCTTGTCACTCTTCTTTGTTGTGCTATTCTAATTATAGAAACATCATATTTAAAACAAATTAATTTGATTTGGTGGTTTTCAAGGAATGCAGACAAAAGTACAGGCACATAGTTGTTGATACTATTACTTCCTGAAACGAACTTCTTCAGACGGTGAAAAATTATGCAAAGGGAAGGAACTGTGAAGAATTACAACATAGGTATTATGGAGTTATCTCCCGTTGCTCTGGTAATGCTTGAGAAAAATTACAAATAGTTTAGCAGATCAATTTTAAAATCTAGATTTTCCTAATTTCGAAAGTTTCATTTCGCCATGAAATCTATCAAAAAGTGGGTTTTTAGCCACGGAACCTTACACTGTACGTATGTAGTAATATCAATACAACACCAAAATACCATTCCGAAGATAGTACATTGAAAATATGAATTTTTATAGGAATATCTGTCTCAAACGATGTACAATCCAGTGTCCATATTTCAATATTTTTTAGCCATGGAGTGTACCGAAAAGTGGGTTTTTGGTCATGGACCCTGATATTACGCCTATCTAACAGCAATACAACAGAAAAACACCATTTTAAAGGTGGTTCCTTGAAAGCAGAATTTGTTGAAAAATGTTTCCCAAACGGTGTAAAACTGAATTTTCCTTATTTCAAAGATTTCTTTTAGCCATGGACTGTACAGAAAAGTGGGGCTTTTTGGTCAAGGATCATCCTCGGAAATCCAGCGGTCATAGCTACGCGACATGACCCCTGGGCACTTGGCTAGTTAAACTTTGAATTAGCCGCCGAAAATCGATCTGAAACGCGTGAGCGCAAGACCCAATCAAATAACAGCTCCCATACGTCAATGCGTTGTCAGTTACAACCAAGATGGCTGCGCTCATGATAAGTTGTAATTTGTGTGACAACTATATTAGAATTACAGATCGCTGATATCTTATACGGCTTTAAAATAGAAAGATGGGGAAAGTTTCTTTTGGAAGTCTTTTAAATTCGAAACACCAAATTTTTCGCACGCTAATCGATATTAATATAATTCCATATTGGCAACTTACCCGAAGCGATTTGTCAATCTCCTACGCATTATTTACCCTGAATCAGGTTTAAGTTACGTATAACTGACGTAATCACTGTTTAGATGTTGGCGATTTGTATCGCCAGTGTGATTGGTCTACTCGCCCATCATGAAATGATGATGGAACCAATGAAACGGCGGCATTTTGGAGCGGCTAATACAAAGTTTAACAAGCCAAGTGCTCCAGTGGTCATATAGCGTAGCTCTGACCGCTGGGTTTCCGAGGATGGTCAAGGATCCCGATATTGCATCTATGTATCAGCAATACAACACAAAACACCATTTTAAAGGTAGTTCCTTGAAAGCAGAATTTGTTGAAAAATGTTTCTCAAACGGTGTAAAACTGAATTTCAAAGATTTCTTTTAGCCATTGACTGTACCGACAAGTGGGTTTTTTGGCCAGGGATCCCGATATTGCATATACATAACAACAATACAACAAAAAAAACACCGTTTTAAAGGTAGTTCCTTGAAAATTAGAAGTTTTTGAAAAATGTTTCCGAAACGGTGTAAAACTGAATTTTCCTTTCTTCAAAGATTTCTTTTAGCCATGAAATGTTCCAAAAAAGTGTTTTAGTCAAGGATCCTTATATCGGACGTATTTAACTTCAAAATAAGAATTTTTTTGGGAAAATCTGTCCCAAACGGTGTACAATCCGGTGTCCATATTTCAAGTTCTCTTTTAGCCGTGGAATGTACCGAAAAGTGTTTTTTTGTCAAGGATCCTGACATTGCACCTAAATAAGAGCAATACAACACAAAAACACCATTTTAAAGGTAGTTCCTTGAAAAGTAGAATTATTTTAAAAAAATGCTTCACATACGGTTTAAAACTGAATTATCCTTATTTCAAAGACTTCTTCTAGCCATGAAATTTACCAAAAGGTGTTTTTAGTCACAGATCCTTATATCGTACGTATGTAACACCAATGCAACTCAATAATTCCATTCTAAAGTACGTTGAAAATAAGAACTTCTCGAGAAAATCTGTCCCAAATGGTGTACAATACAGTGTCCATATTTCAAAATCTATTTTAGCCATGGAGCAAAGGGTTTTTGGTCAAAGATTATGATGTTGCACCTATGTAAAAGCAATTCCACACAAGAACACTTTTTAAAGCTAGTCCCTTCAAAAGGAGAATTTTTGAAAAATGTTTCCCAAACGGTGTTAAACTGAATTTTCCTTATTTCAAAGATTTATTCTAGCCATGGTATGTACCGAAAAGTGTTTCTTTGGTAAAGGTTCCACCTATATAACAGCAATGCAACACAAACACCATTTTAATGGTAGTTGCTTGCAAAGTAGAATTTAAAAAAATGTTTCCCAAACGGTTTAAACCCGATTTTTTTCTTATTTCAAAGAGTTCTTATAGCCATGAAATGTAACAAAAAGTGGGGTTTTCAGTCAGAGATCCTTCTTTTGTACGGTTCCACCATCAATACAACATCAAAATACCATTCTAAAGATAGTATGTTGAAAATTAGAAATTTTTGGGAAAATCTGTCCCAAACCGTGTAAAATCCAGTGTCAATATTTCAAATTCTCTTTTAGCATTGGAATGTACCGAAAAGTTGGTTTTTGGTCAAAGATCCTGATATTGCACCTATGTAACAGCAATACAACACAAAAACACCATTTTAAAGGTAGTTCCTTGAAAACTATATTTTTTTGAAAATGTTTCCGAAACGGTGTAAAACTGATATTTCCTTATTTCAAAGACTTCTTTTAGCCATGGGATGTACCAAAAGTGGATATTCTAGTCACAGATCCTTATATCGTACGTATGTAACATCAATACAATACCAAAACGCCATTCTAAAAGTAATACGTTGAAAATAAGAAAACATTGGGAAAATCTGTCCCAAACGGTGTACAATCCCGTGTCCATATTTCAAATTCTCTTTTAGTCATTGAATGAACCGAAAAGAGGGGTTGTCGTCAAGGATCCTGATATTGCACCTATATAACAGAAATACAGCAAAAAACCCCACAATTTTAAGGTATTTTCTTGAATGGTAGAATTTATTGACAACATGTTTCCCAAAACGGGTAAAACAAAATTTTCCTTATTTCAAAGTTCTCTTTTAACCATGAAATGTACCAAAAAATGGTGGTTTTAGTCAGCGATCCTTTTATCGTACGTATGTAATATCAATACAACACCATAATACTATTTTTTAGATAGTAAGTTGAAAATTAGAATTTTTTGGGAAAATCAGTCCCAAACGGTGTACAACCCAGTGTCCATATTTCAAATTCTCGCTTAGCAATGGAATGTACCGAAAAGTGGGTTTTTTGTCAAGGATTCAGATATTGCACCTTTTTAATAACAATACAACACAAAACACCATTTTAAACGTAGTTCATTGAAAAGTAGATTTTTTTAATATTGTTATCCAAACAATGTAAAACTGATTTTTTTTCTAATTTTAAAGATTTCTTTTAGTCATGAAATGAACTAAAAATGTGTTTTTCAGTCACATATACTTCTATCATATGTATGTAACATGAATGCAACACAAAAAAATTCCATTCTAAAGGAATTTCCTTGAAAAGTAAATTTTTTGTATAAATGTTTCCCAAACGGTGTACAACGGAATTTTCCTTATTTCAAACATTTCTTTTAGCCATGAAATGCACAAAAAGTAGGGGTTTCATTCAAAGATCCTTCTATCGTACGTATGTAACATCAATAGTACAGCAAAATACCATAGTAAAGGTAGTACGTTGAAAATTTGATTTTTTTTTGAAAATCTCACCTAAACGGTGTACAATCCAGTGTCCATATTTCAGACATTTTTTTAGCCATGGAATGTTCCGAAAAGTGGATTTTTGGTCAAGGATTCTGATATTGCACCTATGTTACAGCAATACAACACAAGAACGCCATTTTAAAGTTAGACCCTTGAAAAGTAGATTTTTAATTGGACGTCTTTCGGACGTCCAATTCTTATAACCACTTTTCGACAGGCGTAATGGTCACAAAAAAGATTTTGTGACCATACAGGAAGACTGTCGTATCTTTTCCTGCTTTCTATGTGTTCTCTAACAAACACTATAGGATTCAATGCCCGATTCAATTCATGCCACATCTTTACCAACTTTACGATCTTTTTTCGATTTAACCATTTTCTTATAGTGTTTTGACTTTCGTGATATTGTGTAAAGGGTAAGATCTTTAGAAAGCGATACATGCATACTGTATATTAATAAAGTTAACAAGCGCCCTTTATCATCAACAGCAGCGATAGCTCAAACGGGAAAGGATTCGCCTCGCCTTTGGAACGCCGTTGGTTCAAAACCAGTTGGGACCATTTCGTCTGTATAACATCTGTTAAAACGTTTGTTTTTAATTGGACGTCCGAAAGGACGTACAATTCTTATAACCAGTTTTGGACAGGCGAAATGGGTTTTCATTACCAAAAAACCCTTTCTCAGACTCAATTGCCAGTTGACCAAAATTCAAAATAGATTTTGCGACCATACAGGAAAACTGTCGTATCTTTTCCTACTTTCTATGTGTTCTCTAACAAATACTATAAGATTCATTGGCCGATTCAATCCATGCCACGTCTTAACCAACTTTACGATCTTTTTTCGATTTAATCATTTTCTTGTAGTTTTTTGACTTTCGTAATATTTATTGTGTAAAGGGTAAGATCTTTAGAAAGCGATACATGCATACACTATGGTTATAATGTAAACAGACACCCTATATCATCAGCAGCAGCGATAGCTCAAACGGGAAAGGATTAACCTCGCAACCTTTTTTCAGTTTGAAATTTGGAACGCCGTTGGTTCAAAACCAGTTCGGATTATTTCTTCTGTAAAACGTTTGTTTTTCTTAATGTGTTTACTGAAAACACACATTTTAGAATGATTACCCAATTTAATGCACGTATTGTGTATGATAGGTTCCTTTTCTTTGATCATTGTTGTTTAAGTCTTTGACATATTTAAAGGAACGGGGTTTCCACGAGACGTAGGCCTACTTTGGAACCAGGGTTTTGAAATTGATTATCGGGGAGTGAGTTCATTTCGCAACTCGGGTTCGACTCGATGACGAATCGGGGTTCCATCTGAACAGCCTCAGATGAGACACTAGTGAAATCCACCTATTCAGAAAAATAGTTGCTCTTACGAGTTTTTTTTTCTCCAGCATCTGTATCACTGAAATTCGACAGTATCATGACCTATTTACATACTGATCGATGGTCATGACAACAATGATTATTACTAGTATAAGACTAAGTGACAGCGATCTGTATTTATTTCGTTTAAGCGACCCGTTTACGTGTATTGAGCTTAGAAGATGAAGCAATGGGTCTGCAACAGATGGTACCTGGATGATCGTATGAATATGTTTACAGATAGGGACATTGCTATTCTCAAATTTTCGTTGATAATGATATGAACATTTAAATTGCTTATTGTACTCCACTGCCATTTTCCCGACGGCACGTTCCCAATTTCTTCTTTTTATGCACATCTGTAGATGTAAGGATGCTGCGGTAGTACTTGTATGAGGAATCCATGGTTAGGTGCTCCAATTCATCTGGTATTTTGTTTCAGGAAAAGTATGTATTGAATTTGTTTTGTAACCACAACCAGGGAAAACTGCTACCGTGTTTTTTTTTCTTTTTTTACTCTAAACAGGAATAAAAATCAAAGTGCTTGGAGCACTATATTTAGACGCATCTCATTGATTGAGCGGAATTGTATGTAAATGATCGGCGTTTCATTACTTTATTTCGTTGAATTTGTGTTAAGATCGATTCTAAATCACTGCGGTCGTTTTTTCGCCAACGATGGTGGAGATAGAAGTCGAACAAGAGTGCCATGGTCACAATATACGCCGCCACTTATAAAACTTGAGACAAAAAAAATGACATTGACAAGGATTTATATAATATTCACACAAAAACCTGTAAAAGTTGTGTTCACAAAAAGGTTTTTATAAATATCCAGTCAAAAACCTGGAAGGAATTGCGTTCACGAGACTGAAATATCATTAAGCCCTAGAGACTAAGATTGAAGGGGGCATAACTCAGGCAAAAATCAATGAACCATAAAATCCTTACTTCATGCACATCTACCAATTAAGGTAATAACATCCACCAAGTTTCATAAGGATCCAGTCAGAATCTTAGAAGAAGTTGTGTTGACAAGGCTGCAATTTCAATCAGCCCCAGAGACTAAGTTTTAAGGGGGCATAACTCTAGAAAAAATCAATGAACCATAAAATCCTTCCTTCATGCACATCTACCAATTGAGGTGATTGACCAAGTGTCATTAATATCCAGCCATAAACGTAGGAGGACTTGCGTTGACAAGGCTGCAATTTCAATAAGCCCCACAGACTAAGTTTTAAGGGGGGCATAACTCTGGCAAAAATCAATGAACCATAAAATTCTTCCTTCATGCACATCTACCAATTGAGGTGATAACATTGACCAAGTCTCATTAAGATCCAGCCAGAAACTTAGGAGGAGTTGCGTTGACAAGGCTGCAATTTCAATAAGCCCCAGAGACTAAGTTTTTAAGGAGCATAACTCTGGCAAAAATCAACGAACCATAAAATCCTTCCTTCATGCACATCTACCAATTGAGGTGATAACATTGACCAAGTTTCAAGAAGATCCAGCCAGAAACTTAGGAGGAGTTGCGTTGACAAGAAAAGTGGACGGACGTACGGACGGACGGACGGATGGACGGACGGACAGGCGGAGAAGATGACGCCAATATACGTCCGCCTCCGGCGGCGTATAAAAAAAGATGATTAAAAAGAACAATGTCTGAGTAGAATTCGAACCCAGGGCCTTCCGGATATAACATGTGTAAAGAGAACAAGGTGAGTGCTCTGCTTAGTGAGCTATCGCGGCTTTCATTTATGTAGCGCGTTGGCTTACATTTTGAATAAATTGCTTTGTAGCGTACTTTTTAAAATCAATGAAAAGTATAACTGACGACAATACTCATAGTAAACCGAAACAAGAAGACAAAAGTGCTAATCGCATGGCCTTAATTGAATTTAATAGTGATTATTCATAGCGACAAATCAGTTGTCTTGAAACGGCAATCAAATCAATTTGAAGCCTGAGAAGGGTTTTCTGGTATTAAAGCCGATTTCGTATGTCCGAAACCGATCTTATAGAATTAAACACAGAAGAATGAATAAAATATCTTTCGTTCATGTACAATCCCGCTCAATCAATCAGAGACGTCCAATTACAGTGCTCTCAGCACTTTGATTCTTTATATGTGTTCACTGAAAGCAGACATTTTAGGATGAGTACTCAATTTAATGCACGTTTTGTGTATGACAAATTCTTTTTCTTTGATCATTGTTGTTTAAGTCTTTAGCATATTTAAAGAAACAGGGCGACGTTTCCACTCGGGGAGTAAGTTCGTTTCACAACTCGGGTTAGACTTGACGACAAATCGGGGTTCCATCTGAACAGCCTCAGATGAGACGCCAGTGATATCCACCTATTCAGGAAAATAGTTACTCTTACGAGTTTTACCTTTTTTCTCCAGCATCTGTATCACTGATATTTGACAGTACCATGGCCTATGTACATACTGATCAATGATTATGAAAGCAATTATTATTACTAGTATACGATCGAGTGACAACAAATCTGTATTTTTTACGTTAAAGTGACCCGTTTACGTGTATTGTGCTATGAAGATGAAGCAATGGATCTGCAACAGTCACAATGGTACCTGGATGATCGGGTGAATTAGTGTACAGATAGGGACATTGCTATTCTCAAATGTTCATTGATAATGATGTTAAGATTTAAATTGCGTATTGTACTCCACTGCCATTTTCCCGACGGCACGTTCCAAATTTCTGCTTTGTGTGCACATCTGTAGATGTAAGGATGCTGCGGTAGTACTTGTATGAGGAATCCATGGTTCTAGGCGCTCCAATTCCTCTGGTATTTTATTTCAGCAATTTTAATTCAGGAAAAATATGTATGGAATTTGATTGTTTTGTAACCACAACCAGGGAAAATTTGTTTTTTTTTACTCTAAACACTAATAAAAATCAAAGTGCTTGGAGCACTGTATTTAGACGTCTTTGATTGATTGAGTGGAATTGTATGTAAATGATCGGCGTTTCATTACTACGTTTCGTTGAATTTTTGTGTAGATCGATTCTAAGTCACTGCGGTCGTTTTTTCCCTAACAATGGTGGAGATAAAAGTCGAAAAAAGATGATAAAAAAGAACAATGTCTATATAGAATTCGAACCCAGGGCCTTCCAGATATAGACATGTGTAAAGAGTACAAGGTGAGTGCTCTGCCAAGTGAGCTATCGCGGCTTTCATTGATGTAGCGCGTTGGCTTACATTTTAAGTACATTGCTTTGTATCGTCCATTATAAAATCAAGGAAAGGTGTAACTGACGACAATACTCATAGTTAAACCGAAACAATTGCTAATCACATGGCATTAATTGAATTAGGTAATCGAATTAATAGTGATTATTCATAGAGACAAATCTGTTGACTTGAAACAGCAATCAAATCAATTTGAAGTCTAAGGGGGGTTTTGGGCAATAAAGCCGATTTAGTCTGTCCGAAACCGATCTTATAGAATTAAACGTTAAACGTCTAACAGAAGAATGAATAAAATATCTATCGTTCATGTACAATCCCGCTCAATCAATCAGGGACGTCCAATTACAGTGCTCTCAGCACTTTGATTTTAAAAGTGTTTCCCAAACGGTGGAAAACTGAATTTTCCTTATTTCAAAGATTTCTTTTAGCCATGAAATGTACCATAAAGAGGATTTTTTAGTCACGGATCCTTCTATCGTACGTATATAACATCACCAATGCAACAGCAAAGTACCATTTTTAAGGTAGTACGTTGAAAATTGTATTTTTTGCGGGAAAATCCGTCCTAAACGGTGTACAATCCATGTCCATATTTCAAATTCTCTTTTAGGCATGTATTGCACCGAAAATTTGTTTTTGGTCAAGGATCCTGATATTGCACCTGTGTAAAAGCAATACATCACAAAGACACCATTTTAAAGGTAATTCATTATAAAGTATATTTTTGGAAAAATGTTTCCCAAACGTTGTAAAACTAATTTTTCCTTATTTCAGGGATTTTTTTAGCCAAAAAGTGGTTTTTAGTCACGGGCCCTTAAACTCTGCGTATGTAACAGCACAACAACACAGAAAATACGATTCTGAAGATAAACGTCGACGATATTTTTTGAGATATGTCCTAAACGGTGTAAATTTAAGTGTCCATTTTTCAATTAAACTTTTAGCCATGGAATGTACCGAAAAGCAGCGAGTTTTTGGTCCATGATCATCATAATGCACCAATATAACAGCAATTCAACACAAAAATACCATTTTAATGGTAGTTCTTTGTAAAGTAGAATTTTTTTGAAAAATGTTTCCCAAACGGTGTAAAACTGAATTTTCGTTATTTCAAAAAATTCTTTTCGCCATGAATTTTACCATAAAAGTGTGTTTTAGTAAGGAGTCCTTTTACTGTATGTATGTAACCGCTATACAACACAAAAAATACCATACTGAAGCAAGTACGTTGAAATTTAGAATTTTTTCGGAAAAATCTATCAATAGCAATACGACACAGCAAAATACCATTTTAAACGTAGTTCCTTGAAAAGTAGAATTTTTGAAAAATGTTTCCCAAACGTTCGAAAACTGAACTTTCCTTATTTCAAAAATTCCTTTTCGCCATGAAATGTACCAAAAGGTGTTGTTGTTTTTTGTCACGGATCCTTGATCTGTTCGTATATTACAGCAATAAAACACAAAAAATACCATTCTGAAGCAAGTTCGTTGAAATTTAGATTCTTTTTAGAAATCTGTCCGAAACGGTGTAAAATCATATTTAAATGTCCCTTTTAGCCATGGAATGAACCGAAAATAAGAGATGTTTTGAAAAATCTGTCGCAAACGGTGTAAAATTGTGTGTCCATATTTCAATTACACTTTTAGCCATAGAATGTACTCAAAAGTGTTTTTGTCAACGATCCTGTTAATGGACATATGTAACAGCAATACAACACCAAAATATCATTTTAAAGGTAGTTCCTTGAAAAGTAGAAGTTTTTATGCCCCCGATAGGGAGGCATCATAAATTTGACTTGTCCGTCCGTCCGTCTGTCCGTCTGTCTGTCCGTCTGTCTGTCCGTCCGTCTGTCCGTCATTCCGTCCAAAAACTTTAACATTGGCCATAACTTCCTTATTACTTAACATATTCGCTTCATACATTACCACAACATTCCTTGGTACATTACCTTTCTGTAGGCACATACTTTGGTGACCTTGACCCCTAGATGACCTTGACCTTGAACATAGATTGGCCATAATTTAAAATCAAAGCGGTGTCGGGGGCATTGTCATCTTACAGTGACAGCTCTTGTTGATAATGTTTTCAAGACGTTGTAAAACTTAATTTTCCTCATTTCAAAAATTTCTTTTCGCCATGAAATGTACCAAAACGTGGGTTTTTTTCAGCCATGGGTTCTTATACTGCACTTATGTAACATCAATACAACACCGAAAAGTCGTTTTTGGTCAAGGATCCTGATAATACACCAATGTAACAGCAATACAACACAAAAATACCATTTTGAAGGTTGTTCCTTGAAAAGGAGATTTTTTGGAAAATGTTTCCCAAGCGGTGTAAAACTGAATTTTCCTTAATTGAAAGATTTCTTTTAGCCATGAAATGTACCAAAAATTATTTTTAGTCATGGGTGGTTAAACTGTACGTATGTAACACGAATATAACACAAAAATACTATTCTGAAGCAAGTTCGTTGAAAAATAGACATTTTTGGAAATATCTGTCCCAAACGGTGTAAAATCAACTGTCTATATTTCTCTTTTAGACATGGAATGTATCGAAAAGTGTTTTTGTCAAGGATCCTGACAATGCACCTATGTAACAGAAACACAACACAAAATACTATTTTTAAGTTAGTTCCTTGAAAAGTAGAAATTTTTGAAAAATGTTTCCCAAACAGTGTAAAACTGAATTTTCCTTATTTCAAAAAAATCTTTGTGCCAAGAAATGTACCAAAAAGCGTTTTTTTTTTTTTTTTTTTTTTTTTTTTTTTTGAGTAACGGGTCCTTATACTGTACGCATGTAACACCAATACAACAAACATACCATTTTGAAGCAAGTACGTTGTAAAATTAGAATTATTTGGAAAAATCTACCTCAAACGGTGTAAAATTAAGTGTTCATATTTCAATTTTTCTTGCAACCTAGAAATTTACCGAAAAGTGTTTTTTGGGTCAAGAATCCTGGTATTGCACCTATGTAATAGTAATACAACACAAACTACTAATTCAAATGTAGTTCCTTAAAAAGTAGACATTTTTGATAAAAAGTTTCCTAAACGGCGTAAAACTGAAATGTACCAAAACTGTTTTTTTAGTCATGAGTCCTTATACTGTATGTATGTAACGGAAATAAAACACAAAATACCATTCTGAAGAAAGTACGTTGATATTTATATATTTCTATAAAAATCTGTCCGAAATGGTGTAAAATCAAGTGTCCATATTTCATTTTCTCTTTTAGCCTTGGAATGTACCCAAAAGTATTTTTGGGTCAAGGATCCTGATAATGCACCTATGTAACAGCAATGCAATACAAAATAGCATTTTAAAAGTAGTTCCTTGAAAAGTAGAATCTTTTAAAAAATGTTTCAAAAACAGTGTACTCCTAAACTTGACAAAGGTCAGCCTATATTCGGCATCGTTACGGATTGTTTACGCAGACAATAATTAATATGTCTGCAGAAAGTTTCGCCGCGGAAGATATGCCATGACAATTTGATTCCGCGTGTCTTCCGTGCCCTAGTGGACGCCAAAGACTGACATATGACTAAATTGATGTAAATATTAATTTGGTATACATTTGGTCTCTGCCTGGATTTAAACATGACGTATGCGTGACGTCATTCGAAAATCAGTCCTCCCGAACAATAAATTCTAGTGCGAATTAGTGTGACAATTGTCAACTTTTCGACTTTTCACAAAATAGATAGATTTACCTAGAAATGTAGAAAAGTTGAAGTTTAGTTGTGACAATTGTCAGAAGTTAGTGTTTCTAGCTAACTATTTTGTTAAAAAAGTTTAAGTAACTCGCACTTATTTCATTTTTTCTATCAAAATCGAGTTTGCAAAAAAGTCGAAAAGTTGAAGTTAGCCACACTAATTTCTGACAATTCTCACAGACAAAATTTCAAGTTCTCACATTTCTAGGTAACTATTTTGGTAGAAAAGTGGAAGTTAGTCGCACTAAATTCGACATTCCGTGTTTTATGCAAGTAGAAAACTCGATGGCGGAAACAGGAGTCCGTATTTTCCACAATGTTTTCTCAATCCTTTATATTTCGGGGCCTTAAATGACATCACTATAACGGAATTGGTATACCCTGTGCCAAACGGCGACATTGTGGCTTGGTTCCATGGCGCACAAGACGCTGAGAATAATATGTCTTATCGTTAGTATAGCACATGAAATATTTGAGCGAAAGGAGAAAATACTGGTTATACACTTCTTTTTGTCTCTTTGTTCTCTGAAGAAACATTCACAAGAAATGTCAAAACCAGGCCTTGTTAGGGAGAGGGTCAAAGTCGTCGACAGAGACATTTAATTAAAGCACAGCTTTCAGCTTCCGAAATATGGGGGTTTATTAAATGAATAAATACACATATATTTTACCTTTTAATTAGCCCTTTATTTACAGACAAAAATTAAAACAAAAAGTGCTGCATGATTGAATGATTAATTGGCGCCTTTAAGTACAGATATGAATAAATACATAGAAAAGTTTTATTTAGCAGATACTGAAAGGGGCCAATGCTAGATATTTCAGGCACCGGAATAAGATGAAACAGATTGGAGCGTTGTTTGGTGCATCGCATCATAAAAACGCCTAGTTTTAAATATTTTTATCAACTATTTTTTAACATATCTACCACATCCAGAAAATTCCTAACACTTTTCCACCTTCTCGGTTTCAGAGCAATTTTATAACAGAATCATTGTGAACGTTCAACCAGAATAGTTGCAGATTTTTAAAAACAATGTTACTTGTTTCATCGCATTGTATTAAGGTAGAATACCAGCATTTTGGCAATTTTGAGATTAGTTATGAAGCCGGGTGTAGTATAAGGGGCACTTATACAATCTTGCCGTACAAGCGAGCTTTTTAGCGACGTGTTAGAGTGTTCGCTTAAGGTTCGAGACGTCTCAGGATCGAATCCCACCAGGAGTCGATAGGATATTTATTTGCGGGTTATATTTGGCGTCCACCGTACAAAAAAACCTGCCTTAAGTGTTGGGTTGTGAGAGTAGTGAGTTGATGATGTTGAAAAACGATTCATGGAAGAATCTTAATTATCGAGTGGGTGTTTGTAGCCGGGTGTAGTGTAAGGGGCACTTATACTATCTCGCCGTACAAGCTAGCTTTTATAGCGAGGTGGTATAGTGTTCGCTTAGGGTTCGACAGGTACCAGAATCGAAACCCACCAGCAGTCAAGAGGATATTTATTGCGAGTTACAATGAAATATTGGCTTTTTTCGAGCGTCGTCGTTGCGTATCCGAACCTATTCGGGCGCGATCGTAAACATTCGGTGGTGGAAAGTTGTGCCGCCGAATGTTTTCGACATCGCCTTAAGGATTCCGCGCGAATCACATTACGGGTGGACTACCTTAAGAAGGACATTGTGTACAATTTTCACTGTAATTTGTATATCCAAACAGACTGCCACGTTCATGGATATTCTAAAATACATTCTACCTGTTTATATGTTCGACATACTAGCATGGGTCTCTTTAACAATAAGAATAAATAATGGAGAGTAACAAGCCAAATAAGCAGATCTAGATCGCGAAAAAAGACAACACATAAAAATAAAATAATAATTATACACAAATGAAAAAATACATACTAAAATACGAATCCCTCAGTCTTCAATGTTCTGAAATTTTAATATGTCGGATTGGTAGGTCTTTACCCTTTCCCAAACAACACAAATTTAGGGTGATCCACTTCAAAAACTGCCACAAAAGGCATAATGGATGTTATTAAAGATAGGATTTGTGTAAAAATATGGCACAGAAAATATTGAGACAAAAGGAGAAACTGATGGTTATCAGTAATTTCTTCTTTTGTTTCAATGTTTTCTATAGCCTTTTCTATTAAGGTCGTCAAAACCAGGTCTTCTTTGGGAAAGGGTTAAAGGTGGTGTCGGTTTTGTAGGTCTTGTAGATCATAAAGTAATTTTAGTCGCGTCTGAGCTGTGTTTGCCATGGCCGTGGCTTTTTGTCTCATTGAAATTGTTAGTCATGATCGAAGCTTTTTTATTCGTGTCGTAGCTTTCGTCGCTCTGTCGGTCTTTGCTTACGTCATAGCTGTTGGTCGTGGTCGTAGCTGTTGGTCGTGTAGATATCGATGATTCTGGTGCAGATGTAGGAACTTATGTTGTTGTGGTTGGTGTTGTTGTTGAGCTTGTAGTCGTCGGTGCTGAAAAAAATCAATCAAATAATGAACACAGTGGATAATTACGTGACTCCGAATTTCAGAAAATCTTCAATATTTTTTATAATACTTCGGCACTATGAATTTGGTTTGAAGCAGTCAAGGTGGGAAAATAATAGGAATTAGCTGGACTTGGTGGATTGTTGGAAAATCAGCTGACGAAAAAGTTGTTGAAGATCAACCAAACTTTTTTATCAGCAGATTTTTCAAAAATCGTTTACATCCTTCCAATGCGTGATGTCTTTTCAAATCCTCTGCTTCAAAGCGAAGTCAAATAGATCCCGATTTAACAAAGTTATTGAAGATTATTAATAAAGTTGTATCAAGTGATATTTCACCTTGATGAAACACCTTCCAAAAAACAAAATCTGTCTTTTGCGTCCATTACAGAAAACGCTTGAGAAAACATTGAGACGTCCATAAAAGAAGTCTTGCCGAAAAAATGAGACAAAAGAAGAACATGCTCATAAACAGCATTTTCTTCTTTTGTCTGAATATGTTCTATCCTTAAATGCAAGCGAATGATATATTTATTCCGATATGTTTTGTTGTCTTCGACAAGCTTTAAAAAGTTTGTTGGATAGGGGGGGTGGCACTTACTAGATCTAGGGGGAAAGGGGTCAGGAATAGGGTTAGGGTTGTTTTCTAAAGTAGTGGGCAAGTCTCGTGAGTAGCAATAGATTTTGTGCCTAAAATAGACTAAGTTAACCGTTATGTTTTGATAAACTGCCCGTGTCGTTATAAAATCTCGTAACTAAGGCTTGAATCAATCCGTAGTATCCAGATAGGGATCGATTTTATCCAGTTAACTGTGCCGTAATTTCGGACAAACATCTAGTATTTCGTTTGTGTCGTTAAAAAATCAAGCCGTGGTTACGAGATTTTATAACAACACTGACGATTTATTTAAACATAACCGTAAACCCATTCTATTTTAGCACAAAATGCATTGCCTTTCTATAATAACACCAACGAAATATAATTTGTTTGTGCGAACTTGCGTCATAGTTAACTGGATAAAATTGTTCCCTATTATTCAATATCTCTCTATTTCGAGCTACCCTTTCAAAATAGAACAGTAAATTTTTGCCGTTTGTAAAATGGTTGAAAATGCTTTCCAAGAGGACATCATGTTTATAATAATTCAGATCCAAAGAGATTGCAATTTTGCAATTGAAGAGATAACAATTCTAAAACAAAAATGCTTATTATCAGTATTTTCTTCTTTTATTTTTAAAGCATTTTCTGTTATGGACGTCAAGAAGTCCTGTTCATTTAAATCAGAATGAACTACCGGTAACTGTGTCCCAGACAGACAACAACATTTTTCAACAAGTTTAATTTTATTTGTCTGAGGGGGGATGAGGTTACATTCCGAAAAAAAAGACTGCCGATTCCCCTACCCGCCCCCACCCACCATTTCGTATCAAAACTGAGAGCATTCACCACTGTTCACAGCTTCAAGGGGGATCTTGGTATTTAAAAAATCGGAGAGCACGGTGGTTACTTTGGTATGTCTTTCATTATGGAGAATGAAATATTTACATGATGAAAAAATAAGAAAAATGCATGTTTGTTGACGAATGTAATGGAAATAATTACATTGTATAAATATTTACCAAAGCTTTTTCCTGTCATGGGCATGACAAAGCCATATCTACATTAACCCATTACAACACAGTGACGCCTTTTGACTCCCTCACAAGAAAATGCTTGGGAAAACATTGTGGAAAATGAAGAAATTGCTTGTGACAAGCAATTTCTTCATTTCCCACAATGTTTTCTACCCAAAAAGACCCAAAAAAGCAAAAATTCATCCACATGAAATTGTTGTCTGCATGATCTTTGAATTTGGAACAGCCCAAATTTTTGTCGTTTGGGAAAGGGTTAAGAAAGCGTAAAAAACTTACCAACACACTTCTTTGGAACAATCTTTTCAAAGGTTGGATTTATCTGACACGATCCGGCCTGACCATCTACTGTGCAAGCCTTAAAACAAGAAAGAAAAATATGGGAGTCAGGACCGTGATAAAGGCCCTTCATTTTTTTTTTTACTAAAAGGCTGGAGAAAAAAAGCTGCAATTACGATTTGTCTTTTTCTTTTTTTTTTTTTTTTTTTTTTTTTTTTTTTTTTTTTTTTTTGAAAAACATAGACGTGATTAAAAGCTATTCAAGTGTTTATATAATCCGAGTTTTTTCGGAAATTCGTTCTTTGATATGTTTGTTGATGTCGCTCATTAAATAAACGACATCAACATATCAAAGAGCGAATTTCATCAGAGAAATCTCGGATTAGTGTTTATAAGACTGTGTAATACGCTGTAATGTTCTCACGAAATGAAGATAAATCATACTTACATCATTGAATTTCTTTAAAAAGCAAGGTGACGTGAAAAAGGCATCGGATGAGCCTACAATCAGGATCACAGCCAAAAAGATCTGTAATTAAAGTGAAATTTTACCGTTTTCGAAAGGGAAAATCTCAGACAGTTCTAAATTTAAACATATTGTAAACGACAGCTTCAGGTGAATGAGTCTTTTTATTTTTATCTCTTTTTTGGGGGAGAGTGGGTGGAGGAGAAAACATTGTTGGAAGTTATGAAACTGTTTGTCACAAACAAGTTCATCATTTCAAAAAAAGTTTCCAAAGCATATTTTAAAATTAACCAGAATCTAACAGCTACAGCAAATGAGCAAATGATTCAGATTAGTAACGAAAATATTTGATTTGGAATTCACCTAACAGATTGTACATATTTTTGTCCCCCGTCTGATATGTTTCTCCGGTTATGCATCTAAAATCCAAAAAGATAAAATAAAACTTTAAGATATATAATTTACAGAATAAAAATAAATGTGGCTTACCTGAATTTTCATTCTTTCTGTAGAAATTTAATTCTTCAACAACGTGAGTTTTAAAATTAAGCTAAAGCGCGTCTTCTTTCCAAATACTCGCTGATGATAATTAGTTTAGTCTATCTCATCTTAATATATACAAGTTAGAAATCAATGAATTTTTGACAACAGATGATATGATTTTGATTGGATATTTAAATTGTCATTTATATGTGACCCATCATGCCAAAACGAACCTCTTGGACAGGCTATGAAACCCAACATCAAGAAACGAATCATACTTAGCACACGTCATCCAGGCATTGTATTTGGAAAATGAACATGATATTATAGTAAGATAGGAAAAAATTTCAATAGTCAAGATTAACTAAGTTTGATACTTTTCACACATGTATACAAGAGGACTCCATGTGCCGTGCATGTTCGCATATCGTCCGTGTTATTGCCAAACCTCGTAACTACAGCTTGATTAAAGAATAAGTTACGAGGTTTTGCAATAACACCGACGAAACTCCTTTTTCTGAGACGACAACGTTTTTTGAAAAAATGGAAAAGGAAACCCTTTCATCTGGGAATGTTGATTAAGGAAGGACTTAAATACAATATAGCATAGAAAGTATTGGTGATAAAATCAACAAGTTTTTTATAAAGTGTTTGAAATAATTTAGAACGGTATTTGCACATGGCCCCAACCTTGACTCCGAGCTTGTTTATAAAAGAACGATTTGTGTACGATATAGCATAGAAAGTATTGAGGCAAAATGTAGCAATCCTAGTTATCAGCATTTACTTCTTTCGACTGAGAAAGGCATGTTTCTATAATAAGGGATTCAATATCTCAAAAGGACCTAACCCTTTCCTAAACAAGACATTATTAAGAACAATGATAGAACAAAAGGCTGGAAAGCATTGTAACTGTTGCAAACGAAAATTGTGATAACCAGCATTTTCTCCTTTTGGCTTATTATATATTTTCTGTGCTACATTGTAAAAAGACAAAAACAACTCCAACTGTCACCAAGCGGATAATAACCCCATCAAGTATCGTGTCCCTAAAACAGTGCTATAGGTCAAACAATGGTTGAGCGAGAGCACACATACTAATTAAGATATTCCATCCATCCTTATCTACAAACTACGTCGTGTAACTTCGGGTGTCATCCGTAACAACGGAAAATGCCGATGTTACCCCTCGTAAATTTGTTGTCACGGATGACGGCCTGAAATTGGTGAGGGTATCTGTCATTAATGTTCGTTGCCATCGATGACGCCCGAAGTTAATGATGGAAGGAAAAGTTTAACTTCAGTAAAAACATCAATGTTAATTAACTAGAAAGACAAAAACAACTCCAAATGTTACCAAGCGGATATTAGCCCCTTCAAGTATCGTGTCTTTTAAATAGTGCTATGGGTCAAACAATGGTTAAGCGAGAGCACATATACTGATTAAGATATTCCATCCATCATTATTTACAGACCACGTCATGTAACTTCGGGTGTCATCCGTAACAACGGAAAATGACGATAATACCCGTCGTCAATTTCCATTGCTACGGATGACTTAATGATGGATGTAAAAGCTGAATTAAGACATCAGCTTTAATTAACCTAATATTATATAGAAAGACAAAAACAGCTCAGACTGTCACCAAGCGGATATTAACCCCCAACACATATCGTGTCCTTAAAACTATGCAAAAGGTCATTGAAACAATTCTTGAGTGCGAGCACACAAACCGATTATTGTCTACAAAATAATTCGTACAAGATACCCGTCGTCAATTTTAAGGTTGTCCACTTCGAAGCTGCCACAAATGACAAAATGGATGTTATTGAAGATAGGATTTGTTTAAAAAATGACAAAGAAAATATTGAGACAGAAGGAGAAACTGCTGGTTATCAGCAGTTTCTTCTTTTGTTTCAATATTTTCCCAAACCTTTTCTATTAGGGACGTCAAAACCATGTCATGGGCGGATCTAGAAGGGGGGGGGGGGTCAGGGGTGTCCGGACCCCCCCCCCTGGCATTGGCCGAAAATTGAATTTTGACTCTATAAATCTAGTGTTACGTTACATATTTATTGCATTTTTAGCCATAATTTGAGCTTGGACCCCCCCCCCCCCTGGAAAAAATGTTTGGCTTGGACCCCCCTGGAAAAAAATCCTGGATCCGCCCTTGCAGGTCTTGTTTGGGAAAGGGTTTATTATAAAGGAAAACCCTTTACATTATATTGTATAAATATTTACCATAGCTTTTACCTGTCATAGACATGGCAAAGCCATATCTACATTAAGAAAGCGTAAAACACTTCACTTTAGTAAAGACACAAGTTTGGACAAAAATACATCAATGTTAATTACCATAGAGGGACAAAAAATATATACATCCAGCTGTCGCCAAACGGATATTTACCCCAAGTCCCCAACTAGTGTCATATCCCTAAAACTGTGCTATAGGTCATACAATTCTTGAGTGAGCACGCAAACCGATTTACAAAATGTGTTCAGACCAGTTGCTGGTCACATAAGATACGATTACGCGTCAATATCACGTCCACATCGCGTCTCAAAATATGCTTTTTGACATGATCCGGTCGTTTTTGACATGCTCTGTTGCATGTACCAAGGCCATTAAATTGTAACGTTAATATTTCTAATCCAAAACCTAGTAGGAATCTTTATTATAGGTTATTTCATTAATATGGGAATAATATTGTGTCGAACGAGTCCTTTTGGCATAGTAGCCCGAGCTTACCGAGGGATACTACGCCAAAAGAACGAGTTCGACACAATATATTCACATAATAATGCAATAACCTTTTTATAATATATACTTTGATATTGTTTTAGAAAATCTATCGTAAACCAAATTCATAAAAAAGTAGTTTTTATTTTATCGGGTAGAAATTACTTGAAAAAGAGAATGTTTTAAACGTACTGCGGTTGAACGTTAATTACGCGGGAAAAGTAACGTCAGCGTATGATTTCGTCGACGTCACCAGGGAAGTATAAACAACTTTAAATGGCGGCGACCATTATTTTTGACTCGGGCTGGAATCGTCGTAAAAGATATTGAATTTGAGATATTTGTTACAGATTTTTGGTATCAATCTTCGTAAATATTTTGTACATTTACGATTTTTGTATAATTTCATTTGTTGAAATACGTTGATTTCGCAAATTTTCAATCAGAGTTGACTTGCTTCACAAAGTCATCCGTGATATTTTGAAAGAAAATTTAACATTTTTATTCTCACATAAACTTTTGTTGAGCTCTCATAGCGTTTGTTATGGTCAATATGGATTTATCAGTGAATTATCAGACTTGAAAGCTGTGCAGTGGAAAGGATGCCTGGAGTCATAGTTCCGTAAATTTTTTGATCATGCATACTGTCCTCCCGTTCAAAGACATAGGTACAATAATAAAACATAATTGTAATAAATGCCATTGATAATAAATATGCAAAGTTACATAGCCATTGGTCAATTGGTTCTTGACAAAGCGCATGGAAACGAAAAGACCTATGACCAGCGGACAGACACACAAAGAAAAGCCAATATACAGTATCCACTTCCACAGAGGCACATTGGGTAGTGTACTCAACTTGTAGCATGGTGGGTGCGTGTTCAAGTTCCGCTCGGTTAAGGTGTGTCTTTGGGCAACACACTTAATTGCCAGTCCCAGTCTACCCATCTGTATGGAGTAGGCAGCAGAGATGTAAAACTTCTAAAAGAAGAAATAAAGGGTATATAGAATCTTTAAGTAGTTTATGTACATAGTAAATCAGAGGCGCGTTCTTTAGACCGAGATTTTTTAAAGATTTCTTAAGATGTTTTCGAAATAGCGTTTTTAAGACCGAGATTATAAGCGAGGTGTTCCATACTTCATACAAATGACGTCATCATGACGTCATTTGTATGAAGAACGGAGCATTTGGAACTCCACGGTTTATGAATCATTGAGTATTCGGAACAACTCGGTTAATTCTCTCCCATATAGATTCTACTGAATTTACCGAGGGGTTCCGGAAAAAGTATAGAGCAATGGCGGCTCGCAGTGATCGTCTAAAAAACCTTGCTGAAAAGGACGCTAAAACATCTTAAGAAATCTCAAGAAATCTTAAAAATCTCGCTATAAAGAAGGCGCCTCTGGTCTCGAAAACTGTATGAACTGTATGAAGGCCATTTTCACCCCTTTCTGAAACAATAACAGGTTTTGACATATCTCTTACATTGTATAGGAGGTTTTGAAAAACACAAAGTGAAAAAAGGAAAGTGCGAATATCCAGATTTTTCTTCCTCTCCATCAATATTATCATGAATTCACAACTGTTTGGTCCGTTGATACCACGGTGTATAATCATGTGGCTTAGGATTTCCGATAATCTTCAATAACTTTGTCAATACTTGGCCGAATTGAATTCGGTTTAAAACAGAGATTGCGGAAAAATGTCAGGAATAGCCAAGACGTGAAGGGTTTTTGAAAAATCAAATGATAAAAAAGTTATTGAAGATAAACCAGAATTTTGGTTTATCTTCAATTACTTTTTTATCAGATGATGAATCAAAAATCGACCACGTCCATCTAATGCGCGACGTCTGTCCGCTTTGTCTACTTCAAACCGAATTCAAATCGGTTCATCATTTACAAAATTATTAAAGATTTTCTGATGCTGTGAAAACATGTGACGCCAAAGCCACGTTGCAACAGATACGCTCAATCAATGCCACTTTAATAATTCCGTATCCGAAACGATACCCGTTTATTATGTGTCTGTTAGAGAGGACTTTGAAAAACATAGAGTTACAAAAAGTAAAGAAAAAAATTCTTACGTTCAACAACCCTTCAAAGTTATCATGCATTCTAATAATACATATTCAATAATTTCATGAACTCTTTTTTTCGTCTTCTGCAATTTCTTGTAAAACTTTCTTCTATACATTTGCTATGTCTTTCCCAAGACTTCGTAAGTATGTACAGCTTGCTACAAACTGTAGTTATGTTTTTGTACGAAAAGTGTCTATTTGATTTGCCGTTTGGGGAGAGGAAAGAAAGATAGGCGTATAATTAGCCTACAGGTGTTGCTTTTAACCTACTCTTCTGTCACCATGTGAAGCATGTGAAGCTGAAATCACGTTGATACACACATACACACTAAATCAATGTCATTTAAATTCATTCTTTTTATAAACAATATCCAAATTTTGACGTGTCTGTTAGAGAATGCTTTGAACAAGAGGGCCAAGATGGCACTGCATCGCTCACCAAAGAGGACTTTGAGACAAGCAACATGCAAACTTTCAACTTGCATGACTCACTTTTTATACAGGGTGTCCCAAAATATGTGTTCCCATTCTAAACATCTATAAAATTGATAAATGTTGTCACTGAGTAAAATCAGTTACATAGGTATGAAGGGGACATGATAAAGTTTTGTTTGATGTATAGAACATCTATATTTACTTTGAAATTTTATTCAACATAACGTTTTTAAAAATATGTCATGGGGACACATATTTTGGGACACCCTGTATAAAAAGTGAGTCATGCAAGTTGAAAGTATGACCTAAATATCATAAGGACAAACATTCTGAATAATTTTCACAATGATGAGTAAATATTTAGATTCTTAGAGCAAAAAGAAGATTCGACCTAGTGACATAGTTTTTGAGCTCGCATGACCTACTTTTTTAAATGACCCAGATATCATCAAGATGTAAATTCTGAACAATTTTCACAATGATGAGTAAATATATTGGTTCTAAGGGTAAAAACAAAATTTTACCTAGTTTTTGACCTTGCATGACCCACTTTTTATATGACCCAGATATCACCAAGAAAGATATTCTGAACAATTTTCATAATGATCAAGTAAATATTTTGGTTACTCGAGCAAAAAGAAGCCTTGACCTAGTGACCTTGTTTTCGACCTTGCTTGACCCACATTCACATAACCAAGTATCGTCGAGATAAACGTTCTGAATAGTTTTTCACAGCGATTAAGTATATATTTTGGTTTCTTGGAGCAAAAACCAGATTTGACCCAGTGACCTAGTTTTTAGCTTTACATGATCTAATTTTTTGGACATAATCTAGATGTCAAGATAAATATTTAGAATAGTTTTGACAAAGGTTGCGCCAAAATAGGCTGTATAAGGGTCTTATAGGAAAAAAACTTTCGTTCTAATCCATTTTGCATCTTTTGTTTGTCTGTTAATATAGTCTAATTGTTATATATTATAAATGATATAAATAAAATATGTTTAAACAAATTGGCATCTCCAGAGCAAAAGAGAGGATTCTATAACATTTGAACTTGCTTTTTTACCCACCATTTATCATGACCCATATATCATCAAGATAAACATTTAAGACAATTTTGTTAAAGTTGGACCAAAATTGTCATTTCTACAGCAAAAGGAAAGATTTCACAAGATTTGATCTTGTGACCTATTTAATGGCCTGAAATAACCCATTTATAGATATGACCAAGATATTATCAAAATAAACATTCAGGACAAAATTGATAAAGTTTGAGCCAAAATTGGCAACTCTAGAGCAAAAGCAAGGATTATAATGACATTGTGACCTTTTTTTTGAACTGGCATGACATACCTTTGATTATGTCATATATATCATTAAGATAAACATTTATGACAATTTGACAAAATTTGGACAAAAATTTGCACTTCGAGAGAAAAAGGAAGGATTATATAAGATTTGACCTTGTGACCTAGTTAATGCCCTGACAAGACCCACTTTTTGACATGACTTAGATATCATCACAATAAATATTCAGGATACTTTCTACAAAGTTTGGCGAAATTTTAGCACTTCCATCCAACAAAAGATAAATTTTACGATATTTTACCTAGTGACCTAGTTTATGACCTGACTTGACCCACTTTTTAACATGACCTAAATATCTTTAAGGCAAAGATTGTGGACATTTTTTACAAAAAATGAGCAAAAAATGTGGTCCATAGAGCAAAAAGAAGATTTGACCTAGTGTCTTATTTTTTGACCTAATTCTGGCCCCGATTTCAATTCTTTGCAGTATTTTGGAAAAAATGATTACATATAGATCATTATATTTGAAATTTATGAATTCTACAAAGCACTTTAGGAGAAGTTTTTTGTAAATAGTTGACGGACGGACAGATGGGCATAAAGACAGACAGACGTCGGACAACAGACTGACCACAATACCTCATTTCGAGCACTTCGTGCTCAGGTGAGTTAAAAGCACATGGGAAAAAAAACAATAACCCTTATATATCCAACATTTTCTTCTTTTTCCCCAATATTATCATATATTCACATAATAATACACATGTCATGTTTTCAAGAAATATTACTTCGTGTTTTGCAATTCCTCGGAATTTCGTTTATAAATAATACATTTTGCTGCATCTCTTCCGAAGCCTCGTAACTACAGCTTGTTAAAATCTATAATAATACACAATGTCATGTTTCAAGAAGTGTTATTTCATCTTCTGCAATTACGTCTATACATTTGTTGCGTATCTCTAAAGGCTTCGTAACTACAGTTTGTTCTAAGCTATAGGTTACGGTTGTTGTTTTTAATTGGACGTCTTTCTGACTCTGGCGACAATCGAAATGGGGTTAATTACCAAAAAACCCTTCTTAGACTCAATTGCCACTTGGTCAAAATTCAAAATAGATTTTGTGACCATACAGGAAAACTGTCGTATCTTTCTATGCTGTTCTCTAACGAACACTATAAGATTCATTGCCCGATTCAATTCATGCCTCGTCTTTTTCAACTTTACGATCTTGTTTCGATTTAACCATTTTCTTGTAGTGTAAAGGGTAAGACCTTTAGAAAGCGATACATGTAAACACTATATTAATAAAGTAAGCAAACGCATAATATCATCAAAGGCAGCGATAGCTCAAACGGTAAAGGATTCGCCTCGCAGCCTGTTTTCAGTTTTAAATCTGGAACGCCGTTGATTCGAAACCAGTCCGGACAATGTCTTCTGTATAACGATTGCTAAAACGTTCGTTTTGTTTATGTGTTTATTGAAACAAGTGCGGATCCAGGGTTTTTTGCAGGGGGTGGGGTTCCAAGCCCACAATTTTTTCCAGGGAGGAGGGTGGGGGGCAAGCCCAAATTATGGCTTAAAATGCAGTAAATATGTAACGTTACACTAAATGTATATAGTCAAAATTCAATTTTCGGCCAATGCGAGGGGGATCCGGACCCTCCAGACCCCCATCTAGATCCGCATATGCTGAAAGCGGACAATTAAGAATGATTACTCAATTTAATGCACGTATTGTGTTTGACAAATTCTTTTTCATTGATCATTGTTGTTTAAGTCTTTGACATATTTTATTGACATATTTAAAGAAACGCGGTTTCCACGCGAGGTATTTTTGAAACAGGGTTTCCAAATTGATTATCGGGGAGTGAGTTTATTTCACAACTCGGATTCGACGACAAGTAATCGGGGTTCTATCTGAACAGATAGAATAAAATATCTATCGTCCATGTCAAATCCCGCTCAATCAATCAGAGACGTCCAATTACAGTGCTCTCAGAACTTTGATTTTATTTGCCGTTTTTGTGGAGGGCAGAAACATGGACCTCTAATTAGCCAACAGATGTTGCCTTTCGCCTACTCTTCTGTGACACTGTGAAACATGTGAAGCCGAAGTCACGTTGAAACGCACGCACTACACCAAGGCCATTTTGATATGTCTCTGATTTTCAAAAACAAATCTTGCAGCTTGTTTTAAGTTGCCGTTACGGGGTTTTTGTAGAACAGCAACGATATCTTTTTCAACACCCGGACTGACAGGTCTGTTCCTAGTAGATGACGTTTGGGACATGCTAAACGATATCGCCGATTTTCATCGATAACCTCGTAACTGCAGCTTCTTTTAAGCTGCAGTTACGATGTTTTGTTGAAAAGCAGTGACACCCAAAACAAAGAATCTGACATGTTTGTTATAGAAGACGTTTGAAACATGCTGCAACGTATACAGTTGATGTGTCGACATCAGAACTAGAACTGTGGACAAGCGGACAAATATACGCATCATAAATTATGCTGCACGGGTCCCCTGTTTAAGTCTACGTTCTAGATGTGGGTAGGTGTTGGTGTTGGTCTAAATTTGGTCAATAAGAATAGTACTTTGACCAGGCCTTTTGTCGCACTAGAAATGCGGCCAAGCAAACAAATGTACCAATCCCCTAACTAGTGACATATCACTGAAAGCAGAGCAACAGAAAGGAGGGGCTAAATGCGTTCTAATTTTGATACTTCAAATCAACATGTATGTTGTGGGTACCCAGTTTAATCATCTTCGTGAGGAATCGAAGAAAGTTTAAGAACCGAGCAACGGGCAATGAGACATTCTGAAGCAAGTTCATAGAAAATTAGGTTTTTTGGGAAAAATCTGTCCCAAACTGTGTAAAATCAAGTGTCCATATTTCAATATCTCTTTGAGCCATGGAACGTACCATAAATGGTATTTTGGTCAAGGATCCTGATAATGCACCTATGTTACAGCAATAAAACACAAAACTATCATTTTAAAGGTAGTACCTTAAAAAGTAGATTTTTTTGAAAAATGTTTCCAAACGAGGTAAAACGGAACTTTCCTTATTTTAGAAAAACATTTTCGCAATAAAATGTACCGAAAAGAGTCTGTTTTTTTAGTCATGGGTCCTTATACTGTATATACGTGGGTCATCCAATAAATAGTGAGACTGTTCCTATTGCAGAAATACCTTGACTTATATGCTTTCAAAGTACCTATATTCCTTCAATATAGGATCTTCCCTTTATAATGACAGAATTCAATCGGCGGGAAATTATTCTGATTTCAGTTGCTAGGCAACCAGAGTTAATGTGTCACATTAGACTGGCCACGTCTACTTCATATGCATTTAAATCCTCAAAACACACACATCGCGATGATTCCTTCAACTTAGAACAATGATCAAAGTCTGGAGGACTTGTGTACAGAATATTTTGAGGTTGCACTAAAATATTCCAATCATAGAGCGTCAAAAGTGACGTCACCATACCTGCTTTTTGATGTCATGCAGAACCAAAGTCGTACGTTCGAGCAGCTTTGGTCCTTTCTTGTAAAAGACAGATCTCAAGACAGCCATTAGAATAAACAAAATACTGTACATTGATTGCTTTCCCAGATTTGACCAATTTTCAGATGATATGCGCTGATTTACATGGACAAAAAATGTCATTTTTTGATATTTTTCTTCATTTTTCGCTTCTGCCCACTAATCCTTTCGTCCTTGAACTTCGGAACCCACCAGAAAACAGATGTACATGACAAAGCTTTGTCAAAACTTATTTTTAGTTAGATTTGAAATAGCTCCGTCCTAGTTTTGCCTTAAAATGACGCAATATTTATACATGCACATTTTTGTCCTCTGCCAAGCAGCATGAGACGCGTCCACGTTACAATTGTTTGTGTCACAGGAAGTGACGTCATAAACGTGACGTAATAACATAACAACATTTGGTGCATGTTTTCTATAGCTGATATGTTAGACCATGTATATGCCAAGTTTCATTAAATTCTGACGGACAGTTTTTGAGATATGACAACAGTCTCACTTATTATTGGATGACCCTCGTATGCAACAGCAAAACAACACAAAAATGCCATTCTGAAGAAAGTACGTCGAAAATTGGAAATATTTGGAAAATTCTGTCCCAAAGGGTGTAAAATCAAGAGTCCATATTTCAATGTCCCTTTTAGCCATGGAATGTACCGAAAAGTGTTTTTTGTAAAGGACGCTGATAATGGGCCTATGTAACAGCTTTCCAACACAAAAACACCATTTTAAAAGTAGTTCCTTGAAAAGTGGAATTCATGTCCAGTTATGTAACAGCACTACAACACAAAAACACCATTTTAAAGGTAGTTCTTTGAAAAGTAGAATTTTGTAAAAAATGTTTCCAACACGGTGTAAAACTGAATTGTCCTTATTTCAACAAATTCTTTACGCAATAAAATGTACCAAACAGTAGTTTTTAGTCATGGGTCCTTATACTCTACATATGTAACAGCAAAACAACACAAAAATACCATTCTGAAGAAAGTACGTCGAAAATTGGATTTATTTTTTAAAATTCAGTCTCAAAGGGTGTAAAATCAAGTGTCCATATTTCAATGTCCATTTTTGCCATGGAATGTACCGAAAAGTGTTTTTTTGCCAAGGACCCCGATAATGGGCCTATGTAACAGCACTACACCACAAAAACACCATTTTGAAGGTAGTTCCTTGAAAAGTGGAATTTTGTAAAAAATAAAATGTTTCCAAAACGGTGTAAAACTAAATTTTCCTTATTTCAACAACTTCTTTACGCAATAAAATGTACCAAAAAGTGTTTTTTAGTCATGGGTCCTTATACTGTACATATGTAACAGTAAAACAACACAAAAATACCATTCTGAATAAAGTGCGTCGAAAATTGGAAATTTTTGAAAAAAAATTGTCCCAAAGGGTGTAAAATCAAGTGTCCATATTTCAATGTCCATTTTTGCCATGGAATGTACCGAAAAGTTGTTTTTTGTCAAAGACCCTGATAAAGGGCCTATGTAACAGCACTACAAAACAAAAACACCATTTTGAAGGTAGATCTAGTTCCTTGAAAAGTGGAATTTTGTAAAAAAAAAATGTTTCCAAAACGGTGTAAAACTGAAATTTCCCTATTTAAACCACTTCTTTACGCAATAAAATGTACCTAAAAGTCGTTTTTAGTCACGGGTCCTTATACTGTACGTATGTAACAGCAAAACAACACAAAAATACCATTCTGAAGATAGTTCGTCGAAAATTGGATTTTTTTAAAAGAAAAATACGTCCCAAAAGGTGTAAAATCAAGTGTCCATATTTCAATGTCCATTTTAGCCTTGGAATGTACCGAAAAGTGGTTTTTGGTCAAGAACTCTGATAATGGACCTTTTTTAGAGCAAGACAACACAAAAGCATCATTCTAAAGGTAGTTCCTTGGACAGTAGATTTTTTTATAAAAATGTTTCCAAACGGTGTAAAACTGAATTTTCCTTATTTCAACAACTTCTTTACGCAATAAAATGTACCAAAAAGTGTGTTTAGTAATGGGTCCTTATACTGTGCATATTTAACAGCAAAACAACACAAAAATGCAATTCTGAAGAAATTACGTCGAGAATTGGAAATTTTTGGAAAATTTTGTCCCAAAGGATGTAAAATCAAATGTCCATATTTCAATGTCCCTTTTAGCCATGGATTGTACCGAAAAGTGGTTTTTTTTTGTCAAGGACCCTGATAATGGACCTATGCAACAGCATTACAACACAAAAACACAATTTAAAAGGTAGTTCCCTGAAAGTAGATTTTTTTAAAAAAAAAATGTTTCCCAAATGATGTAAATCTTAATGTTCCTTAAATTTCAAAAACTTATTTTCGCCATGAAAAATACCAAAAAGTGTTTTTAGTCACGGGTCCTTATACTGTAGGTATGTACAAGCAAAACAACACAAAAACACCATTCTGAAAAATTGGATTTTTTCGGAAAATTCTGTCCCAAAGGGTGTTAAGTCAAGAGTCTGCATTTCAAAGTCCGTTTTAGCCATGGAATGTACAGAAAAATGTTTTTTTGTCAAGGATTCTGATAATGGACCTATGTGATAGCACTACATTACAAAAACGCCATTTTAAAGGTAGTTCCTTGAAAAGTAGACTTTTTTTAAAAAAGAATTCCCAAACGGTGTAAAACTGAATTTTCCTTATTTCAACAACCTCTTTCAGCAATAAAATGTACCAAAAATTGGTTTTAATCATGGGTCCTTATACTGTACGTATGTAACAGCAAAACATCACAAAAATACCATTCTGAAGAAAGTACGTCAATTTTCCCTTTTAGCCATGAAATGTACCGAAAAGTGTTTTTGTCAAGGACCCTGATAATGGGCCTACGTAACAGCCATTTGTACAACACAAAAAACACCATTTTAAAGGTAGCTCCTTGAAAAGTAGATTTTTTTTAGAAAATGTTTCCTAAACGGTGTAAATCTTAACTTCTTTTCGCCATGAAATGTACAAAAAAGTGTTTTTTTTGTAACGGGTTATACTGTACGTATGTAACAGCAAAACTGTACAAAACTGTACAAAAATACCATTCTGAAGAAAGTTCGTCGACAATTGGATTTTTTTAAAAAATCTGTCCTACAGGATGTAAAATCAGGTGTCCATATTTCAATGGCCCTTTTAGCAATGGAATGTACCGAAAAGTGTTTTTTGGTCAAGGACCCTAATAATGGACCTGTGCAACAACACTACAACAGAAAACACCATTTTAAAGGAAGTTCCCTGAAAAGTAGAAATATTTGAAACAAATAATTCCCAGACGCTATAAAACTACATTTTCCTTATTTCAATAACTTCTTTTCGCCATGAAATGTACCAAAAAGTGATTTTTAGTCATGGGCCCTTATACTGTACGTATGTAACAGCAAAATAACACAAAAATATCATTCTGAAGGAAGAACGCCGAAAAGTGGAAATTTTATAAAAAATCTGTACCAAAGAGTGCAAAATCAAGTGTCCATATTTCAATGTCCCTTTAGCCATGGAATGTACCGAAATGTGTTGTTTTTTGTCAAGGACTCTGCTAATGGACCTATGTAACAGCACTACAACACAAAAACACTATTTTAAAGGTAGTTCCTTGAAAAGTAGAATCTTTAAAAATTGTTTCGCAAACTGTGTAAAACTGAATTTTCCTTATTTCAATAGCTCCCTTTCACCACGAAATGTACCAAAAAGTGGTCTTTAGTCATGGGTCCTTATACTGTACGTATATAAAAGCAAAACAACATGAAAATTACATTCTGAAGATAGAACGTCGAAAATTGGAATTGATGTAAAATCAAATGTCCATATTTCAATGTCCCTTTAAGCCATGGAATGTACCGTAACGTGTACTTTTGGACACTGATAATGGACCTATATAAAAGCACTATAAAACAAAAACACTATTTAAAAGG